>RSEF01000003.1:99554228-99594993 GCA_003993805.1 Himantopus leucocephalus | reverse complement strand
GGTATGGCAGGTTTTCATGTCATTGTTTCAAAATGTGGGTAATATTTTTCTCTGACAGCGTATTCAAAATTATAGTGATGGAAATTCTGTTGTTGGCACTGCATAGGGTAGTCTGAGACTTCATATTCTGTACAATTCACTAATGGAATAAGTTTAGAGAGACACAGCTTACTCTCTGTAGAGTTTTCATAGCATCAAAGCACCATCACTCTGAATAAAGCTGGTATAAAGGTTAGTTTGTGCCCCTGATTAGTACAGAGCTGCACTAGGACATAGGTTGTTCTGGCCAGCGTAATAACATATCTGATGGGTCTTCTCTTCCAGATGTGCTGATAAAGGACTCCAAGTGGACAAAGCTGTATTTTGGAGAAGGCCAAGCAGCTCTGTCCTTTACCCACCTGAACAAAGATGATGAAGGTTTATACACCCTACGCATGGTTACAAAAGGTGGAGTTAGTGAATATAGTGCATACCTGTTTGTCAGAGGTAAACTTTTCATCTGTTTCTTGGGGATAACTTAAAAAGAGCAGAAGAAAAATTAAGTTTATTAAACAATCCCATGTAATGACAGAAGTACGAAAGAAATCCAGCCTTGTGGTATTTCGTAGTCATTTGATTTATATAGTAGTCTGTGCTAGAAAAAAACAGTCACCTTACATGAATGAGGAGCTTGAAGAGGAGCGTGCTCCTGAGGACGTTTTCTTTTCTGAAGAACAAGAGAAATCATTTTTGTGAAGAAGCAGCTTGTTTCTTTCTTTGACGTCCTTTTTCCCGGTAGTAAATAAGCATCTTTGCATATTACCAGTCCTCACTCTGATGGTTTTAGCTCTGGTTTTAACACTGGGAATGAGCCTTGTTGTGCAGTCTGATACCCTGTGCCTGGCCTTAGGAGGAGGCACAAGAGAAAGCAAAAGAAATGTTCCCACCACTATATCAGTCACAATCATCTCTATAATCAGAGAAAAGAAGCAAAGTAAGAAATCAGGTCACTGAAGCAATACAGTTTTCACAAGGGACATAGATAAAAGGAGGTAAACGCATTAAAATAGAATAAGGGTCCGAATTTTCCCTCACATTTGCATGCACAACTCTCAGTGAAGTGAGAATGAGCTTCCACGTGCACCTGTGAGCAGAACTTAGGTTTCACTTTTTTATTTTTTTATTGAAAGATGAAAATGTCTCTGGCTGAGCAGTTCTTTCACTCTCTTAAATACCTTGGACAACATCCTTGATGGTGGCGAACTGGAGCAGCCCCACTGAAGCCAACGGGGCTGTGATTTTAAACCTTGTTCTTTTTGGAAATGTATTGGAACATATGTGTCTTGCAGAAGTGTCATCCAGACATTTTGTGTGAGGTGGAGGGACATGAATGCTTTCACAGGGGACTGAGTTCCATCTTCCTCACAGGACTAGTGCAAGGGCTTTATCAGCTTTGCAATATGTCTTGAACAAGCCACTCTGCCACCCTGATCTCATTGAAACAATTTTGCTAAAGCTTTCTATTACCCAATTACCTTCTGAGAAAGAAAGTACCCTTGTGAAAAAGGCCCACTATTGTATAATAGTTTTCCTAGAAGTTTTTATTGTAGTAGTGGGTCACTTTTAGGTACATCTATTGTTCGTTTTATGCTATGTCTGACCCCTTTGCATGCACAGGACGCTGGACTTGAGCTATGTCCTCTGGATTCTCTAGTGTCCTCTGTTGGCTTTTCTCTTGCCTTTTTTCATGTAGACTGTGATCTGATACTGAGCACCAGCCACCTCACAAGTGATTGCGATTAGATTCTAAATTTAGACTCTATAGAATATTTTTCTGTTATAGAAACCTTTCTTTGAAGGGAGAGGAATTTACCTGTTAGGAGACCTCATTAGGAGTTGTGGGTCCACATCAGTCAACACCTCTCAAAATGAAGCCACAGTAGGGTATCTTAATGGTGGAACATTGATTACTTATGCCTGTTGGTATTGTAAGACTTTAAATAAAAGGTAGCCTTAGAATGTACCAGGGGTTTGAAAATTTTTTATTCCTTAACAGATTTATTTTCGTCAAACACATTCTTTACCAAGTACCTTGGTCTGGTCAGTAAGCCACTTAACTACAGTTTTCAGTGGGAAAGAGCATCAAAAACATATGGGATAGTTGGGCTTTTAATTCTTGTGAAAATTAATGGGTATTTGATGCCTAAACTGATTTTCTGCCCCCAAAAATATCCCTGAACATTTTTATTTATGTGGAGATGTAGACGTTATGGGCCTGATTCATTAGTGCAATGAATTACTATGTAATGAAATCTTTGGGCTCCCATTCATTCAAACAAATAGCACAGCAAACTGGAAATCTTCCTTTTTGTCCTTGTGGTAGATTTCAGAGGAGTCAGGGTCAAAAGTGATTTATTTTTATTTGTGGTTCAGATGCTGATGCATTGATCGCGGGAGCACCAGGGGCGCCAATGGATGTTAAATGCCAAGATGCTAACAGAGACTATGTTATTGTTACCTGGAAACCACCAAACACAACCAATGAGAGTCCAGTCATTGGATATTTTGTTGACAAGTATGTAAACATTAGTATTTATTTAATTTTGTTCATTGCCAAAACCATTTATATACTGAAGAAAAAAAGAAATACCATTATATCCTTCAATATGTGGGTTCTTTAGACACATTTTTACAGACCCTAGGCACTGGAACTCAGTTGCCTACTGTGTTAATTTACTAGATTGTTCACTGGCAAACTTTTAGCCCAGATGATCTAGTACCTTCCCAGGCAATTCTGGGCACGGTCTGGGACTTAGCAGGGCCAGGGGCCATTCCCAATAATCATTTGCAGGCAGCCACAATTTATCAGGCACTAAAAATGTTCAATAGTATCGATGCGCCAAATCAGAGAATGAGCCCTGGCAATATTCAATTTATAGAAGCCAGAATCCATGGGCTTCTTGAATTAGATTTAGTCTCTTTAATCTGTATACAACAAAAGCTGAAATCTTGGAATTATTGCATTAACTTTTTATTTCCGCCTTAACTGTGGTACACCAGGAGCTCAAGGCATAGGCTCCTACCAGCATGAGCTGGTAGTTTAAATCAGAATGGCAATCCTCTTTGCTCCAGTCCGCTTTGCACTTTGCTGGGGATTCAGCTCAGTGCAGGCAGCCCAGGGTCAGGGGATCCAAGCGCTATTTTGCATGTCTCTTCCACTGAAGTGCATGCATGCCCCTTGTAGCCAGAGCAGAACATCTGATAGTGTCCGAAACCGTGAGTCAGAAAAAACATTACTGAAATGATTTCATAACGTATACTGCTCTGCATTTAAAAGCAACATTTGCAGCTCATTGCTATTTGCTAACCCGTAATTTGGTCTAGTTCAGAGACAACTGTCTGGGAATTGCTGGAAAATGTCGGCTTACAAATGGCAGTCAGTATGAGGAAATTAACTTAAGTCCTGGGGACTCTACTATTTATATGCAATTTGTGGAGTGCATAGATCATGAGAGTATTTCACCTAATTTGTGTATAATCTAGTCAGCTGTGCCTTTTGACATTTTGCTTGGATTACTGCAGCAACAAGGAGCCCTTGATCGTCACCCTATTTTTCCTGGTACTCTCTGGGCAAAAGGCAGTCTTCTCCACAAAAGTTTATAGTAGAAGGACACAAAACAGATGTGTGCACACAAAGGAGCCAGTATGAGGACATCACTGTGCTTCTTTGATGACTCCTACACTCTGTGGACCAACCATTGTTGGAGGGAAAAGCACAAAGATGCTTGCTTAAAAACATGACAAGAAAGAGATGGAAAAGATTAGGTGAATGTTGCAATTTTAACATGTTCTGTGGAGATGCATGTTAAAAATAAAAGTGAATAACTTGTTCTTTAGATGACAAGGAAAAGAATCAAATGGAAGGAAGCAGAGTGAGTTGAAAAGGCCAAAAAGCATGCAAGAAAAATGACCTTTGCAATTGCATTATGAATAAATATGAGCAAGGTGGGAACTTTTTGTCTGATCAGAGAAAAGAGTGTATAAAGTGTGTGATTTTCATTAATGAAGTGCATGGTTTAGTTCCTCAACTTAGTGAGGATGACTTCTGTGATTCTGATGGTGTGTGTAGGATGGTGTATATTTATTGTGGAATGATACTGATAAATCCTGTCTTTTGCCACTCCAAGATGTGAAGTAGGTTTGGAAAACTGGGTCCAGTGCAATGATGCTCCTGTAAAAATCTGCAAGTATCCTGTGACTGGTCTTTACGAGGGACGGTCTTACATATTCCGTGTGAGAGCAGTGAACAGTGCTGGCATTAGCAGGCCTTCTCGAGTCTCTGAACCAGTTGCAGCTCTTGACCCGGTTGACCTGGAGAGAACACAAAGTAGGTTATACAAGGCTGAAACAGATGTTGAATATTTGATCTTATTTTTATTTGGGTTCTGTTTGCTTGGTTAACCTAAGGAGCAGAGTTTATTTCTTCCTTTGATTGAACATCTCACTAATTTCAAGGTGGGGGATGTAGTTGGAATGGCAAGGTCCATACAGACAATTTGGCAGGACCTGGGGACTCCATCTCAATTATGGCTGGTTTTGCTTAGCTTTAAATATAGACACTCATTGTCACAAGAAGCAATGTTTTCAAAAGAGCTAACATGCCTTGGAATCTTTGATCATTTGTGCTGGGAGATGGCCCCTCAGATCCTATAAACTTCTATATTTGTTGGCAGTAACTTCTGAAAAAGCTGTTGAATATGTCTGGTTTAGGTAAAGAAAAAATAAAAACTGTCATATGAATTCACTGGCCCGCAGACTGTTGTATTTGTCCACAACTTTTTTTCTCAGTGAAGCGCCGGTACTGGCACAGAGGCCCCATGCTACAGGTTGGAGGGTCTCTGATATTGTGACTTTTCTGGCAGATGGAAAAAGTTAATCTAATAAACAAGCTCTGTCTGAAAGCTGGTCTTGTGCTCAAGGCTACTGCAGACTTCAAAGAAGCCTTATGAGAGCTTCTTCATGAACAGAGTAAGCTGGCTTGCTCTGGGGAGTAGTTTTATTGATTTAGCCTTGTCTTAAACCCCTGTGCAGATTCTGTGTATCCTGTACTTGCACACCTTTTGTTCTGTGTGCTCCTTTTACTCAGATGGGAATTAAACTCATTATGAAGACTGCAAAGCACTGCCCCAGTGTTGTTTGTAACATCTGAGTTGAATATGCTGTTTCCATTAGCTTTATGATTAATTCCTATGACAAAAGTCCAATTCATGATACAATTGTTTACTAATCTGCCACATAATTGAATCCATCTACTGTGACTATGATTCTTGCTTTTTAGCTCTTCAAATAGTGCTGTCTTGTCATGCTTTGTTTTCCTATGAAAGTGAATGAACCAGTGTATATGACTTTGTGTTGACTCCATCTGGGGAAAGATTTAATAACAGGGTTATAGAAATAGAGGTATATGGGCTTTTGAACAGGTGATGAACAATAATTTGCAAAATTTGTAAATGTATTAAACTGGTTCAAGAAACTAATGGACTGTTTTGATTAACAGCTATCCATGTGGATGAAGGGCGAAAGATTGTGATCAGTAAGGATGACCTTGAAGGTATGTAGCCTTTCTATGATTTCAGTCTATCTGTTTCTATTCCAGGAATTTAGCATTATAAGTAGAAACGTAGCTTGAAAAGAAATCCACCTAGTAAGTAAACTCTTTATAATAGTGAATAAAGACAGATATTCTGGCTTTCAAGGCTGAGAGAACACAAGTGAAAGGTGAGGTCTAAAAGGACAGAGAACATCACAGTCTCAACAGCACTACTTTCATTATGTGCTGACAGCATCTCCTCACCTTTTTGCTTTGGCTAGTGCCAAGCTAAGTTTAAACAGCTGAACATTGCAATTGATTGCCCACATTTCCCTTCCTCCTATCCTTCTGGGAGCTAAATATAGCTTTTTCAGACTGAATTTGATGATCTGAGCAAGTTATTCCCATTTTCATAAAACTTATGCAATCCATCCCAATTCTTTAATTAATATATCTATCTGAATAGAGAGGTTGTTCTTAAGGTTAAGGCTAAATATTATTTTTCCTCAGGAGAACTGGAGAGATCACTTCCAACTTTTGAGATAAAGCCTGAATTTCCTCTGTCTTTGGTTATTTCTATATGCGGTGATATTTTTTTTAGGCATGGATAATGATCTTCTTTTCACTTAAACTGTCAAAAATGTTAACTGTAATGGCTCAGTAGTAAAAAAAAAAAAAGTCTGTCTACTATCTTCCACAAAGCTTATAAAGCTGGAACTCCAATACCATAGTAAAGGAAAAACCACCTGAGAACAGGTGTAGTTCGAAGGAGAATTGGGCATTAAATGGTTTCTTCAGTGCATGGGTAGGACAGATGAAGTCTCTCTATTTTCACAATGGTACCCTAAAGGAATTGATATAAGTATTGTAGGATCAGAATATATTTGTCTTACTTGTTTGGCTTCACAGAATGTACTCCTGCTCTCAGGATTGCCTGAGAATGATCAGAAGTGTTAAATGGCCACTCTGGCATAAATATAATGATATTTAGATTTCTGTTAAATGAATGTGTACATTTAGTAAAGGAGTATGAATATCCAGATACCATTGTTTATATAGATCATTACTTTCACCTGCAAGATTGGAGACCATTTCTGAAAAAGTGACCTCATAGATCACAAACGGATTTTCTTTTTAGTGATGGATGACCTTCCATTCTGCGAGAGCAGGCTGTATCGTCATGTTATACCTTTACAAATTATGTCAGCTTTGGGGTTTTTGAGGATATAAGAAAACATGTTGAGATTTAGCTATGTGAAACCAGTTGGAAACCTTTTGACTTTATGTATTGTGCTGTGAAGGATTATTGTAATTTTCTTGTCTGTATGTTGGAAATTTTGTCTTAAACTCAGTTGATTTGTGTGCCTTTCTTAAAGAAAAAGTGTATTTGTAGGAAATCAAATATAGAGAGCACTGAGGAAAAATAAATGTTCTTTGGATATGTCAGTTTGGTTTAAAAAAAGTCTGGTTTTGACTGGGAACTGTGTAAGATGAAATAACTTCAGTGTACATTTCGAACCTGGTTGGTTCTACAGATGTTTATAAACTGTTAAAACGTCGCTACCATGATTTAGAGATTATTAATGAAACATTTTTCTCTTTTTTAATGTCAAATCCTGAGCATTTCAGGGATATATGCTCCTTGCTAGCCTGAGAAGTAGCAACATGTACTTATATGTTCTTAAAAGAACAAAATTTTTTGTTTTTTCTATTGCAAACCATAGAAATAAAATATTTGGAGGTATCTGCTGGTTGCTATTTCTGACCTATTACCGAGAGGAAGCTTCTTCAGAGCTGTGTAGCTATGCCTGAAGTGGTCTGTCATAGGTTCGAGCTTCTCCTATCTAGTGCTTCTACACCATTGTAATTCCTCAGATAGCAAAACCAGCTCCTTCTTGCACTGCAGTGGGTGAGAATGACCTCAAAGGGCCACGCTGATTTCCTCCAGCCTGGCCCAGGGTACGCAGCTCCTGCTTCACATTCCTGGTAACCCTGGAGGGTGGTTGGGGAGAGGGGTCTGGTCAGGCCACTCCAACTGATGGAGTCACCAGAGGGCTGGTGACATATTTTTATGTCTCTGATCCACAGTTTTTAGAACTGCTTTAGACTATACAGCTGGTAATACAATCACGTTATAGGATACATTGCTAAATAGGTTCTGCTTCCTTTTCTGCTTTCTGCTTTGTTTTAAGCTGCTTTTCTCCTTACTGTACTTCCTTTCCAGATATCTTCTTCTAGTCTAATTTTTAGTAATAACATTTTAGACTTCTGTATTTGATCAAAAAATATCTCTTGTTTGTATATAGTGGGTAGGTTTTTTCCAAGGCATTCCGCCCGGTAGATAGAAGTAATTCAAATGTGGTCAAAGAAAAAAAGTGTAACAAATGCACAGGTTTTCAGGAGCATATTTAACTTTTCCTGAAAAAGTAAATAACTAGCTTTGAATACTGATGCTTTATTTCTCAAAATTTAATCAAAGTGAGCAAGTGAACTGTACAGATGATATCATAGCCCCTAATAGCTAAACATTGCACTGCAGGGTGGGAGTTCAGAAAGATGAGCTGTAGCATGAGTACTGACCCAGGTGTTAATCTGCTGTTTAACACTGGCTACGTTTATTACTCTTCCAGGAGATATTCAGATTCCAGGGCCTCCCACCAATGTACATGCTTCAGAAATCAGCAAAACATATGTTGTAATCAGCTGGGATCCACCTGTTCCCCGTGGCAGGGAGCCACTGACGTATTTCATTGAGAAGGTACTGTACTGTACAGTGGCATTCAGCTGTAAGGCATTTAATTGCTGTGTGCAATTACAGTCAACTAATTTTTAGAATTGCAGAATGAACAATAAAACTAACAATTTCAGAGGTCTCGCAGGATTTGGTAATGGGATGTTAGAGAAGCATGGACAATCAAATGTCTTATTACATGATTTAATAAGCATTGAAATTCAAGGTTCAGGGAAAAGGATGCCCCTGTGCTATTTGGTTACTTCTGTCTAAAATGAGAGCAAACTACATGTGTACCATTTTAATGAAAAAGAAACTTCTTAAGATTTTTCAGTCCTACAGACAAGACTGTCTAACCGTACTAAAGGGAATCTTCTGGTAGTCCTGTGGTAGAGCAAGGAATAAACTCTAAATTTGCTCCTCGCTTTCCTTTTTGCCGGCTTACAGCACCCTCTGGTCTACCCTGACATTTCCAATTTATTCCCTGCAAGGTCAACAGAGAGGCAGATGTCTGTCTCGGGTTCAATGCTCCCTGGTAGTCTTCATGGCTGCCTTCCTCTTCCCTTTGACTTGACAGGGGACTTCAGTCATCACAGTAGGGGAGGTTTGTTCTTCTCCCATCTAGGCTACTAAACTGTGGATACATTTGTCCCCGAGCCAGGTGTCTAAATTAGGTATGCTGGATTACAGCCAGAGGTCATAATCTTTCCTCCTTGCGCAAAGTTTCCCCATTACTTCAATAGGTAAATCGGGCTTCATGCCTGACCTCTAAAACTCTTACATGCCAAGCTATACTTAGTTTTTATGAATTATGCCTTTAACATATGCCCCCTCCTAATGATCCACAAACACTAAAACTGTCCATAAAGCTGCCACACATTCAGTTTGCATCTTGAATATTGTGACAGCCTTTTCTCAGGCCCTCATCATGCATTTTTTCTTCCTTTTCACATCTGTTCAGCATGTTCCTCCAAAGTAAATTTCCCAGCCAATCATTCTGTTCACATCACTTCTCTTTTTGCAGCCTCCATCTTGTCTTTTCCCTCTCAGTCACATCAAAATCTCCAATTCAAAAACCCTTTACAGCCCATCTCTACATCCTTTATTATCCATTACCTGCTGGATGTTGAAACAATAGGTGCAAAGTAAAGTCCAGTCACTAGTTAAATTTTCCAGCAAGCATGTCCATGTTTTCTCCCAGTCTGCCTTTCACATTCAAGAAAAGTAACAAAAATTTCTATGGAAATACGTACCTAGTTTTCTTTCTACGCAATACAATATCATGTCTTCCTTGTAATTATTCCCAGTTGTATACATCTCCTCTTACCTGTAAATTTCAAGCATACTGGCTTAAGGATTTTGAACCAGCTCTTGGCATGAAAATACCTAGTTGTTTCCAGAATATGCAGAAATGGCCCAGATAAAAATCTCAGAAGTAGATTTCTGTTGAGTGGACACCTACACTTGGTTAGCTGAATTTCTTTCTAATTATGAATTGGAAAATGTCTGTATCTGCACGTTTTACAGAAATAGCTTTATATAGCTCCAGAAACAGTGTAGAGCAATGACAATGATGAACAAACAAGTCTTAATTAAATGCCAAACTTACTGCAGGAAAGTGAGAATGAGGACTGAAAGGCTATTATTAGAAAAAAAAAATGTTCATTATACTAATTAATACCTGAATCTAAAATCCTTTTGCATATAAATAACTTATATATATGAATAGCCCAGTCAGTTCATAGGTGAATATTTGTTTTTGTTTTCCATCATCATCTGTTAGGTTAGAAAAGCAAAATTTCTAATTAATTTATTTCAAATAAGGAAGTCTCTTTCCTGAAGAATAAAAATAAATTTTTAAAGGTTTCAAGAAACACAAAATGGAAATGAGTTCTCCATGCTGCATAGCAATGTTGCCTTAAAAACAGATAAATCAAACTACAAAATAAAATGTGATGTTGATTCTTTCCTCTGTGAAAATGAAATAGAACAATCAATGTTTTTCATGTAGAAAGGAAAATACATGTCAAAATATCATTTATTGCATATTTTCCATCTTTTTCTTATGAAGAAAATGGATCTTATATTTGTGTTTTTTTTTTTTTTCCTGAGAATGCTGTGTGGGTTCAGTACCTATGGAAAAGATTTTGATGGGCTTCAGCTGTTTACCTTTTTATGACTTATCTGTAGTTGGCCTCAGCATATATAGGGTAGTTTCCAATCACTCATGACACATTGTTCCTCCTCTAGGAAGTTCACAGTCTATTGGGTTTTGTTCACAGACTATTCCAAAATTTTTTAAACATTTAATTTGTATGGACCTTTCTGTGCTTGAAGGAAATTTTATTTAAGCTATTTACTGAGCACTTGGGTTTTACTAAAATTGGTGAAAGACTCCATGACTAATTTCTGTTTTGGGTCAACAGTTTAGCTGTGGAACCTAACGGACAGCAGACTTCTCTCAGAGTGCTGGTTTGCTGTCTGTCTTCCATGTGCAGTTGTGAGGATGATTAGCTCAGCTGTTGCATTGAGAATATTCAAAAGTAATTATTTCATTTGATGAATGCTTTTAGGGACATGACCTTACTCAACAGAATACATAAAGATATAGCAATGAGGAAAGTAACATCCCACTCCGTACCTTTCTGCAGAATTTGGATTAGGACTTGCTTGCTTTATACCAAACCTTTGGGTGTTCAAGTGAGTTTTGCGGGACATGAGAGTAATTCTTTCGGGACCAATCACAATTGACAGTCATGGCCCTAACTGAAGGCTAGCTGTATGTACAAGTGTGCATATATTGAAGTCTACACAGGCAGGGAGACAGTGAGATATTCAGACCTTTTTGTAGAGTAATTGAATGCATGAGCTATGAGAATTTGCATATGTTAAAGTGAGGCATTTGAGAATGATCCTTCTCCTTTAGCTCTTAAATAAATTCATGACAGGATGCAATACAGCAATATGTTCATTTTTTGACAGTTCATAGAAATGATTCACAGCTTTTTTTTTTTTTTTTGTCCATGGTTGGCAGTGGAAGCTGGCAAAGAGTCAATGCACAGGTTGCAGTAAAATCTCCTCGCTATGCAGTGTTTGACCTTGCAGAAGGAAAATCATATGTTTTCCGAGTCTTGTCAGCAAACAAGCATGGCATCAGTGATCCATCTGAAATCACAGAACCTATTCAACCACAAGATACCATTGGTAAGGCTTTAATTGTAAGGCTTTAATATTAAATATGATCAATATTTTACAAAATGGAATAGACAACTCTCATTATAATTAGATTAGTGTAATTACAATAATAGTAATCAAACCGATTTATGTTCAATACTGTGAAGGATTTAAAAAAGACCAAGATGCTAAATTTTAGAAACATTCCAAAATTTTCGTAATGATCATGAGTCTCCTTGCTGAGACCAATAATTGTTAAAAAGTTAAAGTAATTTTAGTTATAGTTATTCATTCTTCAGAGTGCTCTATTAATGTGACTTGTCAAAAAATAGGATAATACATGTTAATCGCTAACTTGGATAATTATATTGTCTGGCTCAGGTAATTATATACTATCTAATTCCCTACAGTTTTAGCTAGATAAGGTAGCCTTTCGTTTCTTTCTTAGTATTCTAAGTTGCAAATTACTGCTGGTGCAGAATTCCTGTAGCATGCAGATGAACAGATTTCAGGGACAGGGGAAGACATGTCTACATATTCAGTGGTAACTTTCCAAATGAATATGAAGTGTTTATCTTGGGGCCACATTCAAAAAAACAAGGGAAAATTTAGGGAGTGGTTATACATCTTGTTGCCCAAATATTTGGTTTGCTCTTGCAGTTTTGCAGAGGTCACATATAACAGCTCCACGTATTGAAAGTTGTCACCTTAAGAGGACATATCTTACTAGTACACTTGCTAGAAATATAAGAAATATTTGCAGTATCTGGTATACCATAGTTCAGTAAATGTTGATACATACAGCCTTCTTAATGTTTATTATAATTTTTAAAAATATAATCCATCACCTTTAGCTTGATCTGTAACTATAAATGATGACATAAAAACATCTTTTGCTTTTATGAATTCTTGATTTGATGTCTCATTAATACATATAAATTACTTAAACCATTCAACATTCCCCAAGGTAGAGAAGAAACATACTGTATTTATTTCACTTACTAGAGAAAATAGGCTATTCCTTAGGGGTTAACACAAGATGTTCTGAATAAATCATAGCTATAGTTGAAAGCAGAAAGCAGAAGATGCTATTTTAAAGAGAAACTGCAGGAGTATTTTCAGAGATGGAGTTTACCACCTGAGCTAAAATACATCACACACACATGGGTCCATTTAGTTGCCTGCACATAGCACCATTTGACATTCCTGAGGGTAGCTGAGGCAACTTCATGCGACTGGCAAACGTTACACAGGAATTATGGGTAGCTTTCTCTCTTGAGCAGAAACTAGAGGACCGATGGGGTATCCTAGGCCATCCCAAATGACATCCAATATTATGCAATTGAATTGAGTGGTAGAAGAGTATGCAGTTTGAGATTAACATCTAAATGTAGGTGTTTCCATGTAGGCATCTGCACGTGCCCTAAATGTCTCTTCTCTCACTCTGGCAATTAGAGCCTGGAGGGTAAGCTGGTTGATACTGCCATAAATTGCCCCATAGCACCCAGTTATGGAGTGTCTACATTGGGGTGAGGTGAATCATTTTCAGGTCTCTACCAACCACTGATCAGATGTTTGGTTTAATTGGCCAAACAGACATAGAGTACCTTTTGAAATGCTTTCAGTTTGCCATTTCAGAGGGTTGTAGGTATTCAGTATCTCCTGAGTCATATCTGCCAGCTCCATGAAGAAGCCTCAGATGCTCTAACATGGCACTAAATCAATTTGTTTGAGTAGCTGAATTAAGCCCTAGATCTTTGACTATAATGGTAGCTTAAGAATGTGTGCTTGTAGACACTTACACATAAACTCCTAAATGTAGGTATCTTTATCTCAAAGTGAATCAATTTGGTCTTACAGACTTACTGCAAAAAGTACAATACTGTGTAAGTATTATTTTTTATTTTGAGATAGAAAGACTAAATGAAAGAAATGTTGCCTTTCTCATGCTGCTTGTGGTTCTCTGAAATGTATCAATCTGAGGAAATTAAAATGGCTTCAATAGGCAAGTGCTGGATGCCTCTCCTAAACTATCATGAAAAGCTAAGACACTGCCAGCTCAGGTTGACATTTTATAGTGTACAGATTGTGTGTTGGCCCTTACTAGCTAAGATTATTTTTTTCTATTTAGATCTTGATGTTTCTGCTTCTATCTATGCACATTCAGGGTGTTTAGATCAATATAAACCAACAGTGAACTTTCACTGGATGTAAAGTGAACTGTGTACTACGCTACATCAGGAGGACTGTAGTCAACAGATTGAAGGAAGCTTTATCTACTTCTGCTTGGTGCTGCCAAGGTTGATCCCAGAATACTGGTTCCAGTTCTGGGTCCCTTAGTTTAGAGGGATGGGTGTAGAGAAACTGGAGAAGTCCACTGGATGGCAACCAAGATAGCCAGGGGCCTAGAGGCTGTGATCTATGAAGGGAAGTGGAGATAGCTGGGCTTGTTTAGTCTGGTGACTTAGAAAGATGATGGTGCCGAACTGTTCTCAGCAATGCCAGATGACAAAAAAAAAAAAGAGGCAACAGCCACAAATTGTATTTTAGAAGATTCAGTTTGGACATTACACTCTTAGTGAACAAGGTGCAACAGTTGAATGCTGGAATAGGTTGTGCAGGGAAGCTGTGAAATCTCTATTGTTGGAAGTTTTCAAGACTCGGACAAACCCGTGACTGACAATCCAGTTTAGTGTTGGTAATAATCCCACTCTCAGTGACAGGTTGGACTAGATGATCCCCAGAGATCCTTTCCAATCACCATTTCTATGCTTCCATGAAATCCATCCAGCTAAGTTTAGCTAAACAGTTAACATCCAAACATATGCTTAAAGTTGTCCTGAAAAGCTGGCCTTTTCTGATTTGGGATTGTCAATAGTTGACTGGAAGGTAGCATTTTTTAACTCTTATGATATTCTACCTTTACAGTGTATGTACATTTCTTACTGATCCAGTAGTGCTACAGGGGCTATACATAAGCCTCTTATGTGAGAGAGAACTTTTGAGAGAGAACGTTTTCATATCGGTATGCCTTTATCCACACTGATATTTGAAAGTATGTTCTCCTATAACTCATTCAGAAAACCTATATAAAATCAGACAGGTAGGGAGTCTCATAGCTTAAAGTAAGTTTATTCTAAGTAATCAAATAGAAGAATAAATATATTTATACACACATATATAGAAATATCCAGGCAAGTGAAACTAATACACTAAAACAAATATCATATAACATTATTAACATGATAATATAAGAAGTCATATCTGTAGTGATTAAATATGATAAAAGCATACAGTGTTGTATCTACCTCAACGTACTTTTATTTTTATGTATTTCATAACAGTACATGTTTTATCTCTTTTTCTTAGTTGCCCCATCTACACCTGGTCAAGTAGTGGCCACAAGGAATACAAAAACGTCAGTTGTAGTTCAATGGGATAAACCAAAACATGAAGAGGACTTGTACGGCTACTACATTGACTATTCTGTGGTGGGATCAAATCGCTGGGAACCTAGTAACCATAAACCTATTAAATATAACAGGTATTGACAATATTTCTGTATTTTGGGGAGGTTTGAAAACTGTAAGGGTAGTTTTAAGCCAATTTACATGTTAAGCAATGGTGTTATTCCAGAAGGTGTATGTTGAATGAAAGTGACGAAGAACAGTCTGCAGACTCTCAGAGCTAAGCTTTTCAGATTGCAGGGCAGACTTTCTCCCCTTGTCCGTTTTTGTTTTCCTCCAAAGAGAAGTATTTTTTGTCTATTTCATGATTTTGAGTTATAAAAGCAGGTTCTAGAGACATGATTCTGCATGTTGCGGACATGAGTAAGCGTAAAATAGATGCCTGCCTTAAAGTCTGAATTATGTTATGGGGTAAACAGACCTGATGCACATGAGGAGTATGAGAAGGAGAGGGAACTCAAAAGCCTTCCAGGTTGTTTCTTTCTGGAGCCCGTAGTCCACGGACATCAGGGCAAAAGGGCAGGACATATCTGCCATAAACATGGTAGGGAAAGTGCTTCTGCAGCTGACACTGCTGTGCAGGAAATCCAAGTGTCCCATCCCAGAAACATCAGGGCTCCCTGACCTGCTACATCTATGGGCAAAGGACAGTAGCTGCTGTTTCTAGTTCCCCTGTCTATTTCTGATGGTTTTTTACTCCCTCCTGAAAATATCACACTTCATTGTGTGATTTTTCAAGTAATTTCCTTTGCGACAATCATGTTTACTTTTATTGGAATCATTCACCAAATGCAAGGTTTAGATGTGTAATTTATGTTTTCTTATGGACATATAAAAGTACAGTATGTTGTTTAGTGTATTTTGTCAGTTATTAATTAATTTTGAGTGACTTTGTATTCTGCTGAATCCTTTGATCAAGTAGTAAGGAATTTGATCAAAGAAAAAATAGAGACTAATTCTTGGTCAAGGGATTGGGATAGCACAAAAATAAGAAAAGCATTTCATTTGTTCATATGTGAACATATCCTACTTTAGGATAGTTCGGACTATACTATCTACTACAATGATTACATGGTACCTCAGATCAAAACTGAAAGCTATTGTTGATAGTGACTATGAAAAAACAGTGAAAAAATATAGTCTCTTCCCAGAATAGATTAGAATTTAGCAAGCCAAAGTTCAGAGGGAATATGTTATAGTTTATCTGATTTTACCTGGTAGATCAGCCCTAGCAATTTAGTGAGTACTGTGACTTTTGTTCCAGTGTCCCATCCAATTATACTACACCATGTCATTGTATTACAGTTTCCCTCATGGAAATATTTTCCTTTGTGAAGTGCTCATGGAGTTGAGCTTTCTTATTGTTGCCAAGATTTCATGTTACAGCACCGAATGGTTCCTGTAAAATAAATACTAATACATGATGCTATTTTTATTTAACCCAGGTTTGTTGTTCATGGTTTGGAAACTGGAGAGCAGTATGTCTTCCGTGTGAAAGCTGTGAATGCTGTAGGGTTCAGTGAAAACTCACAGGAGTCGGAGGCTATAACAGTACAGGCAGCCCTTAGTAAGTATGATTCTGTGCAACTCAGCTTCTTGTTTCTTGAATGAGTTACATATCTTCAGCAATCAACTCCTTTGGTCTCATTTGCTATAATGGTACATTTAGCAGCTATCAAGCACATCCCCTTGGTGAAGTTTATGCTGTGGCACGTGGCTGTTCTACAGAGAAAAGACATTGTTAAAAAAAAAAAAACAAAACCAAACATTCATAATATCTGGTAGAAATATTGGGTGAGATTCACTATAATGACCAGGCTGCCTTCTGCTCCTCAGTTGTGACAAAGAAGCTGTAAATCTTGATTAAGTTTGACAAGTAGCATATAGGTGATTTGGATGGTACAAATCAGTTCAGTGTAGAATCTGCTCAGTTTAGAGGAGTTTCAGGAAACTTCATTACTGTGTAGCTGGACCAAACAGAAAATTCCCTTTGGCTACTCCAGGTTGGAGCACAACCTACATCCTCTGCAAGCAAAATTTCAGTGTAAGAACAATCCATTGTGCAACCTTCAGTAGGAATGATACATGCTGAGTGGAGGGCTGGATAATTTAGAACAAAAAGGTCCAATTTTCATTTCTACACAGTTTCAGTTTCATACTGAAAAAATTAAAATAGAACACCTTTCCCCCACCTGAATGGCCTCCAACTCTTGGAGAAGATGACCAACAGCCATACTTGTCAGAAATAATCCTCTAAAAGATTTATAATTCAGAATGGCTATTAGAAGATAAATTTGGATGAGATGTTACTGATAAACTTACTCTATTTGATGTTTTTAGGACAAAGCGTGTCTCATATGGGTAGGTGATGCACACTTTCACATCACCCCTGTGTCATAAATGCACTTGCACCTTTTATTTTGTCACTGTGTGTTTTGAAGATGAGGGTTGCATGGTTTATGTCACCGAACACAGAGCACGTGGATCTTAAACACACTTATGAGATGTGGATGGCTTTTACCCATTTCAGTAACTTTAACAGGAATTTAGCATGACTTTTTGTAGGTGACTTACATTAGCGTGGACAGAATCTTTCTGCAGTATTACTTTAAGGGCATTTATAGGAGTTTGCTATTGTCATTTTTATTTACCAAGAAGTGGCAATAATTGCAAAGGACATGTTTTATGGCCTCTTAGTGTAACACCACATTTGAAAAAAAGAACAAAAGGCCAGTTCTGCTGATTACTATCTGTTTTCATGCTTGTACACCTACAAGATCAGGGACTGTATTAAGGGCCTCTGCTAACTTACTCTCTTCTGAATGAGGTAAGTCACATTATCTCAAGTTATACTGGTAATTTGACTGAAAATATCACATGAGTTTTAGGGGAAGGAGCTTAGCCTATACTGTCTGCAGCACAACAATGTCAAGAAAGGGGTATCTTCAGGCAAACTTTCATGCACAGATGACATACAAAACAGTGCTTGCTAGAAAAGGTGTTTGCTAGTAGTAGGGGTGTAAAAAGCTCAGAAAAACAGTTTTCTTCATCTCTAGGAAGATGCCTGGGTGACATTTCTGCTTCTGCTATAGATGGGAGTAAACCCATGCAGGAAATGTCTTTTCTGCCTCAACATAGGTTAAGATAGTGAAAGCCTAAATATTTTCTATTCCTTATAGGGCAGAAAGCACTCTCAGTCTGAAGTATGCATAGAATATGCGGATAGGGGGCAAAACCGTGAAGGCATAGATCAGAAAGTCATATGACTTCATCTCATTCAAGTTCTGTATTCTAAAAGCACTTGAGCAGCTTATTTGGTTCTTAGCAGGAAAAAATCTTCTGACCAATTTCAATCTTCTAGCATAATATTTGGTCTGGAGACACTTTTGCTGGCATTACCATTTCCATTGCAAAGATCATCTGTTCCTTCTTGCTACCTCCTGAGAGGGCAGCTCATTAGGCAGATGTTTAAAAAGTTTCCATGTTTATGTTTGGAGATAAGATTAATGTTTATTAACAGCTTTACAACTACTTTGTTACTGATATGCAACTGATAGCAGTATGCTGCAGAAAATAAAAGCAATACAAAAAGGCCAAACAACTTGTACTCTGCAGTGTTTTAGACTCTGTCCTAACTCTCAGGATGCTTATTTCCTTATAGCTTGTCCATCATATCCTCATGGTATCACTCTTCTGAACTGTGATGGTCATTCAATGACCCTTGGCTGGAAAGCACCAAAGTACAGTGGAGGTTCACCAATCCTTGGTTATTATCTGGATAAACGGGAAGCTAACCATGAAAACTGGCATGAAGTCAATTCTTCCCTTATTACCCGTACGATTTACACGGTTGGTAGTTTTTAATCCTTATCTTTCTGTAGTTGATTTGTACTATGTCTATGCTTTTGGCAGAGTTCTACTTTCCTGGAGAGAAATTCTTTAAATACTTAGTACAACAAAAACAGGCCCTTCCATTGTGTATTTTGGAGTGCAACAAGCCAAAAAACTGGGATAGAGAATCGGTGCCATTCTCTGCTATGAAATTCTAAGACCACTAGGGCCATTCAGATGAGGAAACTTTTGAGTAAAAAGTTGTGAAGCACATTTTTCACAAAGAACAAGATGAGCTATAAAATGCTTCATAAACTATATTCATTAATGAGCACTATATGTATCACCACTGTAATAACATGCAGAGGAAGGATGGGAGCATTTAGCAGGACAGATGACCGTGCTGTCTGTAAATGAAATGGAGATGGGCTGAGAACAAATGTAACTGTCTCTGTTCTTACTCTCAAAATCTGGCTTCAGCTGGAAAGGGAAGTATATTAATAAACCTAGCATTATGCCTCATCACCTCCTTTCCAGAGTACCAGAGCGACGATTTTAGTTTTGAAATAAATTACTTCTGTCTGTGCTTACAATGTATTCAACGTTTCTTAAAAGAAGAAAATTTTGATGTGAACTTCCATGAAGAAAGGTTAGGAAGATAGGATATAGCAAGTAATTAACCAATCTGACACTTGTTAAATTAAGTTAAACAATCAGATTTTATTCCCAAATACTTCTTAAAATTATTTCTGCAGGTCAGCAACTTTCCTATAAACCTCAGGGCAGAAATAAGTCTTTAGCAGATATTTAACACTAAAGTAGAAATTAATGCTGCAGATGAGCTCAGGAAGAACGTTTCATGCACAGAAGGCAGCCAGCAATACTCAGGTTTATGTATGCTTGTGAATGAGTTTATAACTGGCATCTCTGACACAGGAGATGGAGCATGGATGTTGAGAGATAAAAAAGGGTGGTTAAGATAGGCATGAAAGGGCAATACTAAGCAATGCTTTCCAGATATTTTCATTTTTTCATGCATTTGTAAACAAATGAGTAATGTAAATTAGGGGAAACCATTCAGAGTTTAATTAATTGGATATTTAAGTCTCAGTCCTGCCAGTAAGTGTGTTTAAGCCTGAAGGTGCGTCTTCATACATTAGTTTGAATGACTGGAATCTAAAATACTGATAGGAAATAAAAGCAAGACAGCTTTTAGTAGCACAGAATATTTTATGACATACTGCAAGCAGAGAAGGCCCTGAGATATACAGTACAGCACCGGGAAATCATTAAATGTATAACCCTCTCAGATTAAATAATTCTATGGGAACCCCACAAATACTCTTTCCCTTAATAACCTGGGATTTAAAAACCATTTTTACAGGCTGAGCTGTTATTCTCCCTTGTGAATCTCACTATATAGCGCTCTATCTTCAGGAAATTCTGTCTAAATTGTGTTAGTGCCTGATTTTTCCTAGCTTACCTTGCTTTCTTTTGTCTTGTATTTGATGCTAGCCCATCATATGTTTGTTACCATCCCATCGTATGTTTGTTACCATTAAAAAAATCACACCAAAATCCTTTTTTATCTCACGTTTTCCCAGAGATTATAGTTACAGTTTATTTATTCATTAAAATCTCAAACTGTTCAGTGTCTCCACTAGAAGTACTACCCTGAGCTGCCTCTTTCTATTGAGACATATGATTAAATATAACTTTGGGAAAATTACGCAAGGGACTGAAGTGTAGAAGATTTGTTTATTGTATTTAGGTGGTCTGGAAGAGGAAGGATGGAAGAGGCCTGCTACCATGGGTGTCAAGAAGCTCATGCCTTATAACTGGCCTACCTTGACCTCAAAATCTGAAATGGTGATGTGGTGATGGACTCATTAGATAAATCAGGGTTCATTTACCAGGGATGTTTGCAGAGATAGGGCACAGATTCTGGTCATCCCATTTCCAGTGCTTACTTCCTCACTTTGTAATGGTAGGTAATATTAAGAGAAAGACGCATATACGCCAGAAAAAATTACTGAGAGAATCTTTCCCAGGGTTATGTCAGCACACTGTGGAACTAATTGGATTGGCTTTTTATTTAGTTTTCTGTTGTTTTCCTTTTTTCCCTGGTCAGTGCACTATGACCTCTTTAGACCAAACACCATTTGAACTCTTGCTTAAGTGAATGGTTTCTGAATAGCCATTCATAAGCAATGCAAGAAACAATGAATTTCACGTTAGAACACTCACCCATAAGTATCTGCTAATGGTCATTGATCGAGTGGGCTCCCTGGACTTCTGCCCTAACCTTTTACAGCATCTCATGCCAGTATATTGGATGCTGTTATTCCCAGGATGATGTGGCTGAAACATGGAAGTACAATGTAAATATCTGCGGTGTGTTTGGTTTAAGAGTAAAATCTTCAAATTAGATCCTTACAGTACTCCAGCACAGCCATAAGGCCTGATAATTAATTAACCAATGTCAGAATGCTTATTTTTAAGTATTTGATTTATTAAAATAATATAAATCATGGGTTTTGATATATTGAATTATTTTCTCAAAAAAGGTAGAGGATTTGACAGAAGATGCCTTCTATGAATTCAAAGTTGCTGCTGCAAATGTGGTTGGAATAGGTCAACCTTCAGATCCCAGTGAGCATTTTAAGTGTAAAGCTTGGACTATGCCAGAACCTGGTAAGTCTATTAGTTCCTCATGAATTTCAATTCAATATAAGCTCCTTAAAACACAGTCAGTGCGATGTTCCAGCCAAACTCTGCTGGATGTCTTTTGGTTAATTTCTGCCATATTACCTGTTGAGGTTGCCATTGCTTCCAAGATCTCCTGTTAAAAGCTACCTCCGCATCCCCACTGTGGATGTGGATCCACATTGAATGTCCTGGGAAGTGGGTGACCTTTACTTAGCTTGCTGAGTGTCTCCTTCTTTCACTGCCCACATCAGCTCAGAGCAGAAAGTCTTCAGCCTTTAGTCTATGTTTTTGTCTCTCTCAGCTTTTTACCCCAGCCCTACAAGCTCCACTTCACACTCACCACCTGTACAATATATAGGCATCTCTGCACCATCACTGCAGTCTATTAAGAATATTTCTGGAGTTACAGGCTCCAAAACTGTGGGTTTTGATCATAAATAAGACACAACAGGGGCGCGTTTCTTGAGAGAGGCAAGTAGCACGATATAGCTCACACTTTACAGCTAAAGTCTCCCAGTCTCAACTATTGTGCCCTTATTCATGTGTTTCCCCTAGATTGTACCTAGGTGTTACCTGAGAGATTGTTATTAGCTAGGTGTTAGAACAAATGTGCTAGCAAACACACAGTAGGAATGACTGCGTGCTAGCACTCAAACTTGTGTTTAGGTTGTCTGTAGTTTAGGAGTGTAGACATAACTGAAGACTGTTAATTGCAATGCTAACTCTGTGAAAAATTTCAAATAAGAAGCACTGCGAATTCAGGACCCCTTGCAAAAGAAAGTTAAACTTTAGTCTACCTCATGTAAGCATATAAATTTTTGCCTAAACGTTAGACAACTAGGGAATTCGTTCCCCTCAGTAATGCTTAAGTTCTGTAAATAATCTATGAAAAGGTTTTTGAAGGCCTGTCTGCTTATTTTATAACACCCTTGCTCATACCGAGCAACACTTTTGCTGAAGCTATTACTGATGTCTGGTACTGATTTGCCTAAACAAAGAGTGTCGCAGTACAGCCCATAATGAAAACACAGGCACCTATCACTTTTTATATAGTTCCATCTTCTTTTCCGCAAAATGCTGGAAAATACTGCTGTGTTGTTAAATCAAATGCTATTTATGACATTGAGTTTTGGTATGCAATTAAGGATCCATTCTAATACTTGTTTATGTCATCAGGAGCTGTCTGACACCTACACACACATTTCATGCCTCATTGTTCATGCAGTTATTTTCTCAGTAAAGAAAAAGAAATCCATCTCTTAAATCTGGTTTTGTAAAACTATTGGAATTTTTAGTGATTTCAAAAAGGTATAATTAACATAAAGGGGCAAGAAAAATTCATTTTTCTTTTCTATGTTATACATAAAAAGTAATCCTTGCCTGCAACAAGAAACAATTCAGTAAGATCATGGAATCATTTACTAGACTCTCAAATGTCATCTAATTCAACTGCTTGCCCACATGCAGGATCAGCTATACCTATCTCATTGACAGAGGCTTGTCTAATCCATCCTTAAAGACTTCTACCCATAAGAAAGTCCAGTTTCTCTGGACAGGATGTACTACTAATCTTACTATGCTTACAGTTTAAAAGTTTGTCTTATGTTCTTGAATCTTTATTCCTGCAATTTAAGCCAGTTTGCTTCTTGTCCTATTCACCAAAGACATGAAGAAGAGATTATTGTTTTCCTCTTTGCAACAGCTTTTCTGTGTGTTTAAAGACTTTATCAGACCCCTAGCTTTCCCCTTAAGTTGACAAAACACAGTTCATGCAACATTTTCCCATAGATGATGTACTCCCTATGTCTAAATAAACATTTTTTTGCTAGTCTTTGAACTTTTCCTAGTTGGTTGATGTCTTTCTTGAATGACTGGGGATATTATTTCAAATAAAGTTTTTTCAATGCTGAGCAGAGAAATGGTAACTTCACACATTCCACAATTATTAAAAAAAATAAACTGTTATGCTAAGTTCCAAGTTTACTTCTTTTTAATGCCCAGATTCTTTTCTGCAAAATTGCTTGTCAGAGAGTTGTTCTCCATGCTTTCTAGCTAAATTCTTCTGAGTTCATAAATTTTAGCTTCTGGATTTAATGACATAGCAAAGCTGTCAATAACAAAATGTTTAATCTCCTGACCTTAACTCCCTTTATGTTAATTATATTTTCTTGTCAATTTGTAATATTTAGTATAAGTGCATCATCGGTGGAACAATTATTTTCCTTAAAGAAAGGATCTGTGATTTATACTCTCTACAGTGTTTTCAAAACGTCAGTGAAATGGCCTAGTGTGTAAACAAGTGAAGATTATCCTTCATTTTAAATGATATATAAAGAAATAAAATAAAAGGCACTTTCAGGAAATGAAGAGAGTGAAATTTCCATTTTTATAATGAACAACCTGACCTTTCCACTCCTTGGCTGATTACATTGTTCTCATTATGGAACTAGCTGAACACAGTATTGCATTCTTTCTGCTTAAAAAAACCCACCACAAACAAACAACCCCATCGTTCCCTCCAAATCGCCAAGCCTGTTAAAATATTTCACAATTCTTATTTTAGAATAAGTTTTTAAACAATGGCTTAGCAATAATGAAAAGAAATAATTGAGATTTAAGACTGGGAGAAAGAGGCTGACCCTCTTCCCTGTCTTACTAAAGATATTGAAGACTAATGTAATGTGACTGCAAATACTCCCAGTGTCAATGAAATATTCTTCCACCTTTTTATATGGAAGGGAGGTTTCCTTAGAAAGGCCAAAACCCCTTGCTAGATTTCCAGTGTGAATGATGGATTCCTTGCTCAGAGCCCATAATTATTTCATCCTTCTGCAGAACTTTAGTCTTAGGTATCTCTGTGAGCCTCTCTGAGTTAGCAATGATAGCTAATGAATTATTTTACATGACTTTAAAAAAAATGAAATGTCTGTGGTCTCAAAATCCTTAGAATAGAACATACTTCATTACACATTTTCTTCTACTGTCTAGATTTCTAGTAGGTGCATCTGCCAGTGGAATTTTAATTATCTGTGGATATATAAACATTTAGGTTGGGATTTTTAAAGAGCCCTGAGAGAAGGCTTTAGGCTCCTTGAAAATTGCAGTCTTTCCATGAGAAATCTGGTATTTATCCTCATAAGATCTGGAACAAGTACTTACATATTTCTTCTCTGAAATATGCTTATCCACTATGAAGAAACAAATTTTTACCGTTTTTGCTGTATATTTGGTGAATATAATCCTTCACAAATTTCATATTCATTCATCACTGGTTAACATCATGTAGGCTGGAATGACAATCAAGTTTATTTGTAAGGTTTTTCTTCTTTTCTTTATTTTAAATGGTGAGACGTGTGGTAGGGAAAAGTAAAATCTTGAATTAAGCCAAACTGAAAATGTTGAGAAAATCCCTAAGTCTCAGGTACTTTCAGGTTTCCTTACTCTAAATTTAAGCACAAGAAGCAAGATTCCAGCAGCATTATTTGGCTGAATATCAGTATTCTGTCATGGAATTTTTCACCATGGTAGGAAACTGATATGATTATGCCTTTATAGTCCAGGTATAAGTAAATACCAAGAGTGTAGGAAAAAATACATGCTACAAGGTAAACTGAATGACACCAGAACAGTTAAGAGAAGGAAAGTATAGTAGGGAGAACATAAACTATAGCTGCAAAGGTATGAACTCTCACTTATTCATAGAACATCAGGATGTTTTTGGTGTAAATAGCTCTCCTGACAGATATCCTCTTGAGAAGTTCTTGGCTATTGTTATACACGTCACAATGAAAAATTCTTCTGTCAGTGAATGAGAAGCCTGATCCAAAATTCACTGGTGCCAGTGGGTTTTGGATTAGTCTGAAGGATCATAGTTCATCTATAGCAACAAAAAATAAAAATTCAGATACTAAATTATGAACCTGAGTCAGGCTCAGTGAAACAACTGTGATGTGGTGCTGGTGAATTAGATAATAGACAAGAAACCTGTGTTCTTGTTGGAAAATTTTAAACTGCATAGATCTTCCACATGGATAGTTTTCCCTTAAAGTGAAGTTACTGAGATCTAATGTATGCCTCAGAATACTACAGAATGCTAAAGTCACTCACTGCATGAAGCAGGTACATGTATACAGCCATGAGGGGAAAATGACCTAAATACCACATATACCAGGTTTATTGTAAAGGATGAGATTTTTGAAAGCAAACGGTCAAAACAAAATGAAAGTGATGCATTTCGGCCTCTATGGGGCCAGTTTGCAAAACTTTATTATATTGAAGTGTACTTTGAATATTTGAAATATTTTAGGTCCTGCCTATGGTCTCACGATTTGTGAAGTTAGAAATACATCACTGGTTCTTCTGTGGAAAGCTCCTGTGTATGAAGGCAAAAGTCCTATTACTGGGTATTTAGTGGACTATAAGGAAGTAGATACAGAAGACTGGATCACTGCTAATGAAAAACCTACTTCAAAGCGCTATTTTAAGGTAATGTTTTCATTAGTCAGTGTTAATTTAAAACTGAATTCTAAAAGCATCTGATTGAGTACAAGGAAGATGTGTATTTGAACTTGGGCTTCTGCTAACATCTTCATATAAGCAAACAAAAGAGTTTAGATTGTTTTTTAAATTGACTTTGCTCTTTATCGTGTTCAAGGTCACTGATTTACATGAGGGTCATACCTATGTTTTCAAAGTTCGTGCAGTGAATGATGCTGGGGTAGGCAAGTCATCTGAGATATCTGAACCAGTGCTTGTTGAAGCACGGCCAGGTAATGAACTGTTTTATCTCCTCTGCTTCTAAAATACTAAAATACTTAGAAGTGAATTTGATCACTCTGATTTGATATTGTAGCACAGATAAGTATTTCAAGAGTTAAGAAGCTCTTAGCCTTAAGACTTAAAGAAAAAATAGTGTGGATACAGAGGTGCTGTCAAGACTTTTTGCTTTACTTACTGCAGGAAATATTAAATAATCAGTTATTTTAACTCTTATTCTCACAAACAAAGGAGCTACTTGCTGTGAGCAAAAAAAAGTATGACAACAAATCTATTAAAGCTTCAAGAGTGATAATAAAATTAATTTACTTAAACTGTTCATGTGTTCTCATATTGAGTTTCATTTTATAGATTTGTTTCTCAACAAGCATATTTTTAGTATTCCTTTTTTTTATATAGAGTAAGAATCTTGCTAGTATGTGATGCTGAGTCAGCATATGACATAAACATGCTTTAAGATCTTCAAGTGAGATCAGTACCTGTTAGTAAAGGCAGACAAAATTTGCGTGGCCTTTAGTAATTTCTGAATTGCAGCTCAAAAGAAAAATGCAGCCTTGACATGTGAGTTGATTCCTATTTTGCAGGAACAAAAGAAATCTTTTCAGGTGTGGATGATGAGGGTAATATTTACCTGGCTTTTGAGTGCAAAGAAGCTACAGATGCATCTCATTTTGCATGGGGTAAATCATACGAGGAGATTGATGATTCTGATAAGTTTAAGATTGAAACAGAAGGAAATCAGTAAGTCATGCCAGTCTATCAAATTATTAGAAGTTTGTCCTGTTAAAAATCTCAATAACATGAGAAACTCCACTAATTATATCCCTTTTTATTGATGATTTTAGTTCTAAGCTGTACTTCAAAAATCCTGATAAATCAGACTTGGGAACTTATTCTATCTCAGTTAGTGATACAGATGGGGTTTCATCCAGCTTCGTTATGGATGATGAAGGTAAGATCTTTGGCATCTCAAGACTTTCTTCATTTTATCACCTTGACTGCACTAAAAATTGTCTGAGAAAGAAAAAGAACTTCACAACTCTCACATTCTTCCCTATGCATTGAGGAAAAACAAAAAAGACCACACAACAGGCTCTGATTACTTATTTTTCTGATTATCACAATAATGAAAGTTGGGTTAACTTAAGACAGTTTTTTCTTTAGAAAAAAAGATGAATATGCCCAATTAGAATTATGCTGGGACTATAATATTGTTTGCAAATATCTTTCAGTTAAATGTCTGAAAATGTTGCTTTTTTCACTGTTTTGTGAATCTCTTTAGTATGTCACTTTTGCTGTGCTTTGACTTTGTAGCCTTTCATACCTTATAATAATTGGTTCTTTCTTAGCTGTAAAGCTACTGACAGATCTCTGCTTACCAAGGAACCTAATATAGAGACAGACCTTGAGGCTCTAGATACAGTTTCATATAACCTTGATGCAGAGAACTGGTGAGAAGAATGTGAGAAATAGGAAGTTGCTTTAAAAAGATCTGAATACCTTGGGTTAAATTATCCTTTGGCTTAAATTTAGATTACTTTTGCTTTAATTCATTGTAGCTATTTTGTTTCATTGGAGTTGCAATGAATTTCTTTCAGTCTGACTTTGGTTTACCATTGGGAGGTGCTGAGATGAAAGGCAAAGAGGGGGACTTTGCTGTTTTTAAATAGCACAAAAATTACTTTGGTGTTTTCCCAGTCCACAGGCTGTAATTGCTATGCCTGGTTCCTTAAGCATGAAAATCCCTCTACTTACCTTCGTTCTAAGTCATTTAAGGAGAGGAGATAAGACTGAGTGTGAGTCTGATTGTAGGTAGGACTTTTATCACAGTGCGAACTGTGTCAAAACTCCCATTCAGAGTAGGTGTTGGAAAGAAATCTATGTGCAGCCACAAAAAATATGGCTCTCTGGGAAAGTAGAAGATATGCATTTGATCATGAGAACTTCTCTTTGGCTTAGTTTTGAAGCATCACTCTGAAACATGTCTGTAGGTCTTGTCACCGTCAGTCCTACCTTCAAAGGTTTTTTTGTAGAAGGGCACTGAAGGTGTTTCCCATCCCACACTTAGCCCGTATCTTCCCTGGTCATATCTGTCACTCAAAACTACAATTTTATTTGTACTGGATCCCTGCACAAGTGTCAGATTTTGTATCTTAGCACTGAAAACCATCATTTCACTGACCAGTTACTTCCTCAAATGCTATAAAATCTCCTGCAATTTTGATAAATCTTTAACCATGTCATAAATCCTTGCTAACTTCCTCTGGTCTTTACATTATCTGTAAATTTGGAATTGGCAGTAATATTCAACTTCCAAAACTTTTTTAGTAATGAATATGATAAATAGGGTTAGTAAAGTGATTTCTAGACTCTCACACAGACTTCATGAGGATTTTGTGCATTAAATAGAACTTTCTGTACCTTTTTCAGAATAACCTGCACTCAATCTTGTTTCCTGCCACAGTAAAACAAGATTTTCAGTTACAGTGTCAGAAAGGGAGCCAGCAAATAAAGGAACCTTATACACTGCTTAGAAGCTACTGTCTCCAATCTTTCTTTTAAATCCTATGGAGAGTTTAAAATAGGTTTTGTTCCTTGTTTAGATTCTTTTGCATAAGACAGTGTTCATGAAAATGCATGAAATAGGAACACTCACTGAATCAGAACTTTAAGTTTCTTAAATCTTATTTTTTAATCATCATTTTCTGAAGAGAGTTGGGTATTTCCCATATAAGACTTAAGGATATTATCTGTTGATGTTGATATGTACCTTCTTTGATGCTCGCTTTCTGACTGTATTTTTCAGAATAAATTAAAACATGAGTATTTTTCTTAATTTCAGAGTTTGAACGTTTGATGGCATTAAGCAATGAAATAAAGAATCCAAGTAAGTTGAAGATCTGAATCTATTTGGTACTTCTAGAAGAAATATAATTACATACTAATGACTGGAGTTCCAAAAATGTTCTTCCTAAGACAACGGCAGATTCATTTTTCATGGAAAAACTTGCTTCCTTATCTTTCCATTCATTTAGAAGAATATTAGTTTGCACTGAATAAGATCATCATTGCCTAAAAGTTTCTTGAAGTTTAACTTTGACAAAAGACTATAGGTTGCTATTAGCCAATTTGTTAAACAGTGTGCAAACTATAAGCTGTAAATTCTTTCCTCCCTTTGAGAAATTAATTTAAAAATCAGCCAAAGACTGCATTAGGCGTCTTTTCCCTGCATAGAATTTATTCTATATCCAGCATTCAGTAAATAATAGGGAGATACTAATATTTTACTACAATAGTCTTCTGTCTCACAAGGATTCATGCATTATTGACTTTTGATTGCTTTTCTTTCTGCAGCAATACCGCTGAAATCAGAATTAGCTTATGAGGTTCTTGAGAAAGGAGAAGTTCGTTTCTGGATTCAGGCTGAAAGCTTATCACCAGATTCTACCTTCAGATTTGTTATTAATGATAAGGAAGTTGAAAACAGTGATGTAAGTGCATATTGAGTACTATATAGATGTGATTTTGTTTAATAAACCTTTATGTATTAATAGGTATTCTATTTTTATAGTTGCTTAAAACCATGTTATTAAGGTCTGATAATACCTGAAAGGCATGTCACTCTTTTTAACTTGAATCTCTTTTGCAATTCCTGTTGCAGGGTAAGCCTATTCATATTAAAAAAAAAAAAAAAAAAGCAAAGTGTAACCCTCAAAAGTCCATATTCATCTTGGGCAGCTAGACAACCAACAGCCAAAAAGAAGGAGAAATTAAACACAGACCAGTATTAAACACACCTGATTAAAAGTAGTGCACAAATATTTTAGGAAAATAGCTAAAGACAAAAAAGCTGCTTCAAGTACGGTTTTGGACTCCAAACCAGCAAGACATGCTGTTCCCAGAGACCCTCTGAGGCTAATGCTACTAGTTTTACATGTAATGTGGGAGGCACTTGGCAATGTAATGGTCATAGATATAAAATGTTCAGATGGTGATGCTTTCCTTTTTTTTTTATATTTTTTTTTTTTTTGTAAATTTTGTCATAGACACTGAATGGGCATTGAATGGCTACACAGAGATGAAAGGGCAGGCCACCAGTTCCCTGCATTTTTATAGGTCTAGGAAGACCTTTCATAGAAAGCTGCACAAAAATGTTGTCATATTGGGCTGAAAAGAAAGCAAGGTCATGCCTTTGCAGGGGTGGAGTATGGTTCATCTACTGGGCATAAAGTACAGAAATGGAAATATCTTTTCCTGTGAGGAATCCACTTCCAGTGCAGCAGTTTGAAAGGTTCAGTTTATTCCTGAGGATGCAAAGTCTGGTTTTGGCCGGAGAAGCTTATCAGCATTTTTATATCATAGAACAGCAAAGAGCATTTACTTTAATTACATATTGACAAGTGGAAGAAGAAGTGTTTCTGAGTAAAATACTTCTCTGTTTTTCTTTCTTTAAGAAGTAATAAACTATAGCACTGAAAAACTGAATATTAGTGACTAGGATGTATTGAAATGACAATATTCTGTCTTGGCAATGTAAGTGGAACAGAATGAGCTATTTTTAGTTCACATATGTTTTGGAAGTGTTGACATCAGAGAGTCTTGAAATGGAGCTGTATTATTTCACCTCTTTAATTAGTAACCCACAGGTGACATTTACGTTTGGAGACTGATGATATTTTTGTGGAAAGTCACATAAAAGCCTAGTATTTATGGTGCCCATAAAATCATTGAACTTCATCTTGCTGCATAATGGCAATAGTTAGAAGCCTAATTACACTCTAAAACCTGCCTGGAGACCGGGCTACAGTCACTGAACATGTTCAATAGACCGTTATGCCGGTGAATTGTAGTCTGATTCTTGACATTGGCTGAAGTGATAAATTTTTCCTTCTAGGTCCTAACAGAGAATGGTTTCAGTAAGATTTCAAAATAATCTGAGAATGGAATGAAATGGGCCCCATTTAATCAGCTGTCATTTTAATCTTTTAAATTTTTTCTTCTTTACCTAAAAGCAAGAAATAAAAAAAAATCTAGAAGTGTGATAAAAGATCAGATTAAAACATATATCTTGCTCTTCTTTTTCCGCTTATGGAAAATCTCAATTTAACATTCTCCCTGAGAACTCGTGAAACGAATGCAAGTGTTGCCCATGACCTTTGTGGGTCAAGAGACTGTAAGCTAGAACTTGAATTTGCACTTTTTGTTAGTTTGGTGAAGTTTGTAACTTCTCTTTTTGACCTACCTGGCTTATCTTCTCAATTCTTACAGATGAACTCTTACATAAGTAATTTTTCTACTTAAATTCCTGATTAATTAAATCTTGTCTTAATCTTTGACATTATATCTTTCTTTGACCTATATATGGGAAAGTGCATATCCAAATTATATAAACATTTTCCCCTGTTATTTTATATATATTTTATACCTGTCTCTTCCCTTTAAATCATTTATTTAATAAATTGTTGTCCTAATCAATCTACTAGCTACTGCTTTGTTAATTCCATTATATTTTCTCTTTCTTCATTTTCAGTTACCCCATTAAGATTTAAACTAGTACTATTTGTACATTTGAAAGTACCAGTAATGAATGCTAAACATCTTGACTATGCTTACACTATTCTTCCAGGCCTGTTGTCCATACAACAGTGAACCTGTTCTTGAGGCTGGTCAGGAGGTGTCCCCAAAGCTGAAGCAGATATACTTGTGGGGTCATTCCTAACTTTGCATCAGTACCTAAAGGTTCTTCCACTTAAGGAAAGCTCCCAGAAAGTTTAATAAGTGGTGTTTTTACTAGCTTTTTTTTTCCTTCCTTCTTTCTTCCTCTTTCCTAAACTTCATCTACCTATGGCTTTTGGTACCTTTTTCTAGTTTTGGAGTCCAATAAAAAGCTTAATCAAAATATTCTGTTTATAGGGCATGATGTTTTCTTTTAACAGTAGCAGGGTCTATAATAATGTACTGCATAGAACTGCTTCTAGATGGTGACATTTACTTTTTTGTCCCATCATGAATGGAATGGTTAGTGTGCAATACCCTTGGCTGCATTGGTTACCTAAAAGTATTCACCAAGCAACTTCTGTGGATTATTTTTGCTTTGCTTTAGGAATTTGTAAGTTGAGATTCAAACAACATCACTGTTAGTGGGACACACAGTCCTCATGGTTGTTACTGAATGAAAGAGGATATCACTGTAAAAGGTAGTTGTATCTAAAAATAGTACCTGCAAATTCAGAACACATATTTTGCAAGTATTGTCCAATATTTGCTTGCAATTTTCTGTTTCCTTGACAATGCCTGCCAATAGTTTATTTTTCTGGAATATTTAATAGAAAGCAAACAGAAAAAGGACACAAACAGCGAAAAGCATATTTAACTTTGAATTCAAATCAATGTTTGGTGTTTTGGGTATTCTGCAAGCACTTTAGTGTAACTAGAAGTTTTGACAGAATTCTAATTCTCTTTTACTGGACTTGGTTGATTTTTTTTTTAGTTTCCAGAAGCTTTGTTGGTTTTGAAAAAGTTACTGTTCTGATGGTCTTGCACTTTAGCGCTCTTCGAAAAGAATACCTAGCATTAGTTGAGTGAGTCGTTGTACCTTCCTAAATAAACATTTTTAGTAAGAAATTAAGATCCAGTATTAAGATGCCATATATGTCTCAGAGGTATTTAGTAGTTGTGACCTTTTAGATTTGTAGTGATGGATTTATTTGGAGATCCACATTTGTATCTACAAACATAATACTTCCAGCTTCGCAAAACCCCTTGTTGAACTGGAAGCTGTAATGTAGCTAAAGACTGACTGTGTAGGCTCTTCAAACATGCATAGTGCCATAAATTATTAGTTTTAAATCCAAACCAGCTCTATGATGATAACTCTGGGATTCCAAATGCAATTGCACACAGAGGTTTCTGTCACAAATGGGATCTTGTTGTACAACAGTAAATGCAAGCGCAGCCCTGTTTCCATAGTTTACAATTAAAAGGCCATGAAAAAAATTGTGTGGAGACAGGGATATAAACCATGATTAATTCTATAGGGGATAATAAGTAATTTAGACTACACTAAAGTTATTACTTGTTTATTTCAGAGGCATAAAATAAATTGTGACCGTTCAAATGGCATTATAGAAATGGTGATGGACAGATTTACAATTGACAATGAAGGTACCTACACAGTACAGATTCAAGATGGAAAGGCCAAGAACCAGTCTTCATTAGTTCTCATTGGAGATGGTATGTTCACCAAAACATTGAAACTTTGACTCTGATGAAGAAATGAACTTCAATTATCCTTTGAATAATTTTGTGACTAACTCATTTTTCATTCACCTCTTCTAAAATTTAGCATTCAAGGCAGTACTGGCTGAGTCTGAGCTCCAGCGAAAGGAATTTCTCAGGAAGCAAGGTAAGACAGACTTGATTAGTGACTTTAGGCCCAGTTTGTAGCTAATGATGCATCCCTGGTGAATGCTAAGTGCTTCCAACTTTCATTGATTTCATTAGAATATGAGTATATTGCACAGTTTGAGTAGACCCTGAACCCTTGGTGGATCTTATTTTCCAATATTGTAATACGATACATGCAGGTTCATAGAATCATAGAATACCAGGTTGGAAGGGACCTCAAGGATCATCTGGTCTAACCTTCTTGGCAAAAGCACAGCCTAGACAAGATGGCCCAGCACCCTGTCCAGCTGAATCTTAGGAGTGTCTAATGACGGGGAAAGTTGTGACAGAACTTTCACTAAGTAGAGAAATAAAGTGGGAACCCTTACAAGAGGTTATCTTTGCTCAATATTCATGAGAAGTGTGCCTATTGCAGGCTCTGATCCAACAAAACATTTCAGCACGTTTAGTTTTAAGCATACAAATTGTCCCTTCAATATAATTGACAGAAGACTAGACAGCATAGTGTCAGACAAGGAAGATTAAAAACCTAATCCGGTGGTTTCTGTCCAGGCAAACTTCCAGGAAACAAATGTATATTTGTTGCATAGTTGCTATACAGTTGCGGAGTTTGTTATATACTTGTTATCAGTCTTGTTTGCAGCTGAAAGTAAGAATTAATATTCGATATCTAATTAAAAATTCTATTGCTGTGAAATCCTCAAAAAACTGAGTTTGCATTCTAGTTTGTAGTATTCACTTGGCAAGCACATGGCTTTTAGGGTGAAAGTAACAACAATAATTAAAAGCATTTATTCTAAATAGGTTAGGTAAGATTCTCTTCATAAGCAACGTAATTACATTATTTTCCATTTTCTTGGGGGGGGATTTTTTTAAAAAATAGATTTAGGAAAGAAATTACACCACTTACAGCATAAACTCACAAGATCTTTCAGTACTCAATGATTTAAGTGAAAGTCTGGGACTTTGGCACCTCCCAGGTCTGGATATTGCAATTATGGGCCCTGATCCTGCAGACATTAAAACATAAATTTACTGACATGAGTAAGCACAATAACTTTGAAAAGGCTATGTATGTCAGTAAATTTACTTAAAGATATACATGTTTGCAGGATTGGAACCTCAGTGTAGAAAAGGAATGCTTACTGTTTTGCTTGTAATGTTTAATACATTTTTTAACTTTATATAATTTGGACAAATACTATCTGGCATGCAATTTTTGCTTTGAACATTTAATTAGGTGTTTGGATACATTTGTTATTCTTCATTTCCCTTTGCATTAAATACATTGTTTGTACGCTTGTTTGTAGCTACTCTGTTTCTTTCCTGTGCTTAGTTGGCAATTGGGCATAAACATATTTAGTAAACTAGTTTGTCTCACTCACTATTTTACACTTTGGAGTACTATGTGATTTATCATACAAACAGAGATGAGCCTCAGGTTTCTAAGCTGTACTGTAGATGCCTGCGTCAATATGATAAAAATTTACTGCAGGATTTTCCTGCTAGTGGATGGGTAGTTTAGGAGTTCCCTCTCATCACTCTGCTGTAGGAATGTTATAATATAATTGTCATATTTTTTCTTTCTTTCACTGGATCTCTCTGATACTCTTCATTCTACAACATACGCTTTAAGACAATTTTATTTCTTAGGTCCTCACTTCTCGGAGTTTTTGTACTGGAAAGTTACAGAGGAATGTGAAGTTTTACTTGCTTGTAAGGTGAGGAAGTATACTTGAAATAATTTTTTAGAATGTGTTAAAAATTAAATTAAAAATTGAGCTAGCAAAATGTGAGGAAAGATTCTGATGGTTTTAAAATTGAAAGTTTCATATGAAAACTTTTTTTTACTATTTAAAAATATATAAAATCAAAATTTCTGACTTACTACTCCAGCAGGAGTCTTTGTTAAAATAAACAAAAAAAAATACAGGACATCTCTAAATGTGTTAGGTGATCTAATTCTTTATAATAATTGTGAGCCATAAAAATCATTTAAACAAAATATTCATCTCTCAATGGTCCTTCTTCCTTCCTGAAAAAATAGCCACAAAAAGCCAGAGTTCGAAGTCTTTCCTCACCGTTTTCTGATTTGGAGGCTCCTCTACCAAAGCATCTATTCTTTAATCAACTGTAACCAAACACGCAACAAAGGCTTCTAGAATTAACGTTATAAAACATGATTTTTGTTGTATTTGGCTAATGACTTTTGAAACTTAACTAATACTAATGTGCATGGAATTCAGAGTAACTTCTGCATTAACATCTTTANGCTGTAACCAAACATGCAACAAAGGCTTCTAGAATTAACGTTATAAAACATGATTTTTATTGTATTTGGCTAATGACTTTTGAAACTTAACTAATATTAATGTGCATGGAATTCAGAGTAACTTCTGCATTAACATCTTTATATGCCATTCTAAACTGATACATTTTCATTTTTGTTGCTTTTCTAGAGTGACTAATTAGAGGTCTGAATAACTAAGTTAATTGAATTCAACAGGCACCAAACTCTTGTTCATTGCCTTTTCCTGTAATGTGGACTCTTTTGTATTAATTTTCTCCACTTCTTTTGAATAAGTTTTTGGCTTTTAATTAGACTAACTTGAATGATTCATTATGAGCCATTTACATGTACATTTTTGGGATTTTTTTCCCTTCTTTTTTTCTGCTCACTAATTAGGAGACCTTTAACCTCAACTCACTCCCAGAGGAACTGACCTGGGTGGTGAAGCTGCCATTCTGTGTGCCCCCATTTTAGGGCTCAACGCTCATTAGCTAACATGGTACCGTTGCTGGTACTGAGCTGCAGAGCTGGAGTGCTTTATAATCTCAACATGCATTTGCCTCAGGCATGAACCCTGCTTATCATTTCATTCACATGGGGAATTAAATGTTGCCGAACCATTTATACTAGTGTTAATTCTCTACAAATTAATCTGAAATTATCCTTCTTTTCATTGACTGTCGAGCCTGTTTATACCACTGAAACTGTGAAAGGCTGAGCTTCTGATTATATGCTTTTCACCAGTGTACTTCTTGTTCACAAGGTCAGAACATTTTATGTAAATGAAATCTAGGTTGTGGGCTGTTTGCACACTCATCATTTTAACTATGCCATTGACCTTACAATGTTTGTCAGTGTTTGTATGTGACTGGCCATTAGGTTCATGTGGTAGTGTTGTTTATGCCTGTTTAATTGATATTTGTACATAGGAAGAGTTTGAACAATAAAGCCTGGATTTGTCCTATGAACCTAATGTGAATAGATGATGTGAAGGAAGTACCTGTAAGAGAGGGCTTTTTGCCTTTATTTTCTCAAAGGCCATGGCATGAAATAGGGAATTTAGGAACTCAGGCCACCTGGAAGCTTGTGTAGGGCAGAGGAGTGACTGCATGATCCAGGTCCATAACAGTAACAATGAACAAATATGGATTGTGTTATAAAAGAGTATTATCAAAAGTAACACACGTTTGCTCATGTACCTCTTATTTTCTGTGTGATTGGACGTGATTGACTTTTGATTCACTTAGCATTTAATTCTGAAATAACTCGATTGATGACTTTGTTCTTGGTATTGTAGCATCTGCATGCCAGTGGGACATGTTTGTCCACATGAATAATAATTTGATGGTGTTTGCTTTTTATTGTGTGTTTATTTTTCTTCATATGCCAGCAGCTACTATAATTTTTCTTCAAGTACTCCTAAATTTCAGAACATTCAGAAACTACCTGCTCTTGCATAACTTTGACTCTTATTTGTACTGTGTCTGTTAAAAGCAAGATTTCTGGTGTGTGGCTAAAAGGTAACTTTTCATAGTAAATGTCAACATGAAATAACTTCAGCACTGCAAATTGCATGTGTCTGAAACTCAGTCTATTTATTGTCAGGTTGAGTGCTAACAGTCTTTGATGAAAAATTGTTGAAAAGCATTAAAGGCTTGTTCCTTCAGGCTTTGTTCAAATAAAATTGCCACTCATGTCATATGACTACAGGAATAGCCACTTTGTAGTTACCGGTAAACGTAAAATGCTGCTCACTTTTCTGAAGCAAGGCATTGCTTTGGGCGAGGTTGCTATCTCAAATACTCTGTCAGGGATCCATAGCAACCACACTGGTTATTAAGCAGCAATATACGTGATTAATTTGAACAGGTTTTATAGGGATGTCCAGGAATCAGTATAGGAGGCCCTTCTATTTGTCCAGTCACCTCTATAGAGAGCTTTCATGGAGCTGTTCATCTATGGAATGATGTCTCTAGTGTGAAAGGGTTAGAAATTGGTGCGTGTTTTTTCCTCCAAGCAAGCCACTTGAAAACTATTGCAGATCTGTATTAACTTCTGGGTTGCCCTCTATCCATTTGTTCAGTTCTTTTTTGAGGAGGCTTTTTAAAGCAACTGCCTGGGGACTGAGAAGTGTCCTGCCAGCTCCGTCCTTTTACCAAAGCCACGCTGACTGTGAATTCAGGCTGTGCATGAAAATACCATTGCATTTTTGTGATTTTTAGAAGGGTATGGGGATAGTGATGTCAAGTAAACCATAATGTTTCTGAAAGGGGAAAAAAATAAAATCTATTGCCAGGGTTTCTAAAGGGGGTTGGGCTTTTAGCTTCTTTGAATTCACAGTTTGAGGTCATTCATCCAGCAATGTTTTAAGCATCACCAACTCACAATTTATATTTCAAAATTATAACAGTACTTGAGGTATAGCTGTAGTCTACTTATGCATTGCTTAGATGAGCTGCTGCTACTACAGCAAAATTCTGGCTTTCAAGCAACTTCTCTGCATTTGCACTACGTTGTTAAGCCCCTTTGTGTTGGGAGAGACTGCAATTTGTAGGACTCCTCAAATCTTTGTACTTCCCATAGGACACAATGTAGTAGAAAAAAAGGATTTCTTGTGGAGTTTGCAATTTTGAAGTCTCAAATGCTTTCAGAAATGTAATTGCGGTTGCTCTCTGCAGTTTAGCCCTGAAAGAAATTGCTTAGGTAGCTGGGATAAATCTGCAAATTGGCTGAAACCTCTCTAAGATAGGGCCCAAGTTCTGCATTACAGCTCTCTGGAGACACGTGGCAAACACAAAACAATAAAGGAGAGTTCAGCAGCTCTAATTTCAAGTTACTTCTCACAGATAACTCTAGACAAACTACAACCACATAGCAAGGGTGCAAAACCCTTTAAGGGAAGAGATTGACAGGATTGCCTTTAAGGATTTGACAGGGCTCTGAAGCTGTAAGCTGTATACTTCTGACCAGTTCTGTGCTGCGAACAAATACTGTAGGACTAAGATTTGCTTAGTAGGACTTGGTTGAAATTGTTTTTTTACTTGGACTTGTTTGACATGTGTTACAAAAAAATTGGCTTCTTATGTTGAAAGTACCTGTGTGACTACCTGCAGGGGGATACCTTTCTTCAGGACATAGCCAGGCTTATGTGCCTTTTCTGTTGTACAGGTTGCGAACACAAAGAAGGAGACTGTTTTCAAGTGGTATAAGGACGGTTCTGGGATTGATGTTGATGAGGTGCCTGATCTGCAGAAGGGAGAATGTCACCTCAGTATTCCCAGGGTACAGTATCATCTACTGATTAGAAATGACAGCTTCTGCTTGACATGCTATAGGTTTGCCAGGCAGAGCACTAAACCAGGTATCATGATTTCTGTGAAACGTTTTAAGAAAAGGCATATTTGCTGCCCTTCAATTAGCTGGTGAGTAACTAGTGCTAGTAGAAGAGTATCTATTTTTGTTATCAGCTCAGACAGTTCATGCTTAAGTTGCTTCAGCGTCCTTAGGTGAACTGTATCTCATTCTTTCTTATTGCTCCTTAATTTTTCAATTTGTTCAAGCACCCATTTCTGACAGTGCCTCAGTTTTATTGCCTAAAATGAATAGGTTTGAGGTATATGGCTTAAGATTTATCTTTATGCAAACAGGATAAACTAACTTTTGTCTGAAGCCTTAGCTTGTGCAATTGCTGTCTTCGTCAAGTGCCAAAACCTCCCCAAATCAAGGTTTTCTGCTTTCAGCATAAATATGCATCCATTTAATTGACTTATTTACTTTATTGATTGGCTTCATATTCTTCTAATTTATGTCCTTAATTTCACTTGCAAGAGAATACTGGCTTTCCGGTGGCTTCATTTTTCTTGAGTAGACTTTTTTGGGGGAGGGTGGTTTCTGCTTGTCTTGAATTGATCTTGTTACTTGTCATTCAGTTATATGATGCTTTTACTATTATTTACTTGCTTCTGGACTTGTATAAAACTAAGATTCAATTAAATGACCTCCAATCTATATATAATTGTTTATATATTTTCCTTCAGGTTTTAAAATAAATTAAAATAAAAACCCCTACTGACTTTAATGCAGTATCATTGTGTTAGATTTTAGAATGTAAACTCTCCAAGGGTAATGAATTACTTATTTACTTAGCATAGATATAATTTGACTACAGTTGCTGCTTAAATGAAAGCCACTGAGTTCATATTTGGACAGTTAAAGAAGATAGACGTGTTGTTATGATTTACATAGATTGATTAAAAAAAGTAACAGTTTCAGTTGAAGAAAAATTGCATTTCTAAAGTTTGTGTACATTGAAGTTATTCTCTGTTACATCTTACTATGCTACTTGTAATTTCTACTGACAAGGATCAATCATCTTGTTTGTCTTTTTGGAACAAGAGACAAAATACGGTTTCTCAAGGCAATTGAACTGAAATCTGAATGTGTTTTAGGCTTAAGGACTAAATACAGTTCCATAAAAAAGCATGCACAAGCCATTGATAGTTTCTATCTCATCTCCAGTAAGATTATTTAACCAGAAGACGGTACAATATATGTAGTTTGATTGATGCGCTGAGGCCAATGGTATGAAGTTTAAGGCCAAGTGCCATGTCCTGCACTTGGGACACAGCAACCCCATGCAGAGCTACAGGCTTGGAGAAGNATTGGTCAACAGCTGACTGAATATGACCCAGCAGTGTGTCCAGGTGGCCAAGAAAGCCGACAGCATCCTGACTTGTATCAGGAATAGTGTGGCCAGAAGGACCAGGGAAGTGATCGTGCCCCTGTACTTGGCACTGGTGAGACCCCACCTC
>RSEF01000003.1:99525858-99554128 GCA_003993805.1 Himantopus leucocephalus | reverse complement strand
AATGATCTTAAAGGTCCCTTCCAACCTAGACGATTCTATGATTAGAAAATCATATAAGCGTTAAGCAAAAGTACTATGATCAAGTTTGTCAGTAAACATCTTGTGCTTTCCTTGTAGCTGTCTCGCAAAGATGAAGGAGTTTATAAGGCGACACTATCAGATGACAGAGGTCATGATGTATCTACTCTTGAATTGTCAGGAAAAGGTAACATTAAGTTTAATATATTGAAATAATGATCTCCAAGAGGTGTCAAAGATCTATCCTTGCAAATAGCAAGTTGGCAAACTTTTTTGTGGTCCTTTTTATTTCCATTCTCTTCTTATGTTATAGAGGCCTGAACTGCCGATCACCTGTTTAGGAGGGGTGACAATGGGCATTGTAATGATTAATCTCTAGCACCCTGACAGGAAAGAAATGAAGTAAGTTTCTGATCAGGCTGACACTCCCTTTATGTGAGATCTTTTGTAGAGAGCTCACTCTCTCTGTCAAATTTGTTAAGCTTTAATGTCTACAAAAGCCTCTAAAGGACCAAGATGTTCAAAGTGCTGAATACGTTGAGGTGGGACTCTCAGTGGGGACGAGAATTATTTTGGTCGTAAAATCATAAAGCTGTTTTGTGGGTTAACCCCAGTAGGCAGCTCAGCCCCACACAGTCACTTGCTCACGCCCCCTCAGTGGGATGAGGGAGAGAATTGGAAGGCGAAAAGTGAGAAAACTTGTGGGTTGAAATAAAGACAGTTCAATAGGTAAAGCAAAAGCTGTGCATGCAGGCAAAGCAAAATAAGGGATTTATTCACTGCCTCTCATTGGCAGGCAGTTGTTCAGCCATCTCCAGGAAAGCAGGGCTCCATCACGTGTAACCATGACTTGGGAAGACAAATGACATAACTCCAAATGTTCTTTCCTTCTTTCCCCAGCTTTTATTGCTGGGCACGATATCATATGGTGTGGGATATCCCTTTGGTCAGTTGGGGTCAGCTGTCCCAGCTGCGTCGCCTCCCAACTTCTTGTGCACCCCCAGCCTACTTGTTGGTGGGACCATACGAGGAACTGAAATAAAAGACCTTCACACTGTGCAAGCACTGCTCAGGAATAGCTAAAACATCCCTGTGTTATCAACACTGTTTCAGTCCCAAATCCAAACCACAACAGCATGCAAGCTGCTATGAATAAATGTATCTCTATCCCAGTCAAAACCAGTACAATTTCTACCCCTTATTCCATACCATTTATGTCATGCTCAGGTCCCACACTGTCCAGTACATCCTGACTAGCCACCTCCTCCTTTCCTATTCTTTGACATATACACAAATATCATTCCCTTAGTCTATGGATTTTTAAGTAAGGGGTATCCTGACCCCTGGAATGAACGAAAGGGACCATAGTTCTCCATCTTATGGTCAGAAGTCCTTCCAGAGACTCTACTTCAGGTATGGCAAGACTGTGCTATGCTGGAAATGTAGGCAGTGAAATGCCTATTTTGAGGATACAAATTCTGTGGGTCCAGGAGGCTTTGAAAATACCAACCAGCAAAAGCACGAGAACTGGCATGTTAAACTAAACATGGGTCTCCTAAATGGTGGATTTAGCCTTGAAACATAAACAGAGAAGTTTAGGATGAACAGAACCCTGGAAGACCGCATATTGTATAGGGCGGGTTAGTTTGAGCTCAGTGTTCATTGGCATTCAAATGAAGATAAATGCAAATAAGGGCATGAGAATCTAGTCTAAAATGCATCAATGATAGTCTTTTAAATAAGGTTTTGTATGTTATCAGATATCACAGTGAGCTACTGTAGTTTTATGTCTATTTAAATTTGTGCAGTAAAAAAAAATGTTTGTTTACTTCTGAGTCTATAGCAAAGACTGATCTAGTGCCAGCATGAATGAATTTTACTCAGGTTTGGTACAGCTTCCCTGTGCTTCTCTACTTAGGTCCCACCAACTAGGCCAAGGTGAACATGGATTCACCCCACCTGCCTGTACTCATTTGTCTCAAATAATGAATATTTTCTGCCAGGTCCTAATAGACGGAGAAAGACATATTAAAAAATTAATTCAGTTCACCAAACATCTTAACATTTATTTTCAGCAGGTTGGAGAAATACCTAAAGCAAGAGGAAAAGATGAATATTTGAGTTCTTAAGCTGTGGTTTATCTCAAAAGGCTGTATCATCACTTGATAGTGTCTCAGACATTTTTTCTCTGCATAAATTCTGTCCACCCTTCTTTCAGTAAAACATCTCATTTAGACAGTATAGGCAACCCCACTTCCCCAGACATCTGTAGTGTAATGTATATATAGTATGTAATTCATGTCCTCTTGTCAACATGCCAGTAGAAGCATACTGGAGTTTGCAGAGGGTTATGGAATAGAATCACGATTTATTTTAGCAGAGACAAAAACTGTGCAGATACAGATTGATACAGACCAAATATACAAGTAGTATTTTCTGAACTTCATGCATTTCACTGTCTTCCCTGTTCATAAAAATTCTTCAGCCTTCAATATGCATTCTTCAGACTAGGGTGCCTCTTTCTTTCTCTCTTTCCATCTTACACAGTGACAGTGAATAGGTTTCTTCTTCTATGAAAGAGTTGCCCACTCTTGTGCCCTTGTTTCCAGGGTTCTCCGCTTCTGCAAACACATCAGCTTGATATCAAAAGCTTGATATGATACCTGGTTTCTTTCACTTGCTGTTGAAGGAGTTTACATTTGTCAAATGCCATCCTACAGGGAGCAGGTGAAGACTATTTTCACCTAGAATGTGATAATTTTCTCCTGCACTCTCCTTTGAATGTGAACTATCCAGTTTTAATGACCTTTTATTGCTTCTGGCCTGAGGGACACTAAGACAAAGATTTGACAGCAGACAGCTGACTCCACACATAGCAGAGATACTCAGTGACACAGCGCAGAATTCGTATGCTGTATTCAGACAGTCTCCAATTTTTCCCATACACCTGTTGGAATTTTAATGGTTTGCCTAAGGATGTGAAAGTTTCTCATGTTGCTTTTAATTAAACCGAACATAACAAAGCTGTGTTCTGATTGAATTTTGATGGTACATTTTCTTTTTTTTTCTCTTTTTTTTTTTTTTTCCTCTTTTCAGTGTATGATGATATAATTCTGGCATTGAGTGGAGTCAGTGGTAAGTACATGCTGTCTTGGATTTTCATGTAGATTTTTTATGTTAAAGTCATCTGAGCCTGAGGCAGACAATTTTTATTGTAAGCTGGAAATCTCTGAGAGTCACGATGCTTATATTATTATGGACATGTTATTAAGTTTCTGAATAGGCAGTTGACCTTGCTAATTGACAATATTAAAAGGGAACAGAGTATTATTCCACCTGGCTTGTTTGGTTTAGGTACTGTGACAATGTCATAGCAATAATTTTCTTCCTACTTCCCATTAGTAAGTGAACCTTGATACAGAGAGAATGAGATTCTGATCCTGCTCTCAGTGAGAAGTTGGGAGCCATCCCACTGAAAGAACAGGGGCCGCACAAGAATAAAATTTTGATGCAGCTAGAATCATGGCACTACTGTTTCATGGCAATTACTTGACTAGCTTATTATTTCACAATGGATCTTGCTAGTCATAATGCTTGTATATGACAATAAAACCATAAACTCATGCTGGACTTTCATCTGATATAAATCAGCAGATCGCCTTTGAGAGACACGAACCATTGTCTCTTTGTGGTAGTTGAGAATGATGGCCCAGATCTTGATATTTTTTTTGTTCTGACAGTACAAGTAATCCATTTGACTGTTTTCTGTTCATTCCACTATCATGTCTGATCTGCATATATTCTATTTTACTTAGGTAAGACAGCCTCTCCATTGAAGATCCTTTGCACTGAGGAAGGAATAAGGCTCCAGTGTTTCTTGAAGTACTACAATGAAGAAATGAAAGTCAACTGGTCTCACAGGTAGATGAGAATATTTTTTTCAATTTTATTTGAGAAAAAATGCCATCTTTATGATTTGCTATTTACTATTCTGTGGCATTCATTTAGTAACTGGACCACATTAATGAATTTCTCTTTCCGGCACTTCATACTCTCTTTTCCTATAGATAGTACATACAGCTAAAGAAATGTTAACGGATTTGTCCAACACCTATCAGGAAGGCTGTAACAGTCAGGAAAAAAGAATCTACAAAATTCCAGCCTCTTATTCAACACAAGACTGTTTGTCTTCCACTGTATTATCTGATTGGTTCAAAGACAGCAAAATATCCAAGCATTGTTTTCTATTTACGGCTGCCCTTTTCTTAAAATGGATGAGATTCTCCTCCAGTACTAGGTGAACACCAAGGATCTGCTCTCACAGTTTAATAAAAGCCTGTATTAAGACAGGATTATTTTTTTTCAAACTGATAAAGTCTTAAGTAACCCAAAATATTTTAATTCTGTTCCTCTTCTTTGAAAAGATACTCAGTGGGGCACAGAATACTTTGAGAATAGCCTTCAGAGCTGAGAATATGACCAGAAATGAGCTTTAAAGTTCCAAATAGTTTTCCACTCTCATGTTACATTAATCTTTGACTTTGGAGGAACTCTATTCATCTGTATATTTACAGTTAAATGAGTGTTCAAATGCTTTGCTATGTCAGGCCCTCATTTGTTTGAAATCGCAGTTAAGTTTTGGAAAGATTTTAAAACTCTTCAAGTGGTTTCAACATTCACATTCCTTTATGGTCTACAAAGATGACACACAGTGAACTGGTCTGACTTGGACAGGAAGAGGCTGGTTCATCAGTATGTTGTCCTGGTTTTGCAATGCTGTCCAGCCCTTGATTTCTATGAAGACAGGAACACAAGAAAAGTGTCAGTGACCATCAGGTTCAGGGAGCTTGAGAACACTTCTGCAAGGGTGTGCAGCTGTACTCATAACTCAGGCTTGTTATTCAGTGAGTTCTGCTCCTTCTTTCAGTAAATGTGATACTAACATGATGGAAAGGAAAAGAAAAATATTATTTGCCTCTACCTTTTACTGTATCTGCTTGAGTTTTAAAACTGACTTGGACCATTCCACTCTCCAGTTCATAGAAATATAAAACTAGTGAATGCTACATGGCTAATATGGAAATATCAGTGTGCGTATTTATATTTACATACATACACCTCCCCCCCCAAGATTTCAGATTTTGTAATGTCTTACACATTGATTATTTTGAAGATCATTGAATACAGATTTTGCAAAAATAAAATTTCAGTTCTTCCATGAATATAATGATTATAATCCAGAGCTGTTAAAGCTAAAACAAAGACTAAAACAAACAAGCAAACCAACCTCCCCCAGTTTCTCCAAACCTCCCTGCTCTTTTAAATGGGGTTCTGGCAATTTTTTTCTTGGAAAAAATGAAAGGCTAGTCAATCCATGTATTTTTACTCTTGTCTGCACATCATGAAATATATCATGTAAATTTCAAGCTAGCTTTGAATTATCCACTAGACTGCATAACAGGGAACATAATACAAGCCCTAAAGCCAGCATGTATCATCCACTCATGGCACAGTGGGGAATATTATATGTGGTGTTTTCTAATATATGGTAGTTTCTATCCAGGTATCTAATTTGGTACACTGAACTCAATGTAGTCATCTTCCAGAAAGGGAAATAGCAAAAATTCCTTTTCCCCATCAAAGTAACTCTAGCTATGAAATCAAATCAGCCCTGTCTACGCAAATAAAATAACTGATCAAAGAGAAGCTGATGCTGACATCTTCTATTAAAAATTCCAGCTAAAGATGCTCAGGGAGGAAGGATGAAAAGAAATACTTCCTTAGTTAATGAGTGAAAGAGGAAACTTGTCTTCAAACCATTGAAAGTGGACTGCTTTGCATGCTGTCATTAAATAACTTCCTCTATTTCCACTCTTCATGACGGATTATGGACCAGAAGAACCCCTGATTTGAATCAGAAGGGCATTTCTTATATTCTTAGCTTAGGAAGTGATGATAAATCAATATAATGCCACTGTTTTTTTAAGACATGTTTATTAATTATCTGCAGTTAGGAAATTTGCTTCTTGTCTTGTTCTTAAAAATAAAACAAAGGTGCAATGGTGTATTGTGATTTGATGCAAGAATAATAAATTATATGCAAATCTTATTGTTTTATTAATTAATTTTTCAAGTTAAAGAAAGGTAAAGATTTTTTTCCCCATCAGAAAAGGTTATTTGCCTCTAGTTTACTATTCTGATGTATTCTATGTTAGTGTGTATGAAGTGTACAGAACTCTAAATTCACGCACCATTTTCACATACAGACGTGTATGTGCGTATAGATATAAACACAGATGATGATGTATGTGGAGAGAAGGAGAATGAGAAAAGGGTGAGCAAATGAATCTTTGGAATGAAAGCTCAAGCTAGTAGTTCCAAAATGTTTCATACCCCCACTAGGAAGAAAATAATCTGGGAAATTGCTCCCATTAGTTGCAATTTATCTGTAGTTCAGGAATAGTATTTTATCCTTTGTAACTTTTCATAGATGATGTCCTATGGAAAATATACATGAAAGGAGTGTTCAAACTCATTTCTATTCTTTTTTTCCAGGGAATCTAAGATTTCTTCTGGTGAAAAGATGAAGATTGGAGGTGGAGAGGATGTTGCCTGGCTTCAGATAACTGAACCTACTGAAAAGGATAAAGGGAACTACACCTTTGAAATCTTTGGTGACAAGGAATCCTACAAACGCACACTTGATCTGTCTGGGCAAGGTATATTTATAAGACCACACTTATATGGGAACTTTTCATGGATTAAACAGAAATTACTGGCAATAATCAGAGGAATGACAGTAAAAACAGAAAGCCTTTGGTCAAAACCAGTTGTAGTTTAGTTGCATAACAGTTATGATCTTTTTAGTCTTATATGGTTTTCACTACCAGTGGCATTGGGTTTCAGGGGTTTGGTTTCCCATTTGTGTAACCCTGTGTGGGATTTAAAAGATCTTTAACATGGGTATGTGTTTAAGTGTTTATACTGAGCCTCAAGTGCAAGTTATAGTCAAGGGCAATAACTCTCTCAATTATTTTGTTGCAGCCTTTGATGATGCATATGCAGAATTCCAGCGACTCAAGTAAGTGCTACCTCTTTTGCATTTTAATGCTGTGACAACAGTGTCTTTACAGAAAAAATATTTTATTAATTTAATTAATAACATTACATATTTCTCTTCCTCTCTTCCTCAACAATTTTAGGGCTGCTGCTTTTGCTGAGAAGAGTAAGTTTATTTTACATTTTATCAAAGGTGTTCTACAATGTAGTCTGTTGTTCTCTTTAAGGCATCCATCATGATATGCTGCCATAGCTTTCAGAGTTCTGTGGCTGCAGAAATTCCCTGTTAGCACATAATACTGCAATAATAACAGTAATTTGTGGATTTATTCGTTTTTAATTCCAATGGAAACCCACTACACATTTACACATTTTGCAAGCCTCCACTGTATCTTCTTGTGTCTGCAGAGGTTTTGTGAGGTGTGAGCTTCTGGGTGTCATACAAGGAGGTGTTGACTCTGAAAGCTGCTGATGATACTGAATATTGGCTTCTACCTACCAAGTAAAAAATTACTTGTTAATGCCTGTTGAGCAGTGTTTGCTGAGACAGACAGCGGGGAAGCTTGTTGCTGTTAGGGGCTGTAGGAATCCTAATACTTTCATATCAATTCCCCTGGTAATGACAGGATGCTTCTGCCCACAAAGAGAGTGGCAGAACAAATTTTCCTTAGATCTTAGATACCACCAAGATGCTAAAAGCACCCTCCTTGCTTTGCTCTGTGCCCAAAGCACAAACTGTCAAGCTTAGCAGTAGCTTCAAGGTTGTTATGTGTATCCATTTAGAATACCACAGCAAAATCTCTGCTAAAAAATCTGAGGCGACCATAAAATACATTAAAAAGAAATAACACAAAATATCACAAAAATTGTATTATTTTAATTAACCAGGGACTCCACTTTTTTAAAGATAAGTCCAAACAAAAGCTGTGACTAATATGGCACCAAGCTATAAAATCATTAAGAAATGAGTAATTTTGAGGTCTAAACTTCACGTGGTTCACGTATTTTTCTTTAACTCCTAGATCGTGGTAAAGTCATTGGTGGTTTGCCTGACGTCGTTACTATAATGGATGGGAAGGTAAGGACAGATTCTGTCAGTCATGTTGACTAGCGAGATGTTTGCTTTGATGGCAAAAGGGGAGGGGATGCAGATGATTTTGTAGAGTCTGAAAGCAGAGGATAATTTAAACCATCTAATGTCAGTCATTTAATTGAGACACATGGAAATTCTAGGTGAGCAGAGGTACTGTAAGCTGACTATACAGTCAGAGGAGGCAGAGAGGAGCCTGGTTCAGATCTTAGCCAAGCAAGGTCAGCCTCAATAGGAGCCGGTCTTGTGCTGATTATGTAGAGGTTCTGAGTTAACTGCATACTCAAATCTGGGCTGGCTTTCAGCTCTGTGTACTGAGCAGAGGGGCTTAACGGGAGAGTCCACTCCTGCCCTGTAGAAGAAACTGAAGAGGCAGGAGGAAGCAGCCACTCTCTGAGAGTCAGTAAAACAGAAACAAAAATTAGGTCCCATTCCCCAGCATGCCAGGCATAGACTGTTGTGGCTGGTAAGACTAAAGGAGGGTAAAGAATCTACCTGGGGCAATGGGCTAAACTGTGCCCTCTTCCTATATATTGACAGATAGCCCCATTACAATATATAATTATGGGAGATTGAAAGCCAGTGAATAAACATATTTTTTGACATCAATAATAACTCAACGCCTAGATGCAAAGACAAATTTGGTAAATTTTTGCAAAGTCCCTTCCTAGGTCAGCTTGACTGGTGGACGTCAAATTTCATGGTGCTGACTGACTGGTGTCCCTCACTGGGATTTTATTCGTGGTGGAGTGGGATCTCATGCAACCTCAGGCCAAACTCTCTGGATACTAAGACAGAAGGAGAAGACTATTAGTCTGAGCTGCTGTTAGTCTTTACAGGTGCAAGCAAGTACTGGAACTTGGTCTCTCCATCCTGAGTGTGAGTTCCAGGCTCCAGACACCCAAGCCTTCAGTCCAGGAAAGACAAACTCTTTTCATCCTTCCCACACAAACAGCTCATTCTTGTCTCTTTCTCCTGAAGGAAGTCTTCCTCTACTGGGTGCCCTGTCCTTCTCTATGGGGAGAAACTAGGTCTTCAATCTGGGAAGAAAAATTACTGAAAGAGAACAGATTAAAAAGAAAAAGGAATTTGCAGTATTGGGCATGGTGCAGAGAAGGTACTTGGAAATGATTATCCAGCACTTCTCACAGCACAATAACTAGGGAATGCCTAATTACATGGTCATTACAGGCTTTAAAGAATCAAAAGGAAGTATTTTTTTCAAGTGGTTCGTAATTAATTTGTGCGTCAGTACCTTAGGTGAAAATAGATTTGGATCCAAAAAAGAAAATAGGCAATATCATGAAAGGAAGTCCAGCAGGGGCCATTAAATACAATGTTCTTGATACAACTTGTGCCTATAACCAGTTTAAAAGTCACCAAATTGTGGAAAGCAGGAACGTATATTGGGAATAGGATCACACTATTCATCCTCTGTATTTTTGTATACTTTCTTAAGCAGTTGCTTTTGACCTCTAAAAGAGCTAGATGGATTTTTATTCCGACTGGCTACAGCAGATCTGTTCATGAGCCAATGTGACTCTTACCATCTGCTGGCTATCAAGAGCATGTTGATCAGGCTGTTTACATCTCTTATATGAAATGCATCTTCAGAGACTACAACTGTGTTACTTTGTGTGGAAACTGTCTTTCTTATCGCCCAAGTAAGAGGTTGCACACAACTCTTCCAACTTTCTGTGTACTTGGCCATTTTCTGGATAACCAGGAGCCATCTTTTTAGGAAGATGAGAGAACATGTGATCCTTGAAGTGGGTGCTGAAAGGTGCTCAAGTCTGGAACAGGCTGAGATGATTTTCCTCTTGGTGCCTTCCTTCTTTTGTCTCTAATGGGTGTTCACATGAGGTGCCTTCTTTTTGTGGTAGACAGAGGCACCTCACAGCAAGAAAGCTAGTCTTTTAGGAGGTTAGGTGCAAGCACTCTACGACCAACATCTTAAAACAGTCTAACTGTAAGGAAACGGCTCGATAAAGGAAGGCTCAGTAAGGAAATGGCATCCCTGACTGCACAGACTAGCTTCAGTTTCCTCATACATCATGCCCTGAAAACTACAACCTTAAATGAAGGAAATGCTACACAGTGCATTTCCAGAAATAAAAGGCTTCAAAAGAGACCTAATCATGTCAGGATTAAATAACTGAATATGTGAAGAGAAAATCTCTGATTCCTGAAATCAGGCAAAACAAAATGGATCACAAAGAAGTGAAATTTTAAAATCACCTCTAAATTAAATATAAACAGGTATCATGAAAGAGTTGTGTATGTACAAGTGTGAGAAGTAACTATAAAAAAAAAAAGTTTTCCTCATGCAATGGAATGATATAACTACACAAATATATGGACACAAAGCTTTACTAGGGCTTCTTAAGAGAGTATAAATGATTTTAGGTCACATCTATAATTTAATAAATTAGAACAGGCCCAAATGATCTAAAATGACTGTAGAATGTATCTGTTCTTTGGTAAGTTTTTAATATTAACTTATTAAGACTTGATTAATTGTTATGAATTAATTATTTATTGCTCTTAAATGAGGTCACTTTTGAGGGCAATAGTCATGAAATGTTGCCTGAGTTACAGAAAGAACAGTAAGACTTAAACTCGTGCTATTAGAGATTAATTTGCTTTACCAAAATTTTCTTTTTGTGTTTGCATCATTACCCCTTTAAATGTTTTACGGTAAGGCTAGTTCCTATAGACTATTATTTAACTTTACATCCTACATGATATCACCTCTTTAAGAGTACTTACACACTTAGGTTGTCACTAGGTTGTACCCAGAGCATGTAAATCTTCCTGCAACGTTCCCCTCTGACTTTGGAGGCATATAGTATGCAAGACTGCTTTTATTTGTATTTTATTTCATCTGGGTCAGGATTTGGTGAAATCTGAATGGGAATATGGAGGGGTGGGAATATAAAGAAGCATTCTGGTAGAAACCATCAGTTTAGGGTTGTTCATATTTTTTTTTTTTCTCTTCATTTATTTTTTTCCCTAACACAATGTTGCATATGTGAAATTCTTACAGTGACTTTTAATTATCTAGGGCAGAATTTTGGGCAGAATGACTTTCAAGCAAAGATGGACAAAGTAGGCACTAACCAATGCAACTTCTCAAATAATTCTTTCATTTATTCTGTCATCACTGTATCTGAACACATAAAGTTTACATACCTATATACATGGTGGTCAAAATGGAGTTCAGCAGTAACTATGTAAAAATTTGGAAGAATGACCATGAAAATTTTATGGGCTTCTTCAATCTCAGCTCAGTTTTTGGAAAATAACTGAACCGCCAGGATGGTCTACTATGTCATTTCAGCTATTCCATGAATACACTATATATGCATGTAATGCTTTTACAACATTTATGTATTATTTATTCTTTGTGAAATATTTCCATTTTACTAGTCAGCAGCACCTGGAATCAATGTCCAATGATTCATATCATGTACTCTATTTTTAAGTGATTTTTTTTTTTTATCATCTCAAGCAATAACCTCAGGAGGCCTTGGTCAGAAAAGATTTACTCAGTTCTCCTCCCTGCTGTGTACAGGGGAACTTCAAGGATGTTTTTAGACCTATCATTGCCTGAACCTCATGTCAGACTAATGGGTTGTCAGGAGTGTCCTGCAGGCAGGACTGCAATGACAGTCCAACTCGCCATCTTCAGACACTGTTACCCTGAGGCTATTACTGCGTCACAGTCACTGGTGAGATGGTGGAAAAACTGAATCAAAGAAAAAAATATGTTAGGAACTCTACTTCTCAGTCCTCAAGAACATGATACCTGTCTTACTTTAATTAACTAGGAATAAGAAGTGCCTGAAAGCAGTACTGAGAATATTGCCATTAAACAAATCTGACTGATCCTCAAAATTGCCTCTTTTTTCCTCCCTCAGACACTGAATCTGACCTGTACTGTATTTGGAAATCCTGACCCCGAAGTGGTTTGGTTCAAGAATGACAAGGTCTTTGAACTTAATGAGCACTATGCATTTTCGCTGGAACAAGGGAAATATGCCAGTTTAACAATCAAGGGAGTGACCTCAGAAGACTCAGGCAAATATAGCATCCATGTCAAGAACAAATATGGAGGGGAAACAGTAGATGTCACTGTAAGTGTGTACAGACATGGTGAAAAAATGCCTGAAATTAAGCCTGGCCAGCTTGCTAAACCCAGGCCGATACCACCATCAGAAGAAGTCCTCAAACATGAGGACAAGGCAAAATCCAGTAAGTAAAGCTTGACACGACATTTGACAAACAAAACAGAATACAGGAGCTGTAGCTGATGTATTCCCACACATGGCTAATTGGTAATGTTCAAGGGGAAACGGAGCTTTTAGGAGTTTGCTTTAGGGAGATAGCTGTGCTATGGTGCTGTACACATCTGCAACAATCTCATTTTGAATACATGTAATAGGGTGGGACTTGCAAATAGCAGAAAGCCAAATGCTTGCCAGGGGTTCCCATATGCAATGACAAGTTGCCCAAACCAACAGTAATCCTCCATTTCCACCCTTCCCAACCTGCTTGCAAAAAAACAACCAAACCAACAACCCTCTGAGAACAAATATCCCATCAGTAAAGGTAGTGAACTGCAGTTAGATACATGTTCAGAGATAGCTACTGTTTTGTTCCACGCACAGTCCCTTTGGCTTTGAAGCCTCTGAGCCTGTAAGTCTAGTGGATAGTCTCTATTTAGTAGTGATACTACTGTTTTATAGTGTGACTTTATCTTTAGTAGACAAATGTTCGCTGTTTACTCATTGAAGCATAGGTCACATGGTTGTATTTTGTTTTTATTGCTTTGTGCTAATAAAACTTCAAAAGTCACCTTTGGTACTCACTGCTCAAATCACACCTAACTAGTTCTGTTTACTCTCTTTCATTGTTTAATTATTGCTTCTTGCACAATTTCACAGCTGGTAGCATGCAGACTATCGACTTTCAATAAAGAATGCAAATGATGGTTAATCACAGTGACTGGGTGGCACTTGTGACATTAATTTTACTCTTTACAATATAGGTCAAGATGCAAGCTTAAACTGGTACCAAAAGACATGTATACAATTCAGTCATTTAAGAAAATTATGTCTTTGGTTCTCCTCTATCCAAAATGAACAGCAGAGCTCATCCATGGGTGAAGTGATGTTCTCTTAGGCAAAGATTTCAATATATGCTTACCATGAAATATTCAAATAGAATGGGCTTCTGTGAGATTACTCACATATCTGTCATATGATACATGATTGAGTGTTTGCAGCGCTGGCTTTTTCAGATCAAGTTCCCTGTTTGATAAAAGTCCATTTATCTACCTAGATGAACCTCTGTAATTTGCTAAGCAGCTTCCAGCAAAGACTTCTTCTATTGGTAAGTAACACTGGTGACACAAACATCCCGGATGCAGCACTCCGCTCTTGTGACTTCTCCCGGTCTCTAGGATAAATGCAAGGAAAAGGGAGCATTGTGGGAGACAGGAGCTTGGATGAGGGATGGCCTGGAGGAATGGCACTCTACAAACTCTTCACTGGAGAAACTGGATGGAAGTGTTTGGAACAACTATCAGGACTGTAACTTGTGTTTGGAGTCATGGCTGAAAGCCAGTGCTGAGTCTCTGACAGCCTCTGAGTTTAAGTGTGGAAAATATGGAAATAATTGTTCTGGCTTTTTTTTTTTGCCAGCAGACAAACTGAAAAAACATGAAAGTGAACAGTTCCAAAGTAAATATAATCTCAGGGCTTTTTTCCATTTTTTTTTTTTCTTATCTAAGTGACATAGACCTTCCATTGTTTTGTCTGGCAAACAAATACTTCACTTGATTCAAAAAACATTTTATTTTTGAGACAGATGAAAAGCAAAGGAAATGAGAAGTCAATTTACAAGCTGTCAGATACAGTAGGTTGGAGCAGTCATCTGGGAGACAGGAGAGCAGCATTCCGCTTCCCCCTCCTCTCCATCCATGGGGATATTAATCTGTATGTCAGACCATCAAGGGTAGTGCACTAATCCCCAGTCTTCCCTGTATTTGGAAGTGCTTCTCCTCTTTATCCTTTTTAGCTTTGTCTACTAGGTAAACAGACACCAAAAAAGAGACTCGACCTAGGCAGTCTACCTCTCACATGGGCACGTTAAATGCTAGATTTGAGAAGTTTCCTCCCTTTCTTATACTTTATCTTGGTTTTTGATATGAAGGAGGGATTGCGGTGTGGTACTGTAGGCTATTTAAGAACCTGCTGGTTTGAACAGATAATGATGAGGATGAGGATGGATTCATTGTAGTTTCAAATTCCTCAGGTAAGAAAGACTGCAAGCCTCCTTTGCAACTCATTGATATCTGTGAATAGCCATGATAAAAACCAACAGGACAGCTCTGGAAAGGAAATAGTCTTTAATCACACTGTATTAAAAGATACTTTTATTTTAAATAAACAGCTTTTTGAAAGATTTGTGTACTTAGAGCCAATGAACAGTAACTTTATATTTAAGTACAGTATAAACAGCCAGGAATTACACTGGACAGTGATGAAAAATGCTTCATTTGGGTGAAAAATTCTTGTGGCTATGGAACCACATTCTGTGTCTGGTCATTGAATGAAAATGTCTGAGAGGGTTAAAGACCCAAGAACATGATATTGCTGTGAGATAGTTTAATTAAGAGATTTTAGGGCACAAAGCAAAGCAAGGATTTGTTCTCCAAATATCTATCAAAATAAGAAAATATATTTTTATATGAATCTGTCATCACAAATATCACAAAAGAACTCAAATTTTCTTATTTTCTACTCTAATTTCTTATTAAAAGCCTTCAAGGTTTTCAAAATCTTACTGTGCAGGCTCACAAAACATCAGAGCCAGTCTCTGTAGCACACAAAGTGAGTATCAGCAAGAATTTAATATTATTCTTATCTCCTTCTACAGTACACAGGTTAATTTTAGCTGAGACTATCAAATTATTGCATGTTATGGCAGCTTTTCAGAGGTATCCTTGGGCACAGGAGACAAGGTTAGTCTCATCTTGGTTGTACCTTTAGCTGGCCGCCTTAGTTAAGCAAGCTTCACTTATTTCCTTCCAGGCAAACAGAAATAATTTATTATGACAGTTAATCCTCTGCTGAAGTACAGAAATTATCATTCAGAGGAACATTGTATTCAAAAGGCTAAGGACTTCCTATAAACTGTTTCACATTTTTCAGTGTTCAGTGTACTTTTGATTCTTTTGTACACATTTAAAAATCTTGTTATCAGTGCTAAGAAATGAATTGGGTCAACTCTATTTAAAAGGGTCTGTCTTTTCAGAACGAACGTGCATCTAGTTGTCTGGAGGGGCAATACAATCGGATGGATATTAGAGGGACAAATAGGATGGTCTGGTAATCAAGTCAGATGGAATAGATGATGAGGCATATTATCATTTGCACACACCCTTCAGAGACTTGGTGTCAGCATTAGTTTAATTAACAAACATTTTGAAGGTGGAAGAGCAGAAAGTAAGATTTGCCGGAGAAGGTCTGATGCCAAACGAGCCTACCCACACTAAGGTCAAGGAACATTGACTCATTTATACTGGATGTGAATCTAATTGGTTATTTTTACAAATCCAGGGGCCCTTTACAGTGAATTAGCTATTTCTGTTACCATTAAGAAGAAATGTAAAGAAATCTATAAGAATGATTTTCTCTCACACTGGTGAGTTCTGTGTTGCCTGAGTTTCACGTTGTGTTTTTCTAGGCAGTGCTAGTGCGAAATGGAGCAGCGTTGACTTGTCACGGAAGGCAGATAAGATGTCAGCCAGTTGTGCTGATGGGCCAGAGTCGTGGCTGTGTCTCTCATGTTGGCATTCCGCTACAAGTCTGGCAAAGCTGCCTTTTCTCCAAGCACCTGCTTCCTTTGAATCAGCTTTGATATGTTACTGTTTATTTTCTTGAAAACAAGTTCTATGAAAATTCCTCCTAAGGCCAATTTACAGGTGCTTTTTATGAGGAAAAGATTTTTTTTTATGACAGTATTTGCCTCTAGTGTAAATCTTTCCCCAGCCCATAAGGTTCACTTGCATCCCACAGCTCAAAAACTTGTGCACACTTCATTAATCTGCTCTTGTATGGAGACGGAGTTTCAGTGATAACAGCACCCTAAGTGATGTTAATGCACAGCCAGTTTTTAAAGGAAACTTTTGAATTATAATAAAACATTTTGTTTTCTGGTTTGTAGAACTCGGAATAAAACCTCTAGATGGCACCAGAAGAACAAGGTAGAAATGAGCAGGTCTTAAAAAATTCTGCCAGCTATAGCATATCCATCATTTTGATGCAAACACATCACTTAGGGAATGGGAGATTATTAAAAGCATTATACTTATGCCAGTGACAAGGACAGGTCCGGCAAATGACTGTTTCCCGGAAATAGCAGGTGATTTTGCAAGCAATAACGCTGCCCCTTAATCTTTGCATGATGCACATTAAGAGGTTAAGCATGTAAGTAAAATATTGCAAGACTCATGTTACATCAAGTTTCTCCTTAGGATATGAAAACTACTGTGTATTGACTGTATTTACGAATGGAGACTTGAATTCAAGCTCTAAAGGCAAACCTCTCAGACTTGGCATCTTCCATAGGTTTTTAAAACACTTTTTCTAATACTGCAAGGCCCATGCCCTACAATTTTTGTTCAGTCTTTACAGAGGGATAATACCATTTGAAATTAACAGGAGGTCTGGGAGCAAAGAGCGCAGGGTCTGGCTCTCAGCGCTGCCACTGCAAGATTCAGTGATGTCAAGACCTGTAAGAAACTACCAGTAGCCTTCTATATTAATATTTCATCTCTCATTGGAATGTGCAGTAACTTAGTACCAGGTTTGTCCTTGGGTATTAGCTCAAGGTTTATCAGATTGTTATATTTTAAAAATAGCGCACTTGACCTCACATCATTTCCTTTATGAACATTTGAACTTTGTATGGGTGCGTTAAAGGACTGTTAACTTGTAATAAACTTGTCTCATTTTTTAAGTTAATGTAACTTCATTTTCTGTTATTGTTGCTCCTCTGTTACATTAATATTGTACAGCTGAGAGTCTGATAGAAAAAAAGAGACACCCTACTGCAGTTATAAGTAATATGGTTAATAGCTGCAGCCTTTCCCTTGGTATCCTAAACTATCCAGCATGTTTGTCCCATGCAGATTTCACTGGGCACCAGTGTCCCCCAAGAGGAAATTTGCCCTCCACCCTGCCGAGGGCCTCTGCGGGAAGCCATTATCCGTCCGATGACGTTGGTGCACACAGCATGTAGAAAAGAGGCAGATGGAAAGAGCTACAACTTCTGTTAGAGACAGAGCCAGTGTAGCTCTTTACCATTTTAAATCACGGTAAAAATGATGATCAAAATTTTAGTCTGCTGACTTAGTGACCTCCACTGGACCATTCTGAATGACCAAGTGCACTAAAAGCGAATCCAACAATTGTAAATCAACCCCAAAGTCAGCCCTCCTGATTGCGAGAAATAATATGTGAAAAAGAACCCCACATAGTCGTGTGCCACTTTTGCTGTCTGGGAAAAAATGCCTTCCACATATGAAAATGGCAATCAGCCTCCTGCGTGGTGCTTAATGGGAGGTAAAACACAAGACGACTCCCTGGCTGGGAGTTATGAGGCCACATGCAGATGTCTCCGTCTGAGCTAATCACTGAAACTCCCTTCTTAGAAAATGGAGAGAAACAAGTACTAGTAGGGCACAAGTCATGTCATTCTAAAGCAGGTGTCTCAAATGAGTGAGATGAATCATGTCTATTCTTTCCACTGCCTGTAAAGGCAGCTTAGTATAACCAGCTTGGATGGGAGACATCTACATGGCTGATGTTTGAAGTTAAGTGTGATAAACTCTGCACCATGTTTCTCTAATGTAATTAGCTCTTTAGCTGAAAAAAACATTTACAAAGATGCTTCCTAATAGCTGGAATTTTTGCTATGTTTTTCCAGGCTAGCTTCCTCTACTGAACTCTCTTGTATTTTGAAGTCTTTTCTGCCTTCTCTGATATCCATGTTACTTTGAAATCTCTGTGCGAGCATTTGCTGACTTCCAGCAGCCACTTGGTCCCAAGTCATAGCTGACTTTTGTGATTTGGCCCTTACCAAAACATTGTGTTGGGCCTTCTTTTAAATATACAAGTCTTCGTCCCAGTTTTTGTTTGGCTGTGATGCTGCTGTTAGTGTGGGACTTGTTTCAGCCTCTGCTCCTCTCAGTGCCAATCGGTCTGTGGCAATATCTCAATCAATAGATGCCGTAAGCCTTTTGTGGTCAATTAGTGCCCTTTTGCTAAGCCCATAAGATATGCCTCGTGCAGTTCCTCTGTCGTGCTGGCCAGGCAGACCCTCTGGCTGGAGAAGCATGATTCTGTGGTTCTCATATGCCAAACTTCTTCCAGTGTGCCTAAGGCAGCTCAGTGACTGGCCAAAGCTCTGAATCCTCCTGCTCCTGGGCTTGAATGGGTCTGCTTTTGTCTTCCGGTTGTCTCCTACTAGTTCCCAGTTATTTTTCTGTTCGGCTCTGTTGCTCTCTAGACTTTGTGGTTTCTTGGTATGATCTGTGTTCCTCTGTCATTCAGTCTGCTGTCTTTCAATACTGCTTTAATAGCAGAATCTGTACCAGTAAATAAACTAGTGCCAGGCTTGATTATCGAGTCCTTAGGCCAACACCCTGTACACCTCACATTAACCTCTTCTAGCACCCACCCCAAAGTGTAATGTCATCTGAACTGCCCACTGGAGACAGTACTTATGGAGCCTGACTTCAGATTGGAGGTGTTTAGGAGTGTGTGAACTGACCTGCACGAAAACTTTGCCGAGGTCAGGCTAAACAAATAAAAGTACTAGCTAATTAAGTTCAGTGCTGATGCCTTAGCACTGGTTAATTTACTAGCAGAGGTTGTAACTGAAGTGTCCAAGCACCAGTAGCCATATGAAATGTGTATGTGATAGCATCAAGACTTATTGTCCTGTTAGTAAGTAAATAATTGAGCCTACGTGGCCTGCTGTTCTCATAACCACTTTCAAGCAAGCAAGCCTATCCTAATGAAAATGGAATGTTTGGTTCAGCAGCCTGTGTGTCTCTGGACTGTCGGGAGCTGAACTCAGCATTTCTGGATGTTAACCCTTTCCTGTTCATGATGTCTTTTTATCAGCATCCACCACTGATTGTCTTCTCACTAATTTTGGGGTACCTTGAGGGAAAACAATGGGCTATGATTAACTGGCACGTTAGTCCTTGAACTCCCCTGTAATGCATACAGCTCTTTGCAGGCTTAGACCTTAAACATTCTTATTTTCTTCTTGGCTTTTGGTTAGACCTCCAGGTCATGTACAGTAAACACCTGTGGCAGCTTTTGCTATTAAATGTTGTGTTCTGACCTTTCAGGAACAGGTTGGGCTCTTGTGAGACATTTCTCCTTACCTTGGTGCATACCCCCTGCCTCTCCAGTCTGTTTGGCATTTATGCCTGGTCCATGGGCTTCCAGGTTGCCTCAGATGTGCCATTTTTCTCCAAGTACAACATGCAGACCTGTTTCACTTTGTCATCAGGTTTTAAACCTGCTTTTGTGTTCCCTTTAAACACAATTGTGTTTTACATGCACAGCTCTCCTTTCACTGGTTTCAGGCAGCTAAATTCCTATGGATCTTGTTCTTTTCAGGCTTACTCATCTGAAGTAAGTCCGTGTCCCATCCTGTTGTGACTGCCTGAAGTGTTCCATCGCAAATCAAAGAGTATCTCTTGCAGACCTCTCTGTCTCCTGCATCATCAAGTCACCTGTATTGTAGTCAATTCGATTAACCATGATTTCCCTTCTCAGAACCTTATCCTTACCTCACAGTACCGAAGACTCAAAGATAATTTCCGTAAGTTTGAGAGCTCTGCATGATACTTTCTGATGGGCTCTGGTCAGGCCTCATGTCCATCCCATGCCAAAACATGAACTGATATGGCTGTTCCATTCTGAAGAGCACAGCTAGTAATTCCTCTTCCATTTGAGCACAGTCCCTTTGGGCCTGACAGGCTTTAATTGAAAATGCCATGGGCCAATGACTTTGGAGTAACTGTGTTCCCAAGTCTCCTCCTGAGGCCTCGGGCTGTAATTACAGATGCTCCACAGGCGTGTCAGGGTTGGCAGCTTGCTTATATTCATCTTTAGTCTTTCAGATGATCTTGTATTTTGATGTTCTGGTTGTTACATCATGGTTTCTTACTTATGCCTCAGCCTCACAAACATCTGATATGAAAGTGCAAAATGTAGAAAAAACTGCTTTCGGCACCTGTACGTCTCCAGACATTCCCTTGAAGGCCCTCAGTTCCTGAGGGTATATTCAGAGGTGCAGAGGAGCTGGTAAGTGCTGACTGTAGAAAGAACATTTGTTCCCAACACTTACTTGGGAATTCTAATTTTATAGCATGAACCTCTTTTCAACATAGTCTATGAAAATGATTTGGGACAGCAAAAATCTTGGGGCATGGGCATCCCTTTGTGTTTATTCCCTTTAAGCAGGGGTTCTCTAGGGCCAGGTAGCTGAAAAAGGGGAATATAAGGGATAGAAAGACCACATGGTTTCATTGCCAATAAAAAAAAGCTTGTACTTGTTGGAAGGCTTTGATTCTTCTCGCATGCTTGACTTGAAGTCACCTACATTGAGCTCACACCTAAACTTTGAAATTTTTTTCAAACTTTCCCTAGCCTCAATTGATTTCCTAGTCAATTTATTTATTCTTTCAAGTGCTTTGTCTTTTCGCACATATTCAGTTTTTCCTTGAACATCTCCTTTGCTGAATCACAAATGACAGCCATCAGTTATCACAGTTCCCATGCTTGAAGTGCTTGAAAATCCAGGATAGAGAACCCCATGGATCTGCTAGAGGGTGAAGGAAAGCAGCATACAACTCAGTTCCCTCACAGACAGTAGCAAGCAAAGTTGCTGAAATCGAGGGAGGCATTCATGGATTTCTGGAGGCTTGAATTAGGCCATACATTGTCCAAAGAAAAATACAAAAAATTAGCAGAAAACCAAAATTACTGCCCTGATATGGACCAAGGACTAACTTAATTTTCTATTTTTTTACAGAATATGGCCTAATTCTTTACCTGTACTCTGCCGCCGATGCTACTTAATGCACATAATCCTTGCCCTCTCCATCCCCCATTTAAGGAAATGGTAAGATGGGGTAGCAGAGTGGGAGCACTCATGTCCTAAACATCTCTGTGCTATTAACATTCAGGGCAAGCTATTGTGAATAAACAGCTGTCAAATAGAAAATTCACATGCAAAATATTTTAATTTCAAATTCCTAATCAAAGAAGTACAGGAAATGAAAACTAAGCCTAAAACAACACTGCAGAAGCTCTGATTCTGTTCATACCAAATGTGCCTGAAATAAGTGTTTCGTAATAATGTTTCTATAAAGTCTGCAAAATCTAAGACCACTGGTAGCATTCTCATTCTCTGAACATTCCTGATGCGTTCAGGTATTTTGGATCAACAGATAAACAGATCTCTGCAGTGTTTGCAACTCAAATAGTGCAAAACTGGGTTTGTGCCAAAGGAACTAGAACTGACTAGAAACACAGACAAACAGAATACCAATTGGTTGGTCTATATTCATTGCCTGAACCAAGAGAAAGGGAAAAAATTAAATCTCTTCTTTCAGTTCTTCATGCACAATAGTCTATGGTGTTATTGTAGTATATATACAGGCAATATATGTATTTTATGAAAAAAATCCACAAACCCCTGTTATTTTCATTGTTGCTAATTCTTTAACTGTGTCTTTTGTGCAATTCTTAATTTATATTTTCCACTTAATGTTCTGATTTTATTAAGGAGAATAAGATAGAAAACACACATGGAACCACACAAACACAGAAGCATACAGTATGCACAGTATTTGTGCTAACTGATAATAGTCCCTTCCCTCTTTGTTTGAATATTGCCATCTTGATCTTACCTGCGATGCAATAAAATGTACACTAAAAGCCAAGTCGAATGATCTTAACACTTTTTGAAGTGACTTTAAGTAGCAACATTGTGCAAGAGAAAATTTCTTTTTCACTGATCTACTTATGTGAATAAACATAAACATATTTATTTCTCTTTGAAATCCGCATTCCCACTGACTAAAGATGGTACATATGAAAGCTCACCAACAATTCTTTTTTAAAAATCCTGTTTTCAGTTGCTTATATGTATGACTAACTATTATATTTTTTTGCTGAAATCCTTTATGGCAGATCTCTGCCTCAGAATGTTTTTATTTTAGCATTATTTTACTTTGGAAGGAAAATGGCAATTTCTTTGAAAACATATCAGCTGCTCCTATGTCTGAAGTCAGGAGGAATTATGTGAAGTACATTACATATATGCACATATGTAATGTATGCACGTATGTGCATATATGTTATATATTGTATAAAGTATATCTGCAAAATGTGTTTATTAACTATTTCATGAAGACAAAAGCACTCTTAAAACTCTTTCTTTTCTATCTGCCGGACATCTGGGGCATGGCCTTGAAATTTGTCTTGAGATTGAATGGAGAGGAGCAGGAAAGGGGATCTGCAGAAGAAAATTGCCTCCTGCTGTCCTCTTGAAAATCTGTCTAAATTTGGCCAAGTTGGTAAATTGTAGTTTGCACATGAGTAGAGATTTCCTAAAGTTAAAAGTCTCTGGTGGTTCTGTGTGCACAGGTCAAGCTGCAGCCGGCAGCATCTTGCCCTTTCCCTGAGATGACTCCTCTGGGATGCCAGAGGCAGTGCCTGCTCTCCTCCTAACTAGATACTGCAGCAAAGAGCATCTCTTTTCTTTCTTCTGCTTCCCTGCGGGATTCAGGCAGGGTAGGAAGAGGGAGCTGGCTGATGCTGGTGCAGAGCAGGAGAGGGGAGATGGTTGTGGGAAGCCTAGGACCACAGGGAGCCCAGGGAGGAGAGGGGAAGGGGGACCACAGAGATGCTGGGGGCCAGCTGACAGAGCGAGTGAACAGGACAGCTTCACAGCACATCTGATTGTGGGGATACTGGCCTGGCTGTGAAAAGAGATACTAGCAGGGAGAGAGGAGAATTCTGAAACTACAAGGGGGAGCGCAAGCTAGAGGGGAAGGATGCTGCAATGAAGGGGATGGGCAGTTGGGCTGAGAAGAGTAACCAGATACATGTGTGGAAGAGGCAATAGTGAAATAGAATATAGCTGTATAGGAAGGCACAAAAGCACCAAGGACAAAAGCATAAGCTGGATGACATGCATTGCTCTACAGAACCTGAGATCATGGACATCCCTGTGTATCTTAGATTAGTACATTTTATGAAAACTGCTGTTAAATAGCCAAAATTACTATTGGTGGCAGCTTCTAAGGGAGCTGTGCATGGCATGTGAGTGGGGTAACAGGACTGAAATTCAGGAGAGTCAAAAGATCTAAGCAGTAGGATAGAGCGACAGGAAGAGAGACACTGGTGAGAAACTGAGGGAAAGATGCTGCTGTGACTGGGGAAGACCATGTCAGACCACGAGCCAAAGTGATACAGAAAGGTACCAACCCTGACATACTAAGGCAAGACTAGGCAGTAACACCAACCAGAGTATGCAGGGAAGAGAGAAATTAAACATTCAACCAAGCTTGCAAGCTGAGAAGGAGATTGATAGTGGGTATATTCATGGCTATATGAGGATATCTGCAGTGGGAGCGTCAGAATTTCAGTTTGCTGAAAGTGTTAGGTGGCAGAAGACACCGGCATCAGAAGCAGAGATGTGTGACTGAGCTGCACAAGAAGGTTCAAGCTAGTCAGATGAATGTAACAGTTGTTCTTTTAGTTATGACAGATATATCCCTGCAAAGCTCTGATCTTCTACATGTGAAAAATACCAAGCTCACTAAGAGACTCAGCTACATGATTCTAAGTCAATAAATGAAAGTCTGTGACCAGATCCTGAAGACAAAATTGCAAAAATCTTGATCTGAAACTTTCTGGTAGTTAAACCTGTCCCCTTCTCAGGGTCTTGGTACGGCATTAGACCTGCTAAGCTTAATACATAGAGTGATCTGAATATGTTATTCATGCTGAGAAATAGTACACTCTTCTATCTGAGTGTACTCACCCTTCCTGCTGGTAGGGAATTCTTTAGTTTGGGGAGTTTCTTCTCCATACCAGCTGTCCAAATACTAATAACAAAACTACCGACAAAAGAAAGTTTATGTTTGGGCTGCACCACCTGATTAAATGTTCTTTTCTGGTTGACTGGCAGTAGGATGGATCTCAAATAGGGCAGAGCAGGAACTGCACGGCTATCAGTATTCTCTCTGCAGTGATTTCATCTGTCAAACTGCATATAGCTTTCTGCTTTGGTTTTACAAAGCCAAAATCTTTAATAGAAAAAATAAGAGATACCGTGGCCTGCCGGTTTCACTGATGTGTCCCTGGTTCTCTGTACCCAGCTCCGGTGACACATTGTGGCCATAACCTTAATGTTTATGACTCTCTTGCTCTTATGGCATGGTACAAAACAACCCCCAAGAACCTAGCATATATTTTTCTCACCTGTAGAAGTACTTTGTCTTCAAGTTTTTCTTTTGTTTTCATTACCTTGCTGTTGTGACCATAAGCTATCTTGTGAAGAGTTGCAGCACTGCATTTGCAGAAAACAAATTTGTATATTTTAACTACCATTTTCTGATTTTTAAGCCCTGCCCTGGTAGACTTCTTTATTTTCCTGAATAAAAATAAATGCTTCAATGATGAACCTATGCCTAATTTGGAAGACAAATGGAAGCTACTTCATGTAGTTCTTATTTGCCTTTTTTTAATATTTTATTTTGGTGGCTAATCCCAGATGGAACATGAGTATTAAACCCCTTTTTTACAAGGATTTGATTGAGTGCATAAACACTTATACAGTATGAATCGCGTTTGAGAAGCTTGATAACAACTGCTGCAATATTCCTTTTCAACCCATAATGGCAACATCTTAGCTATCATTTACTGGAAGTACACTTTATAGTGAAAATCTTTTACAAACCACTGCTTAAACTCTTCCCAGAAAACCAAAATGATGAGGACAGGATAGCAGAGACAAGGTAGAGCACTTCAGGCATAAGAAAGAAATTCATGAAAGAAATAGCATGGGCAAGTGAGACTTCCTTGAAAAAATTGAAGTTGTGACATGGAGTAAAATTAGCAAGTGGGAACGCAGGAAGCTCTGACAACAGAAACTGATAAAAATAGGTGTTTCATAGCTTGTCCCACCTGTTAAAATCTAAAGAAGAAATTAGAGGAAAAAATGATAGCAGTTGAGCACTTCTACGCAGTGACTGATCCTCCATAAATTCTCAATTTCTTTCTGGGATATCCTTCCCTAGTGGGATAAGTTCTTCACAGGGATCACAGCACCTGCACCTCTAGAAACAAACAGATGATTCTGTGTCTTGTATGATGCAGCATTCATGAAAGCATGCGAAAAAAGCAACATGTGAAAATATTGGCAATACTAAAATCCAGCCCTCATTGCTTGAAACATGACTAATTGATAAACATTAAAAAACAGGTATTAGGAGGAAATAACCCTCCCNTCTTGTATGATGCAGCATTCATGAAAGCATGCGAAAAAAGCAACGTGTGAAAATATTGGCAATACTGAAATCCAGCCCTCATTCTGTTGCTTGAAACATGACTAACTGATAAACATTAAAAAACAGGTATTAGGAGGAAATAACCCTCCTTGAGACTAGCAGAATTCAAATTGGAGCTAATTTTTAACAGTGAGAATCAATTAAGATATGAGGCGTAGCATTCAATAGCAATTAAGACAGAGGGTCTTTCTGAATAGTTACACATTAGTTAAATCGCAAGTTATTTAATAATTGTTGGTCAACTTAGTTTGTGGGTTTTTTTCTGTTCAGGCTGGTCAATCATTTTCTTCCTGCCTTAAAATCTATAAAGCAATTGCAGTAGTCCCGTATAATCTGATGGTATTAAGTGAAACCTTAATTCTTTTTTTGGCTCATGGATTTAGGGGCAAGGTCTTGAACAAAATAATAAGTGACTCTGTCATCATGAAGGGTGTACAACTCAATAAAAATGAGAAGTAACCGAAAGGGGAAGCGCAGCTAGATGTTTTTGTGAGACATCTCCTCCCTTACTAGAGAGGATAGATGAAGCTTTTCCCGCTGAAAAAGATATATGACAAGACAGAGCTGTCTTTTCATTCAGAGATAGGGATCATTAATGATCTTGAGTTGGGTGAAATTTCTTGTGTATTATCAGGCTGAAATTTTGATTCACAAGCTTGTCATATTGCTGAAATAAATGGGGTCATACTAAGTGACATGTTCTTGGGCACTGGGAAGGTTTGGCCCCAAAGGACTTTGTTCACCTGTGCTAATTCTGCTTATCAATCAACTGTTCGTTCACATTTAATCCTGACACTAAAAAATTCTTGCAGAAGAATCTTAATTTGTGAGCTCTTTGTGTTCTCTTGCGAGTCAAGAAATTAAACTAATTTGATATTGCACTCCCTTGATAATGAAAAAGGCTGATGAGAATAAGAGAGAGTTTACAGTAGTGTATCTCATTAAATTATTTTGCATTTCAGTAGTAGGACGGTTTATCTTTCAAGTGGTGGTTGTGATACAGGACAGATAAAAGAAGCTGTCCAACAATCACACTAAAAATATAAGTGTTCATCATTTTTATCATAACAACATTCAAATTTCTGCTAAAAAATCATGGCTGAATGGTGCTAGAAGTTGTACATAAAGCCCCAGGTCCATCAATGAGATATAATGTTGCCAATGGCTGCAATTTCTGCTGCACCACCTCATAATTTAGACTCAAGTCCTAGACTGATGTGAGTATCTGAGCTTTAATTTAAAACATAAGAGTGCATTTCTAATCTGGTGGTGCAGAAAAGCTTGAGAACACAAACTAGAAAAGGTTGGAAAAATGAGAATGCAGCAGATAAAAGAATTTACCCTTTGGGGGCGGGGGGAAGTCAGGTGCATTTAACGCTTCCAAGGAGAACCAGGCTTATTCTGCCCACTCTAACCACATCATTCACAAGTGTGGCCTCCCCAGTGCACCCAAAGAAAAGCATCCAGGAATGGGCTGCTGCCACTGGAGCAGCCTAGAGAACGTTCTGCTATGGAGCCTCCTTCCTTGGAGGTAGCATGGAGTGGGGAAAGCTCTCCTCAGGCCACATGCACTGTCCTTGTTACAACCGCAGCCTGCTTCTCATCACCATTTTTCCTTGTGATGCTTCCCTCATGACATGACAGAAGCAAATCCATTTATTAGGCTTAACCCCTACTCCTTGGTTGCTGCTGAACTGCGTGAAGAGAGAGGGATGCTGAAAGCAACTGTATGCTGGATTATTTTTTCTGATGGGCCACATGAAGCACTTCTGGATGTGAGTTGTGCATCCCTGGGTTACAATGTTATCATAAACCTGAAGGCACTTGGCTGATAGTTAATTATGTATGAATGCAGTGAGACAAATTTTACCTTCACCTGTAATTAAAATGGTGTGAGGTTCAAGGTTTATTGGAAAAGAACCTGCTAAAAACCAAACCCAAAGCTTTCCTTCGTACAGGGGACTGATTTCGAGGCACAGCAATGTGCCTATCTGTGCAAGAAGCCTTCTTGATCATATTCACATAATAGTGTACTTACTGCAACGTACAATAATGCAATGTACGATTCTAGTGACAGAACTGTTATCTTTAGCTGTAAACTCATAAATAAGCTTCTTTATCCAACCAAATGTGCTGTCCTTTTCATTGTTGCAGCTTGTGTGACTCTAAAGCAAATTTTATATGCTTATTAACATAATTGTCACATAATAGCTCTGCTCCTGACAAGAGAAGTACAAGCCCTTATTTTTCATACTTTTTGAATAACAAAAAATAATATTCTAGAAGTCCTTTTATAAAAATGAAGATTAGTCTGAATGGAACTCCCATTAGGGCAGATCTTCAGTATTTGCTGTTTAGAGGGGAAAACGAAGGTCTAGGAGATACCTAGTCATAGAATCATAGAATCATAGAATCGTTAAGGTTGGAAG
>RSEF01000003.1:99506797-99525758 GCA_003993805.1 Himantopus leucocephalus | reverse complement strand
TCCTGGATGTACTCATTAAAAAGATATATAAATCAAACAGTTTAACTCACACTCACAGGTGAAAAAAACCAACTTGCCAACATCTAAAATGATCATTTACAACTTAACAAAACAAATGTTCTTTTAGCTTAAGGTTGTGTGATGGTGTGCTCCCCTCCCAGGCGCCAACCTGATCTTTATCTCCTGTAACCCTGCCCTAGCAGTAACCACCCGTGGTGGTCACAATGGATGCATGTAGTCGTGATGGCTGCACCTGGCTCAATGTGGTTTCAGGGAGGCAGGTAACAACACAATAGCCAAGGGCTAACGAGCAATGCTGGTACTGTGGTCAATATGCAAATATGACAACAGGTCAATTATCTTACCCCAAAAATAGTGAACAGCCCAAAAGCCCTCTGAACACTCCTGAACAGCAGTGGGCTGCATGCCAGGATCTCCCCTTGAGTAGGGATGCCACTCAAGGTTACGCCTCGAGATTCAGAGATTCCTTGCCGTAGCAGATCCTCAGTGAGTTAGTAATAGCATGCTAAACTTTGAAATCTTAGCTAAGTGATTTAAAGGATTGATTGTGCATATATAATGCTTTATACATAAAGCGTTGACCAAGTCTGGGAGTAGGACTGGATCCAGCCGCACCTAGACTCCTCGACTCCTCTCTCAGAAGTAGTTCAGAAAGCAAGGGGGTCCATTCTGAAACATGACTCAATGGGAGGGTGTCCCTGACAATTCTGTCTGACTCTGTCCTCTATGCAGTAAATAACCAAGTGTGCCTTGGCATCTCAAATCTTGTTAAAACACCGTCACATTTACCATCAAACTTTGTTAGATCCCTGTTTTTATCAATAAATGTATTGCTGCTTCTCTATGAGTGAAGTGCATCACTCCATCCATGACAGGGTGGAGACAAAGAGGAGAAAAAGGAGCTTATTTCTTATCAGAATATGAGTAGAAACACTCTCATGATGCCAAAGAGAGATGTTAAATGCTCCCAATAATGATGAAAAGCAGGTCACGTACATAGGTGCCTAAATACAGGTTAATGAATATTTGGCCATGTGTAGCCTCTGTGCAGTGCTGCAGTGTTCATGAATCAGAGAACAGCAGCATCTTTGCAGAGTGCTTATTCCTAGAAATGTTAATGAAGCAGTATGCAGAAGTCATAACTGTTGCCACTGTCAAGTGGCCATGAAAATGATTATCTGGTAAGATACTGGAGGCAGAGCTTCTATCTCCTAAATTCTCATGGAACTCATCTGATTTACTAACTTCTCATTGCATCAAGATTTTTTGTTTGTCATGGCAACCTAGGAACAGATAGAGGATGCCATCAGGCAGCAGTCATAATGCAAGCATAAGTTAAATGACTCTAAAGTTAATGATCCAAATTCTTCACTGCAGCCGCGAGGCACACAGTGTAACTTGGGGGAGGTGCACAGATGCTGTAAATTACTTTGGATGCCATCCCCATGACCCTGGGCCAGCTGTGTATCAGACCAGACCGGTGGCATAAGTTACAATATTCTAACTGCTGCTGTAAGTGGTCCTGAATGGCTGTTGTGGCAGCCGTGTAATACCAGTGTTATGCTGAGTCCCTGCCAGGCTTTTTTTCCCTTCCCTTTCCTTCTTTACTCTGGCTGTAGGTTTGAAGGTAACATGGGAACTGGTACATTTTTTCTGCCCCACTAGAAAATTACCCCACCCTGAAAAATCTTTCCATTGCTGCTGGCTCTTTTAATTAGTAAAATGCTGGAAGTCATCTTGAACTCAAGAGACAAGCTAAGGCAATATATTTTCCCTTGATTTGCATTTGTTTCTGGTTTACATTCTATTTTATCGCAATAGCGCGGACACTAATTTTGCTTTAATCGTAAAGCCTAGATCCAAGAAAATGCTTTTAATGGTATCAAAAGGCTATTCACCTGGGTTAAAAATGATAACTGAAAAGCAATGTTATTGACAAAATTATCTGTCAGTGCAACAGCATCCTCTCTACAGTTTCCAGAGTGTGATGATATTAGTGCATGTTAAAGCTGCCTGCCTGCTCTGCTGCCTGCTTTTTAGTGATAAGTATTATCTATTATATTGCAGGGGCTTTTGGTCAGAGCCTTGTCTGTTTTGCAGTTTTCTGAATATATTTCAAGATCTTCAGGTTTTACCATCTGCAGATAATTGTTACAGACAAACTAACAGAATTTAATCTAGTGGAAGAAGAGGAAGAAACATCTGCAGCCAGGGACACCAACAAACAGAAGTTCGAAGGTAGCAATTGAATCATGTGAAACTAGGACAGACCTAGCAGGGGACAGCCACTGTTCGTCTGTGCAATAAAATCCATGCAGTTTAAGCCACAGCTGTAAAATTAATGGGGTTTTTGGTGAGCTGCCGCTCCCTGGGGATAATAGTCAGCCTACATGTCTAGATTTCTTACATTCTCCTTTCCTTATGCTGGAAACCTAGGCTGCTGAAGTCCTTTTTGCACTGCCCTCCTCTCATTCTTCTTTCCTGGAATATGCCAGGAACTCTCATAAAGCAGTCACTGTATTAGGAGACTCCCAAAGCCTGGGTAAATGTCAGTGCCGTGGAGCAACCTTCACCCTGGAAAGGTCACAGACTGCAGCTCCAGCACATTGTGGGCCAGTCGGCAAGCAACCAGTCAAGCATATCAGTTCAGCATAATACCACATTATTACATTTATCTGGCCAGCATTAAACGAGCTGCAGTCCCATGCTTTGTTTTCCTTGACTTTGAATGAATGAGGCGGCTTTCGTAGGCCATCCTAAAGCTGTTCATTCAAAGATTAGAAAAAGGCCACGGTGTCTGATGGGGGATTTAGACTGAATGGAAACACCTAACACCAAAACCGTGATCCTCAAACCTGCTTCTATCTAATCCTCACCATTTACATTTGCTAAATACCTAGTATGGAACATTAAAGTTACCTGGTAGCCCCTCAGTTGTGATGGGGCCAGGGAGCTCCTGGGACAAGCTTGCATCTGAGGCTGCCTCTTCCTCCCGTGTCCTGAGACAGTATTTGCTGAGAGACGACTCTTAGACACTTCCTCCTACAAAACGCAGTGCCTTGAAAGAAAGCAGTAATTCCTGCCCTCTTTCTTTTTTTTTCCCCCCTTTTTTGCTTTTCTTTTTTCTTCTTTTTTTTTTTCTTCTTTGTTTTCAGGATAGAGGGAGAAGGGTCTAAGAAGTTGCCAGGTTGCAAATCCCAAATGGAAAACTGCTGCCTAGTAGTGCTGGGGCACTAACTCAGTGCAGCACTTCTCTTCAGGACTTCCCTTTAGGCTGCTCTGTGCTTGGTATACTGTTTTTTGTGGGTTTAGCTGTCCTGCGTCGGGGTGCCTAAAGGTTAGGTACCACACTGCTTAACATTTTGAATCCTAAATTCTTGTGAGATCCTATATTTTGTTGATTGTGACTGGTTGCTGTGTGTACAGGGAGTATTTTGGGAGTAAGAATCTTCTAATCTATTTATCAAATTTGTCAATTTGCCAATTGAATTTGAAAAAGTATGCCAGGAACAGGTGCTTAGTTTTCTTGAATTTACATACACATATATACATACACACTTTTTTTTAAACCACTAGCAGCACTAGGAAGACAGCAGTGATGTATGCTACTAGACCCTTCATGATCTTACTGATTACGTATTGCAAAACAGTAGAGATTATATATTGATTCCATAACATTTTTAAAATATTAGCTGAAGTTTTTGCAAACACCATGACCAATTATTTAGAAGACTAGTGATAAATGGCTCATCTGATGATTACTCACTGCTAATGACTTCTTTTCTTTGGATGATTATCTGTGGGAGATTATCACGCAACCGATGAAAGTTTCTAGAGCTGTGTTTTGTGTGGGTGAGCCAACACTTCGTAGAAGGGATCTGCATGTTACAACTTTGCTGTTTGCTGGGGCAGGCTGCTGATCTCTGCCTTCACTTTTCTGAACATTATCAGAACATCTAATTCCTATTCCGCTTTAGGGTCATGCTAAGTTACCAATTTAAAACAGTTGCTGTGATGTTGACAGTTTTAATTTGTTCCACTTGATATGCTAGTAGGCCTATTGTCTGTTCAAAGTAGATTTTGTGGTTCTGAAAGAGACAGCTTCTGTATTTTCTCAATGCAATGCAATTTGTACCCATATTGCAGCTTCAGACATCTCCTTGGGGGCAAGTCTAATTGAAGTTGCTTGATTTCTGTTACCAATCACAGCCTTTTCGAACTGGCTTTCTTTTCATCTCTAATGCTTTCAGCTTCTCCTGTATTAGCAGGCCAACTCAGGTGGAACATTTTATCTGAATCTGTCTGCTTGACCACAGCCCTCTGGTTTGCTTTAGTCAGTCTCCCAGCTAACATTTAAAAAGCACCTGATGAGCTCTGAGACCGTCTGATACTTATGAGAATTTATTTGTCCTTTCTTAAAGTCATTGCATGTAAATTAAGCCATAAATGTAGCTCTGACTTTCCTTTCACCAAGTTGCACCTTAGCTGGACTCCCGACAGAGCAGGGCAGGATTCAGCGTGGATGCAAGGACCTCCATCTGGATCTCTGTCATTCAGTAGTCATTTAAGGGGGTAATATTTCAACAGTTCCTAAGCAAGACACTTTACTGGATCACCATGCAGAACTGCACGTGCATTTTTTCTTGGGACAAGAAGAATTTGTTGTCAATTTCAACAGTACGCACTGGGTTATGAAGGGGTAAACATAAGTTTGGATGCACTTGCATTGGAATGAATAGTTTGTAAAAGCGAGGGTGCGTTTGGAAATGTCCATGGGATTACATTCTCCCATGGAAGAATACACAGATGTAACAAGCACTGCTTTAGATTTTAGGAAAAGCATGTAATGTATTACTTGAGGGGTTTACTTACATCTTTGATTTCAGCAAGATGGCAAGTGCTTGACATTTGTGGATCTCTTCTATATTAAGGGCATAAACAAAACTCTATTAAGTGTAATTATCTCATCATTAATCATCTCATGATCTGGGCTTTTTTCGGACCTTAGTGTAACTAACATTTTAAATATCTTTGGCTTGTGATAAATCTGTGTTAGACTCACATTGTAGGGATATATTATAATGACTTTTTTCATTCTAAATAGCTAATCATGCAAAGCTTTTTTCTCAGCAATTGATGAACTGTTTTTTCCATTTGGTTTTCTATCTACACACAAGGCTCAGCCTCCCTCTATTCCTCTTTCAACATTTTAATTCTTTTTATTTTAGAAGCAAATGTTTGAAGGTGGGTGTGCCTTTTACTGAACAGCTGTCAGGAAGAAAGACAATGAAGGAGGAGAAGCAAGAAAGACTAACAGGAGAACCAGGATGTGTGTACCAATGTCTTCAACTCCCCTTAGCAGGAGCAGTCTTTGCAGTTGGGTGAACTTCTGCCCCTGGCTTCCCCTTCTCTCCCCTCAATGCCAATTTTTCCCATTAGGAGAGGCACTTAATGAAGAATGCAGGCAGGGGATTTGGGTCACACGGAGGAAGGGGGAGGATGGAGTCTACGACAGGAGAGGGACATGGTCGGGGTGTTTGGCAGGAGGGTTGTTTATTGCAGTCTCAGCATGATGGTATGTTCTAGCTGCAAAATACTACCAGGGCAAAACAATACTTCCTTCTTACTCTAGACTTTTGGTCCAGTAGATGGAAGATTTACAGATCCTCTCTATCATGTGATCTCCATATGCTGAAACATGGGCTTGGCTACCGACTGTGTAAGGCAGGAGTCAATCACAAGTTTCTTGCAAACTGTACAAGATACATTTTATCAGCCTTGATTTGGAGATGGGGAAATAGGACAGAGACAATTAAGTAATTTACTTGTGGGAACAAACACAGCCAAAGCTAGTAACAGTAGCAGAATAAAGCACTCCCACTGTCCAGTTTTTTTATCTATATTTCATTTATGTTTTGTCATGTCACTGCGTGACTTAAAAATTAACTTCATTTGTGAAATAACTTAGGATACTAACTCAGACATTTATTAGGTTAGTATATTGCAAAACCTTAACAAATATTTTAGGGTGGCTCAGCAGCAGCTAGATCATTGATTATGAATTTGCTGATACTTAGACATTGTGAAAACAATGTAGACCCAGATCTAGAGCTAACACAGACCCATGCGCTTCCATTGAAATCACACTCCCTGAGCAAGTTCTGCATTGCCGTATTTCCCTAAGTAGTAATATACACTAGGTAGAGTATTTCAGAGATTACAGTATGGATATTATGGACAAAACTGCAATGCAAAGAATCATTATTTTTAATCCTTAATAACATATTATATGCACAAGGGTCCAATTGTACACCATAAAGAATTTTTTACTTCAAAAGTCTTCTTTAATGTGCAGTATTTTCATCCCATATGTAACATTGTAAAAGTTTCCAATCAAATAAAATTATGTGTAAGGAAAATCCCATTTTTATACAAAATCTAAACTTATAATACTAAGAAGACACAGATTGAGAAAGGCTATTATTTTGGTGCTTGTAAATATAAAGGCATGTAAGGAAAGCTTTTCCACAAAGGGTTGATGACCTTCGAATGTATTATTAAGGGAAACTGAATTCCTCAATAGAAAATCAGCATTCAGGCTACGGTCCTGAGAATGCATTTGAATCCTGGTAAATCTTTGCTGATAAAGTTCTATCTATCTACCATATCATTGTTACCCAAAATAATGATGCTCCATTTTGATTTCTAAGTTAAATCATAGTGTGCTGGAAATGCACGGAACTGGTGCAGTTTACTAAATCATGCTATGAAAGATCAGAATTGTTCTGTGTAAGCCTCAGGAGACTGGTCCATGAAGCTTTCGTTAAGCTTTTTCGCTTGAATTTGTCATGCCGTTTGTCCTGGTTTGAGGTCAAACAGAACCAGTTTTCTGTTCAGTAACTTTACTAACTCTTCTAACTACTGAAATTAACAGCATATTTTGTAGAAACTGTTCACTCTCAGAGTGATAAGACCTATGTTTATAGTTGATGCCAAGGAATGGTACGCAGAGAGGCTCTTGCTTATACTATTGCTAAAACACCCAAGGCCAGCTAACTTTGTTACTTGCCCCGTTGGAGGATCGGAAGTGGAAAAGCATAAAGAGGTTGCACCTGCAGGGAGGAGCGGACAGGACAGGTGACTCCAAACTGACCAACAGGGTATTCCATCTGCCTAAAAGCTGAGGGTCAGCTCTTTTTCTTCAATGGCCGGCATCCAAGGAAGATCTGCCTTTGATCCCGTGTGTTCCAGAATCCAGTTCCCGTCCATCCCTGAGTCCAGTCTGGGACTTCCCCAGTGCCAGCCGGTGACGTGATCATCATCCTGGGAGCTTGATACAGTTTTGTATATATTTCATTATTTCTTTTCATTTTATTATTAACATTTTCATTAAAGTAGTTTAGTTCCTTCTAAACTCATAAGTCTCTCTCTCTCTCAAAGAGAGAGGTAGGGGAGAGCATCTGTTGCTGGCCTCAGTGGCCAGTCCAGCCCAAACCAAGACACCATTAACTGATAAAATAGATGTATCAACAGACTTTTAACTGTGTTAGAACCTCCCAAATCCAGCAAGATCTGGGGGAGAACTTTTGTATACTTATTTCCTTGATAGAAAAGTTTTCAGAAGGTTCAGCTTTCTTATTTAAATCAACTTCTGCCAAAGCAGAATAATTCCATAATAAGTGTTTTATACTTTCACCACATGGTATTGGCTATACTAATGCTGCCAATACCATGGGCAGTGAGAACAGTGAGTATCATTCATCAAATCTCAGACACTGGAAAGAGTAGATTATTTTTATTATTATTTTATTTACATTCAGCAGAACTTAATAAATTGTTTCTAGAAAGGCTCTTTTCCAATAATATATAGTTTACATATACTACAGCTGTTTTAAGCCACTGAAACTATTCATGATACATATATTCATTACTGCATGGTAATCAGCATGGCTTTATTGGGTCAGCACACTAAATTGTGATGTATATTAGTTTGTTTGCTTTTAAGAGAGATTTGAATGGAGATTTTATAGTCAGAGATACTAATTATAATATAACTTATTAGAATTTACATCAGCTGTTGTCAGTTTAAATCCATAGTCCAAATTTATTAATTGAGCTCAGCAACGGAGCATCATATTCAGCTTACTGTTGACTCCTACAGTTTAGTGAAAAATGATCTTGCTTCACCTTATGTATCAGAATCAGTTTGCAGAAAGCTTTTCTGCTGCAGAGGTATCTGTATTAAATTAGTACCACAGATTAAAAGAGAAGGAAACGTTTAAAATGCCATTAAAATTGAGCAGTAAATCTCACTTTAAAAAAAGAGAGGAGGAGGATATCTCATTTCTCATCAAAGTTAGACAACTAATTAGTCTCACTCCAATTAATACTTGGGTTATATAGAAGATGATTGATTCTGTCTAGATCTTTATCCTTTGAACATGTGGCAACAAGGAACATGGAAAGTTTTCATCTTTCGTGTTTGTGCTGGTACCTTAAAGTGTGAATGTATGGGTTATGCACAGGCAATGATGTATTATTTTGGCTGCAAAGGTAAGTGCACGGCATTTAATCATTTTTATTTCCACTCTTTACAGCTGATAAAGAACAGATGTTGGTCATGCAGAAAACATGCTAACCACCTATACAGTCTACAGCTGGCTTTTGAAAGCCTATCCAGACTGGTAATTCCAGTGCAGAGCAGAGAACATAACGATAATGGTGACATGTAAATATTAGGCTCAAGGTAAGATGCAAAGTCTGGGCCCAAGATGGCCTTCCAAAAAAACCAACTGGCCAGCCTCCATTTCCTACAGCCCGTCCCATAAGGCTGCCACTCCCCCAGCTCCTGCTTGTTCCCCTTCTTTTAAGTCTGCTGTTTGAATCCCCACTCCCATGCACAAGCAGACCCTGATGTAGGCTTGACCAGGGAAGGCTTTGGAGCTTCAACCTGCTTCCTCAAATGGGAACAGCTTCCACGTGCTCTGCAGAAATTGCTTGCCTGCGGGCTGGCATGATACAAGTTTGCCTGGAGTTCTGTGAAAGCAGACCCAGGGGAAAACGGCTTGAACAAAATTGCTTGCGAAAGACGGTAGGTGGTATGATGGAGAAGGGTAATGGGTCAAGCTCAGGAGCCCAGGACCATGGGGTTTTGAGCAATCTCTTGGACTGGTCATGTCTATAGCTGGGCCTACCAATGGTAGGAGGGGGTGCCAGAGAAACAGTTGTGCAGAAAAGTTGTAGCTTGTTCTTGTTTCTAACACAGACCAATTACTAGTCTCTTCATTTTGGGGAAAATCTCACTCCCCTTTCCATTCCCCCAGCCCCTTATTTGAAAGATTGCGACTTAGAAAAAGAGTTTGCTAAGCTGAGTGTTAATTTACCTTAGAAAAAGCTAAATATGATTAGCTAAAACAGGTGCATATTTTAAGTTCTGTCATCTTGATTATGGGTTAGAATTTCTCCTACCTGCAGAGAAGCTTTTGGAAGGAGCAGAGGGCAGATCTCTGACAAGAAAGATGCACAACCAAGTTCAATAAGTAAATGAAAGCTGATCTTAGCGTGCTGCCCTCTCTCTTTCAGTTGCTTTCTATAAGCTCTCTGTCTTTGTCTTTTTCTGCATTTCTCCGGTGTCCTTTATGCCATTTATCTTTTTTTTTCCTTTGTCCTTAGACAAAAAAGGGGAGATGGGACTGTTTTCCAAGGAAATGGGTAGAAATCAAGCACAAATTCTTATACACAGATGTCCTAGAAGGCGATGAGATGCAGGCAAATGCAAGTTTCTCAGCGTCACCAAACACTGGTCCACTGCAGACTCCGACAAGCACCAGACCACCTGCCTCAGTGGCTTTCTGCATTTTTGCTGTTCAGAAATGTTTTCTGGCACAGGTCACGGCAGCACATATTGTAGCTGACTGGTACTGTGCTGGCCTGCTACGAAGGGAGAGGATTGCTGAAATGTGGACCTACCACAGCCAGACTTCTCTCCTGTTCTGCATATTTTCCTCTTCCACATGTACATGGCATGCAGAGGTAGCACAGAGGTAGGCTGTTACTTAAACATAGCTGCTCTTTGGACCGGCAAAACTGCTGTTGGGCGATATTGCTGAGTAGTCACTCTCTGTTCAGTGCCATCTTTCCAAAATCTAACCTGTCTCAAAATCTCCTCATGAGATGGCATGAATTAGGCCCACGATGCTTAAGAGTGCACAGAAAATGAGGGAAAAGAAATTCACTCATCCTGAAAAATAATAAACAGTATAATTTGAACAGTATATAATTGAACAATGTTACTTCTGTAAGCATTTTCTGGCCTCAGCTTGTAAATTAAATCAATTCCTGATAAAGAAATACGCAGAAATCCAATGTCATTACTTTACTTGTTCCTATACCTTGCTAGAGAATTATTTTTCTGTAACAAAGCATATTTTCTGCACTGTTGAACTACATCCATCTTAAAGGGATCTGCCTCTTTCAGATTTATACATTTACTTGAGTGGGTGTCTTGCCTGCTTGAGAAAAGGAGTTTCTTGAATAATGAAAACAAGAAAACCTCATATCCACAAACCACTCTCTACAATTTTCATGACACGATATAAATGTTAACAGAAGAGTTATTAATTTTCAAACATAATCATCAGTAACTACTCAGGGTTTTGCTTCCTCAGTAGTTTATGAACTGGCAGTAAATCTTATAGTGCTTTGGTGATTCACTTGAATCTGGGAAGAAAGTATTCCAGTGAACTGGATATGAAACCACTGCCCTTTCTTTTTTTACAGCGTTTCCAAAGTACTTCTGCTTTTGCAAACTGCATCTTGAATGGCACCAACTGTGAGCAGTTTGTTGCTCTGTGATGAGGCACTTTGCTTTCTTGGACTGAAAGAGAGCTTCAGGAGCCAGATCCTCAGCTGGTGTGAATATATGAATAGGGCTGAAGTAAATACACTGCCATTTAGGCTGCCTGCTGATGTTCCCTTTCATTCCCTTAGAGTGATGTGTGTCATCCCACTCACACAAACCTAGCATGGCTGCTGTTATTCAAGATGCTATTTGCAAAGCAGAAGGGCTTTTCTTGCTGTAAGGGTAAAGGGGCAGTGGTTCTCTATCCAATTCATTCTCTCTGCCACTGAAAAGCTGTTCACAGGCTATTGGCTCAAGCAAATCACCACAACGTATTTACTTCCAATGCAGAAAGCAATAAGCAGTTAGTCAAGGGTACATCAGTAAATTGAAGGCAATGGAATTATGGTCGTTTACTCTGGTTGAAGGTCTGCCTTAGTTTTAAAGAGTATATATTTAATATCTGACCAAGACTTCATTTTTCATACACTGGTTTCTATTGCAAATAACTTATATTCCTGGTGTCCACCAAATAAGTCCAGGCATCATCATGTACCATACGTAACACTGTGCAATAATTCTGTTATGTTGAATCTAGAGACCATGGAGCAGAGACAGCATTGCATAATGAATTGGAGAGAGGAAAAAAAATGCAGCAGAAAGATACTGAAAGAAGCCCCAAGGGAGCTCTCCCAGAAAAACAAAAGTAGAGTAGAAGACAATCAGAAATGGTGAAAGATAAGGAAAGAAGGGACAGAAGAAAAGTGTTTGCACTTGTTTGGCACTAACTGTAGGAAGGCAAACACTGCTTTTTTCTTTTTTTTTTTTTTTCTTTTTCTGGTCAGTGGTACCAACACCTCTAACATGGATATTTTAACTGAGCAAATCAATATAGTTTATGAAAACTTTTGTAGATCTTCTATATATATTCCGTTTAATTATTAGTGATACTTTTGATTAACAAGTAGTTATACTACAAACATGATTTTATTGTGATGTGCTAATCGTAAAATCTTTCATTGCTTTTAAAGCTATCAAATGGCTTGCACATTAAAAAATGCTAATTTCTTTGACTATAATGGGTACTTCAGGTGACTATCTCAAGTGTAGACATCTGAGCTGCAGGCTTCAGATAAAGTGAATTGATCATCATTTCTCTGGAGAAAAACTGGAAGAAGGTGATTTGTGTCCTGGACAGTAGTGTAGATGTCAGTGTCTGAGGCTAGATGAGAGGAATTCCATGTGAGGTCCCCTACTACCTTTTAGAATTTGGTATCTTTTGAATAATATCTCCCATCTCCTATAGGTCTTCTGAGTTTGACTTAGTTATGTATACATAAGACATGCATATGTATCAAAAATCATTGAAGAAACCCATATGTAAGTTTGGACTGAGCGTCAGCACAAGTTGCCTGGAGAGGTTGTGGAGTCTCCCACTGAAGAAATGCAAAAGCCGTTTGGACATGGTCCTGGGCAACCGGCTCTCTTAGGTCACCTCCTAAGGCCCCTTCCAACCTCAAACATTCTGTGTGTGTAAATAACAGATTCAATGATTGGGAATTAACAAATGTGTGAAACTATTCTACTGAACAAAATACCACCATCTCAGCAGCTTCTTGTTGCTAGGGGTGTAGAAATATTCAAAAAACTGAAGTGACAACAGTCATGACATGCATTCCTATCACAGTTATAGAAATAAGTATACACAATTAATTACATTTTCCTGGCTGAAGGACAAATTAAAAGAATATCCTATATTATAAAAAAGCCTTGGGTTACAGCTAGTGATCGTACATAAATGTGGTAAAAATGAAACTGGCTTTTTCACTTCTCTTTTTCTTTTCAGTCTTTGAGTGATGTAGCTAATAACACATTCAAAAGGTATTAAAAGTTTAATGGAATTTACTATAGCTTACACGCAGCCTTTTTTATTCCTAAAGGATAATTATAATTATTTGAATTCTTCTCTTCATTAAAGATGTCTAAAATGAAGTTAAAGAAAGCATGTGATCATTCTTCCAAGGCTCAGTTCAGATATTAATACAACATTCCTGGCTTGGTAAAATTTGTTTAGTGAAACATAATACTTGCTTTTAAAAAAAAAGCCAATTCCTCTGTTCTTTACGGGGTTATGCATTTTTATTGGCTGTATTGATATGGCAAGGGGAATAATTGCTGGAGTTTATTTTTTTAAACTGATTTGGTGGGTATTCTCAGAAGAGAATACACCCTGGAGCTAATTAGAAGAGGTAAAATAAACCTACAAGCAGCCTGGTTCCATCTCAATTGTTTTCATAGGGGTTGGATTCTGGTACAAAGCCTGATAAATCCAGCACAGTAAAAGTAGGTGTTGGCAAACCAGATTTTAATTATAACAATATCAAATGTAAATTTTTAGATTTGTAGAGGTATAGGATATATAGTCGTAAGTTGACAATAACACATGTCCTTGCCTACCTTCTGTGAATCTCTTTACAGAAGAAAATCTTTGTAATATACCATATTATAAAAAAGCAAGAATAGTTTTGTACTGTAATAAATTTATAATGTAATATACAGGAATCAAATGCATGAAACAGACGCTACGTGCAAATAGGGCACAGGATAGTCGACCTTACACCGCAGAATCGACATTTCGGAGTCAGCAGAGAGACATGAAAAGATGGGCGTGTAGAAGACAATGAGAGAATCCTGGTTAGCCCTGCACACAAATAGGTCCCATGTGGTTTAGGTTCTTGTAGCCATTGTGGCAAAGGAAAGCTTTAAAGAGAATTTGAAGAAAGATAATACAGTAAGGAGGATGATTTCTGCATAATTTTATACACTGATTCTAATCAGTCACAGCAAGCTAAACTCTCAGTCCTGTGCTTTCCTCTCTGCTAGGGCTGTGATTTCTCATCATAGCTAAATGCTGTCTGTTTTCCTCAGTATTTAATGCCATTGTACCAAAATCATGTGATTTCCAGGCATATCCACAGAGCACTGATTTTCCTGGGGTTTTAATTTCAGAAATACCTTTTTTCCTATGTATCTGTGTATCTGTATACACTAACGTATACTGCATATTCTTGCCCCTGCAGCTTAACCTTCACAGAATCAGGCAGATTTGTTTAAAAGTCTCAACTCCCAAATTTCTGTTGTGTATAAATCTGCTGTAATTGAGTCTCCCCATGGAGGACTATTGTGGTTCCTGTGGTCGAAGTGGGTTCCATAACTTTCCCTTTCTTCGGTCTCATTGTCATGCTCTGTAGTCTCTGATTTCATAGCACTTCAATTTTCTGATCCAGCTACCCTACTGCCTGGTGCCAATGCTCACCTTGGCTGCTGTGTGGGTATCTGTCATAAAACAAATCTTTTCATGGTCAATCTGTAGTACAACCACAAAACAGAAGGACTGCCAAAAGGTTTATAGGAAAACTACTCTTTAATTTTGATGGCACAAATGATGTGTAGGTCCAGACACAAGAAATAAACCACCTATACACGTTGCTTATTATACCCAACACGTAGAAATAATCTCCAGCATATGGTCTGAGCCTTCCAGAGTGTCTTTTCCTAAATGTGCCTTCTCTTTCAGTCATAAACTCATGGAGTGCCACTCCTCCTCTTTTTTTCTATTTGTCCATTTATGTTTGTTCATTCATAGCTGAGTGAATAATAGAATCAAATTCTCTCTGCCACAAGAGCATGGTCTTATAGTTCCTTTCCCAATTCTGTGGTTTTAAAGTCTGCACTCATATTTAGTTTCTACGGGATGTCTAAATTGAGGGATTAAGAAGAGATAAAACAAACTGCTTGGAAGCAGTTTGGCAGCATAACACAGAGCTAAATGAAGGCTAATTTACTCAAATGAGAAATAGAGTATGTTAGTACACAGATGCAATATGTGTGGTGGATGATATCTGAGCTTAATTTTGCCACAGCTCATCTGCTTTTAATCTTTTGATCAAGTTTAGACAAGAACAGAAGAATTTGCTTTACTTATCTTGTATATGCTTATTTACGCAGTAGGCATATTCAAAAATGTACAAGTCCTCACAGCCTGCTCAGCCTAAACAGATATGATGATACGATGCACAGAACATGTGTATGCTATTTGCCACTTGCAGGGAGTGTCTGTTGAATCAACTTATTTCCTTACATTATCCTCCCTGCCCCCTGCATCAAATTATACACTATACCTCATAGAAGCAGTACAGAACTACATAGTATTTTCACAATGCTTTTAAATATATGACAATATTTCACGGTTCATTTTTTCTGCTCTTAGCAACATCATAGATACAGTATTATTTTTGTTGTAGAAGGTACTGTTTTTACAGGAACCTTTTGGATATAGAACATACATCTGTCTTCTTAGGTTTCCTAAGAATGTTGGACAGGTCTGATTATCAGACATTTATTCTCATTTGAGCTTGTACCACTTTTAGTTTATAGTCATTGTTTCAGTTATATATTATGCTCTTAATACACTTTCCTGCTTTTGTGATTTTGCCTTGTGACAAAGCCCTGTGAAATACTTTCTTTGACATTAATTACAGAAAAAGCTGAGTAAGTTTGGATGTTTATGATCACATATTCAGAAGACAATGGGAACTTGGCCTGAAGCACTATAGTTTTTACTCCACATCTTAAGATGACCAGATGTTCTCATTCCTAATGGAGTGCTCATTTTTTTTTATTGTCACTTTCTTGAGTTGACTAGCTGTTTTATTGAATGTGTTTCTGAATCAGCAGCTGTCAATAAGCATTGAAAGAGGTGTTTCTGTGCAAGGAGTCTTAACATTTTTGAAGACAGTAAGTCTTGGGACCTTTGAGACCTCTTTGGTTTTGCAGTAATATTTCTGTCCTGTAGGAACACTGTGTAAAATTGAGGACTAGATTATTATGCTCCTTCTGGAAGCCAATGAAACACAAGCAAAGAACAATAACAACAGTGATTTCTCTGTAAATGCACTGCAAAACAAAAAAGGCAAAATTTTCCATTCACCTAGACAGTACTTTAATAAATAATCTTTTCAGAAAGTTCTTTAGCATTACTGAGGCTTCAGTGCGCACTAATTTTTGCACTCAAACTAAAGGTGAGCTTTAAGCCCAGACCCACAGGCAGTCTACAGCAAGTACCTCTGAGCTTAACCCACGCCTGCAGTTCAAGGAGATGATGGGAAGGTCCTGGTTGAAGGCAAAGCTTTGCCTCCAAGTCATCCAGCCCCACTACTTAAACATTGAGCTAACAGCGCTAAGCAACGAGCAGCAGATTTCTTATTCCTCGTTTCCTGACCTTTATAGCCCATGATTATCTGCTTAGCTGAAAGCAGAAGACTGATCCTTAGAATGGTATTGTGAGAAGAAAAGGAGACAATGTTTATAGATAAAATATATACATAAACTAAGGTATAACTTGGGGAGGCTGGTTGAACCCTCCCTCGCTGTGTCTACTTTTCAGGAGAAGCTAGGCGTCTACCATCCAAGGCCTTTCCCATGGATTATTTATGCTAACATGCACTCCGTTATCAAAAGGCAATGTCGGCTGCAATTGTGTTACACTTTTGAGAACCAATTTTCTATATTCAGAAACAAACAAAAACCAACGCAACCTAAAATATGACTGTCTCCTAACAGCGTTACTGATACTATCCTCAACAAACTCTGTTTTCAGCGCATACACAAATCAAGCGTTTCCTTATTGCAGCTCTCGGAGATGTGAGGTTTCAAGAATCTAGTTTGGTGTCAGAAGCCTCTGGTCTGTGGCGTGTTGTCCTTGGCTGACAGCCAAGGCACAGTGCAGCCACTCGCTCCCTCCCTCCCTCCCCCCAGTGGGAGAGGGGGAGAAAAGGAAAAAAAACAAGAGTGAGAAAACTCATGAGTTGAGCTAACGACAGGGAGGTCATTTGCCAATTACCGTTGTAGGAAAACCAGACTCAACTTGGGGAAATTAACTTAATTTATTGCCAATTAATATAAATAGTTAATTACTAATTTGGATATTGGGAAATAACCACAAAACCAACAAGTGAACATTAAAACAGTTAGGGAAAACACTCACCTCTGCCTTTCCCCGGCTCTACAGACACCTCTCCTCCCCCATGTTATTGCAGCAGGTACACTCTGTCCCCTGCATGACAGAACAGGGTGGTGCAGGGTGGGGGTTATGGTCTGCACGTTTTGGTTTTTTTTCTGCCGCTCCATCCTTCTCACACTTTTCCTCTGCTCCTGTGCAGGTCCTCCATGGCTTCAGTCCCTTTGGGAATACCTGTTCTGGTGCCTGGAGCACCTCCTGCCCTCCTTCTCCTCTTGTGCCCAGCTTGCAGGATTGTTTTTTCTCACTTTTTTTTCCTCACCCATCGCTGCCTGTGCAGCAGTTTTTGCCCTTTCTTAAATAAGCTTTCCCCGAGGCAGCACCACCATGGCTGCAGGGCTCAGCTGTGCTCTGCTACCCTGCAGCTCCCACTGCCAGCGCTTGGGCATGGCAACCCAGGACATAGTTATCCTAAAACTTAGTCTGAAAGTATCCTCTTTGCATTTCTCAATGTTGAGGACATTGAGATGCTGGGTACAGTATGAATGAACTTCTACTCCAGTTTTAAAAATTGAAAAGCATAAAAGTTGAATACTTTGGCGTTTGTCAGTCATGAAATCACTGTAATACAACTGCAGGTGAAAGTATGTTGGGATGCACTGAGATCAGAGCCAAACTTCAGAGTGAACGCACCAAAAGACATCAGTATATCCAAGCTTGAGATCAGTGCTTTAAGAGTCTACTAAACTGGAACAAGGTAAATTTTAAACATGGGTAAAATCAGATATGATAGGCTATCCTGATTAAATAGAAATCTTGAAAAGTTGTCTCCTACTCATTCTGTCCTTTCTTGTCAGATGCCTTCCCCTAGTCTTCTTTCCAGTCTAGTTTTTATCAGTGGCTTTCTTGAAAAAATCTCAAATCCTGTGGATTTTTGAGAAAATATTCTTTCCATCACCTCAGAGTCTTGAATGTTTCACCCTGCTGCTGGCAGGCCCCTGCTCCTGTCATTATTCAGTCAGTCTGCACAAACATGTCAGCTTCTGCAAAAAATAGAGCAGACATAGTAATTCGGGCAAGTTATGTATTATTATTCTCATTTGCTAAAAAGATAAACTGAAAGACTCAGTGAAATATTGGAGTCTGATAGACTGAAGACTACTAAAGCAGTACGACATGTTTATGGAATCACAGAAGCACAAAACAGTTGAGGTTGGAAGGGACATCTGGAGACCATCTACTCCAAGCATTCTGCTCAAGCAGGACCAGAGCAGGTTATCCAGGACCATGACCAGTTAGGTTTTGAACACAACCAAGAATCGGGACTCTACGACCTCCCCAGGCAACCTGTTCTGGTGTTTGACAATATCACAGTAAAAATGTGTTTTGCTGTGCTCAGATGTAATCTCAGGTGTTTCAGTTTGTGTCCATTGCCTCTCCTTCTGCCAGTGAACACTATTGAGAAGATTCTTTGTTCCCTCCCATCATGTATTTAAACACAATGATAAGATTCCCCCTGAACCTTCTCTTGGCAGTCCCAGCTCTCTCAGCCTCTCCTTATAGGTCAGATGCTCCTTATATGTCAGATGCTCCAAACACTTAATCATCTTCACAAATCTGTGCTGGACTTGGTCCAGCATGTCCATATCTTTCTTATACTGGGGAGTCCAGCACTGGACAATCCAGATGTGGCTTCACCAGTGATGAGCAGAGAGGATCACCTCAATCATGTGCTAGCAGCAGTCTTTATAACACAGCCTAGGATACTCTTGGCCTTCTCTGCTGCAAGGGTACATTGCTGGCTTATAGTCAACTTGCTGTCCAGGACCCCAAAGTCCATTTCTGCAGAGCTGCTTTCCAGCCAGTTGACCCCTGGTATGTATTGGTGCACGAGGTTGTTCCTCTCCAGGTGCATGACTTTTCACTTCCCCTTGTTGAACTTAATGAGATTCCTCGCTGTCCAATTCTTCAACCTGTCCTGGTCCCTCTGAATGGTAGCACAACCATATGGTGTATCAGCTACTCCTTCCAGTTTTGTATCATCTGTGAAGTTGCTGAAAGTGCACCCTATCACAGAATCA
>RSEF01000003.1:99471675-99506697 GCA_003993805.1 Himantopus leucocephalus | reverse complement strand
TTTTTTAATCTTTTACATCAGGTTATTCCTGCACACTCGGGGGTTCTCAGGCATCTAACACCTATGGATTTAGAAGACAAGTATTTGAATACCTTCAGGGTCCTGGGCTTTGATCCCAGAACTGATTTGAGGAAAGCTGTGTCTATGTAAGCGTGTTGTGTGGTGCAATCAGAGGACGGATACAATCAAATGACTGGTGGTGAGGACCTGACATCCACACTGTGCTTTGAGGGTTTTCTTCTGGAGCAGCTCGAGAGTGCTCCTGTGGACTGCAAACCCATTAGCAACTGGAAAATATGTGCGTTCATGAACTTTAGTTTCATCCAAAAGTAATTGAGTTTGCGTGCTCCAGGACTTCTCAGAGCAAAGCAAAGTGTAGTAAGTGGGGTAAATGGAGANCAGCAACTGGAAAATAAGTGCGTTCATGAAGTTTAGTTTCATCCAAAAGTAATTGAGTTTGCGTGCTCCAGGGCTTCTCAGAGCAAAGCAAAGTGTAGTAAGTGGGGTAAATGGAGAAATTTGGTTTGAAAGCTTGTTCAGTCTGTTAGATAAAAATATACTATATCCTATAGACAGTTACTATTATAATGGTGATACTCTCTTGGAGATATGATGAGGTGAGTTTTCCAAGGAACACAGGCCTTGCTCTCTCTCAATCAATTTTATTTTTGATTAGTCTTTATTATACATGAAGCTGACTGGAATGTGAAGAATCATTCGTCAGAAAAATACTTTTGAAATTTCTTCCTGTTAGCTACATTGTTACTGAAAATATGAAAAAAATGAAATGTCACAATGGGAAAAACCTCAAAAATCTAGCTGCTGTTTTCCTTGCTTGGTTTTGTATTCTTACTGCTGTGAGCTATCGTGACAAAAGAATTGGTAATTATGAAAAACAAAACTTTAACTTTAAAAAGGTTCGATTTTCATCTTCTGCATCCAATGGGCTAACCCTTGAACCTATTTATCAGCAGTGGTCATTGCACACACAGGAGATTAGGCTGGATAGCTCTGGTGGTTGTTTTTGTCTTCAGAGTTTATTAAGATACAAATCATCCTATTTGTTCCTTCCTTCATGGTGAGAATATGAAACACTACAGACCTCAACAGACAACAATTTTAGCTCTGCCTTAATATACCTATTCTCATCTCCAGGTTTGAATTTTTTGCAAACTTTCTGGCAGCTGGTGCCCTCTAAAGTGCCACAGATTGGCCCATCTGCCTTCTGCACTGTGTCCAGTTGTTGCCAAAGGCCCGTGGGGAAATGGAGCTTCTGCTGACCATTGCTGCCGGGTCTTGCTCGGCTCTAACAGCCTGACCAGTCAAAGGACCTGGCCTGAGAAGGAAATTCAAGGAGGCTGGATAGAAGTTAACTGGGTGTAAGTTTGTGGAGTGCTACCTTTTTTTTTTTTTTGTTTATTTCTCACCAAATTAGTTCTCCTCTATCATAAATACTACTAAGGTGGCTTGATCTCACTGTGCTGCATAGGAGTTGCCAGGGATGGAAAATTTTTGTCTCAGTATTATTAAACTAAATCTAGTTTAATCAAGATAAAAATGAAAGGTCTGTGATAAAAAAAATTGATTGAATATTTTCTTTTTGCACCAAACTCCTTGAAAGTAGAAGGATAAGATCAGCCACTTACACAGGGTTGTTTAACATTTATTTTAGACAGCTTTTCTGGATTTTTTTTACTGTACATAACATTTCAATTTTCTTTTAAGAATATGTTATTCACTTGGGAAATGAGTCATGTTTTGGGTTTATCTGGGATTTTTTGCAATATTTCTATATTTCTATTTCTATGATACCTATTTCTATTTGTATTTAATTTCTATTTCTGATTTATTTGGGCTTCCCTTCAATGCATAAAGCTTTCTGTATCACTATTGAATGTCTCTCTATTGGTCTTGGCAAAATGGCTTCTCCTATGGCAGCTTCAGACTTCAGTTTCTTCCATGGAAATGTAAATTCCTCACATACTGCAGGAATCAGTTCTGGATACCAGCTTACCATATGACTAAATTTACTGATGCCAAAATCAAATTATGCCTTTGATAGCATGTTTAAATTTTCATTATAAATCTGCTATGAAATAACGTCAATAATTTAAAAAGTAAGTATCTGGGATTTAAAAAGATGCTTTCTTTTCTACTCTTTGGGATTTTTTACTCTTTTTGATCAAACTTGAGCCTTTGATTTATGAGATATATATTAAAATAACCAATGGGTTAGCCAAGTTCCCACTGGAACGCACAGAATGACAGCGTAATTTTACTGAAGGATATAAATCTTCACTATCAGATGGTATGCTGAAAGTATTTTATCTAGCTGATGTCAACTATTTTGTAACTTTCTATCAAACTTCTGTCTTCCACTAGAAGTATATTGTGGAGGAAGTATATGTATTTTTTGTTGGCAAAAAAGTTGAGTCAGCGAAGATATCTTTCCATCATAAAAATGGCAGTGCAAACAAAACGTAATTTTGTTTCTTATCTGTCCCTACTTCTTGTTAGGCTATGTATTCTCCTTATTTGTTTCTTTAAAATCGTTCCACAGGATAATACCTTTTGCCCTGTCATCCCTCCAATAGGACAAAAATATCTCCTTAAAATATTGGCTCTTTTATCCCTAAGTGATGGATTTTATGCTATGTTTTGTTCTTTCTTGTAACTCATGCACATGGCACTGACATCTGTTTAATCCTCTTTCCTTGCCTTAACTTAAAATAATATATTAATGTCTAGGAACTAAAGACACATATGGTTTTCTCTAAGTCTTATCATCCTGTGCTTTATAGTGTCTTGGGTTTCCATGAGATAGCTCCCCAAACAAAGGATGTAATTCAGAAGCATGGACATTTGGCCTGTTCCCTAGAGCGACAGAAGGTAATGAAAGTTTGTTCCTCCTCATTCTGTACAAGTGTCATTAAAATATTTTTTTGATTCAAAGATATTCTCTGATCACCCATAAACAGCAAAAGTTGAAGGAAGAAAGGAGAATGGGCATACACAAACCCTCTGTCATGGTCAAGTCAGGTCACAGAGAGCCCCTAGCACAGGAAAGTGAAATGGTAAGAGTGGGGAGTGGGTGAAAGGCAAAGGCAGTACAAGGAGGCTTGTGGGGAGAAACAACACTTATGAAAGAAAGGAAAATGTAGAAGTCCTGAGGAAGATGGTGTCTGGGAACAAGAAAGGTAATAGAAAGAGGGAGTGAGGATTTGCAAACCATACTACTAATATAACAGCCCAGAGATCATCCTTTGGTCCTGAGACCAAGTGATATGGCCCAGCTTGCATTCATATGCCCAAACTCTCTTTTCTTCCAGACCAATTTCACTCCAGACTGTTTCCTGGAAACAATCTCTAGAACATTTAACTGCTCAAGCACTTTACAAACTTACTTAACTCCATTATAAAACTGCTGTGTGCTCTACTATATCTAAAAGAAGGATGTTCCAGAATCTTGTAGTTTAATCTTAATGTTTAAAAAATCTGTCAAGTTTCAGTGCATTCATTCATGGTTATATCTGACCAATTTGTGTTAATCTTTCAAGTTAGGATTTGTTTTGCCTCCTTTGTTCCTGTCTCCCCCAACATATTCAGAGACGACAATTATACTCCAGTCTTCATTTACTGTATTAAACCAGCAAGTTCTTAAAAAGTGTTAAAGTGTGAATCCTTTAAAAAATCTGAAAGAACCATCTTTCTTTTAGTATTTAAGGAAAGTATAGCTCAATGAAGTCCTGCTTCATGCCTGCAATCTCTTGGCGCAATTACAATACTAATAAGAAATAGTTGCAGCAAGGATATTTTTCTGTTAGTGGTATGCTTTGAATCTGCTCCTTTTTTATTCCAAGCAGCGTCATGAGAGTTACGAACCAATTGTGCTGTATTGTGTGTAATAGATATTTAAAATTCCTCTGAAAAGACATGCAAAGCCACAGACATGTTCAAAGACCCAAAATCTTGAATCACAGCCAAATGAAGGCATCTAATTTCTTTTTATTAGTGTCAAGGACATATGCACCAACTCTGAAAGAAATACATCAAATGAAGAGAGATGGAAAAACAGCATATAAACTTAGTTAAAATAGAATGGAAAAGGGAATAAAATTCATGTGCTTAGGTCATGTATGAAAAGATCACTGTGAATGTCATTCATGATATCTTAATTGGAAAGGAGGTTGCATAAATCCTTAGTGCTAAAATGTTGTTAACTGGCTGATGTCAAATGCTGTCTTAAATTCTAGATTTTCCTCTTTCCGAGGGGAGGGATATTCTAGTGGATCAGCTGTCCCAGATTTCTTTTGATTTCTTTGTAAATCTTCACAATCTCTTGGTGCTTGAAGAAGAAACTGAATGCACTGAGATAGCCCTGACTGATATCTACTGATATCAGAAGAGATAGCTGCAACTGGAAATGGGAACTGAAGGAAAGTAATACCAGTAGGAAAACCAGAGCATGGGTCTGAATAGAAAAAAAAAAAAAAAAAAAAAAAAAAAAAAAAAAANGAGATTTTGGACACAGAGGATATGGTTTTATGGAAGCATGCCCAACTCCAGCTAAGTATTTAGTTGCAATAACATTCCCACCACCACCTATACAGACAGTAGCGAATATAAAAGGATATAGCACAAGTTGTCCTCTAGCTGGGATAAATGCTTTAATAAATTCCATTTCAGCTTAAGATGTTAAAAAATCTGACCCATAAGCCTGTGATTGCCAAAGGAGTCCATGTTTGTGCTCTCTGAATACTGCCCTCATAGTGATCTGTTCAGCTGCAACACTTCTAAAAATTTTTAGCTGTAGAATACGCAAGAGATTTATCAGCAAAATCAGCTACCTACCTATATATCAAAGTTATAATGCTCCCACTCTGTCTTAATTGCCCAAGCATCATTACACTGGCTGTCCATTCTAAAAACAATTTATATCCCATGATATTAATATATTTTTTATTGTTATCTTCCATCAAAGTTCTGGTTAGGCTTATAGTATCACACAGTTATCAGTATGCAGGTAGCTGGATGGACTTTAATAATCCTCTATTAATGAGTTTATGTCCATCTTTATTAGTTTCCATAAATCCAAATTTAATCTCTTATTTAGCTCATTTCTACACTTTGGTTTTATCTTTATTTCTATCAACATCTCTTTGCACCTTTCTTCCTTTGCTTTATACTGTTATGTTTGCCTTGTTGTGCTCTGTTCTACTTTGAAAAATGTTTTTCATTTAAAACCAGTCCACTAACAAAGAGTCATCCTCTGTTCAAATTCCTTCAGTATATGACCCATTCAATTCCAACACCTTGTGGCTTATATAAAACTTCTTTCTCCCTGTCATTGTATTAAGACTTATAAATCAAATGAATCCTGGATGATTTCTGTTCCCATCTCTTCCTATGATCCCCTTATTTGACACTAGCATTTTCTCCTTTTCTACTTTCATGATGTTAAACACACCTTCTCCTCTGAGGGATCTGTCTTTCCAGTTCCTCAGTCTCCTACATATTTTATTCTAGAAAAGAGAATGGACCAAGGCCCACTAGGCTGACCTCAGAATGAGCAGCATGGCGCAGCATGGCACAGCATGGCTTGATACGGCTAAACTCCTTCCCTGGCCCCACAGAGGGGAAAAAATATCATGGCCTCGTCCTTACTGCTTGCTGGGAACTGCCTATACCGCCTGAACTACACCTGGGCATTTTAAGGAGGAAAATATTCACCTGAGTAGAAACTCTGCCAAGAAATGTGCTGATAAATAGCACGGATATGTCACCCTGACCAGTTTTCTACTGAAGTTTGCTGCTTGCCAGTGGCCCAGATTTGGGATGCTGTGGATAGACTGCTGAGTCCTGTCCAACCCTCTGACTATTAACCCCTGAGGTTCTTTCATGTGGACACCAGTGGTACTGCCAGGGGCAACCTGGACAGTATCCAAAGTGACTACAGAGGTCTGAGGGAAATGATCAGGAGTATGGAAGATAGGTTGTGTTCTCCAAAATCCTGCTGGTGAGGGCAAAGGGTGTAAGGAGGAGGAGACTGATTCTGTGTGTCAATGATTGGTTGCAGAGCTGGTTCTGGCAGCAGGATTTTGGTTTCTATGACCATGGCACTCTATTTGAAGATCAATGTCTGCTCGGGAGAGATAGGATCCACGTCACTAACCATGGCGAAAGTTTCTTTGCCAGCAGGATGACTGACCCGGTGAGGAGGGCTTTAAGCTAGAAATTCTGGGAGAGGTAGAGTGTTACCAGGAGCCCTGGTGGGGCGAGTGATGGACAGGTTTGATGAGCAAAGGGTCTGGGGTGATGTGAACAAAAGGGAAGACACAATCAACATCGCAGGGCTGAAGTGGGGTCACCTCAAGCATGGCATGTAAGCAAGGAAGTGTCTACAAGGCATGACTATGGAACACCTACCCCTAACCCCTTCTGGGAAATCAGCATGCTGCGATGCCTCTCTGAAGTGTCTATACACTAATGCACACAGTTTCTCAGATAAACAAGAGGAATTAGTGAACTGTGTGCAGTTGCAGGGCTATGATCTTGTTGCAATCATGGAGATCTGGTGGGATGGCTTTTATGAGTGGAGTGTTGTAATGGAGGGATACAAGCTCTTTAGGAAGGACAGGCCAGGAAAATGAAGAGAGGGAGTTGCCCTTTATGTGGGAGAGCAGTTGGAGTGTGTGGAGGTCTGCCTGGGGATGGATGATGAGCCAACTAAGAGCTTAGGGGTAAGGATCAAAGAGCAGACCAATACAGCTGATATACGGGCAACCCAGGAGGTTCCTGAAAAGCATCAATGACAGCTTCCTGACCCAAGTGATAGAGAATCCTATGGGGAGAGGTGCTTTGCTGGACCTCATACTTACAAACAAAAAAGGGCTCATTGGAGATGTAACACTTTAAGGCAGTCTTGGCTGAGGGGACCATGAGATGGTGGAGTTCAGGATCCTGAAAAGAGAAAGCAGGGCAAAAAGCAAGAACACAACCCTAGACTTCAGAAGAGTGGACTTTGGCCACTTCGGGCATCTTCTCGGTAGTCCCATGGGATATGACCTTCGAAGGAAAAGAAGCCCAAGAAAGCCAGTTTATATTCCATGGTCATCTCCTCCAAGCCTAAAAGCAGTTCCTCCCAATGAGCAGAAAGTCAAGCAATAATGTCAGGAGGCCTGCATGAAGAAGGAGATCCCAGCAAAAATCAAACATAAAAATTGTACAGGGAGTGGAAGCAAGGACAGAAGACCTGGAAAGAATATAAAGACACTGAGCATGCAGAGACATGGTTAGGAAAGCCAAAGCCCATCTGGAGGTGAATCTAGTGAGGGATGTCAAAGGCAATAGGAAGGCTTTCTATAAGTACATAAATGGCAAAAGGAAGACTAAGGAAAATGTGGACCCAGCGCTGAAGGCGACAGGTGCCCTGGTGATACAGGACATGGAAAAGACTGACATATTAAATGTCTTCTTGGCCTCAGTCTTTACTAGTTATACTGGCTTTCAGGTATCCAAGGACCAGGGGGAAAGTCTGGAATGAGGAAGACATACACTTGGTGGAAGAGGATCAGTTTAGAGCATACTTAAGCAAATTGGACATATGTATGTCCATGGTCCTGATGGAATTCACTCACAAGTGCTGAGGGAGTTGACTGATGTCATTGTGAGGCCACTCTTGATTATCTGTGAATGAAAATGGCAACTGGAAGAGGTGCCTGAGGACTGGAGGAAAGCAAATGTCCGATTGCTGGGAAAGTAATGGAACAGCTAATCCTGGAAACTATTTCCAGGTACATGAAGAACAGGAAGGTGACTGGGAGTCATCACCATGAGTTCAAAAAGGGGAAGTAATGTGTCATGGTTTGGGTTTAGGCTTGACCAACCTGATCACATTCTGTGATGAAATGACTGGCCTGGTATTTAAGGGGTGAGCAGTGAATATTGTCTACCATATTTCCATAAGGCTTTCAGCCTTGTCTCCCATAAGATCTTCATGGAGAAACTGATGAAGTATGGGCTGGGTGAGCAGACAATAAGGTGGAATGAAACTGGCTGAATGGCTGGACTTAGTCTGGTTGGAAGCCAGTAACTAGTGGTGTACCCAAGTGGTCAATACTGGATCCAGTCATCTTTAACATCTGCATTAATGCCCTGGACAATGGAACAATTGCACTCTAAGCAAGTTCACAGATGGTACAAAACTGGGAGGAGTGGCTGATAAAGTAGATGGTTGTGCTGCCTTTCATCTGGACAACCTTTCATCTGGGAACCTCATGAAATTAGACAAAAGGAAATGCCAAATCTCGCACCTGGGGAGGATTAACACCATGCACCAGTACATGCTGGGGGCCAACCTGCTGGAAAGCAGTTCTGCAGAGATGGACCTAGGAGTCCTGGTGGACACCAAGTTGACCATGAGCCAAAAATATGCCCTTGCACAGCAAAGGCTGCTAGTGGTATCCTGGGCTGCATCAGGCAAAGTGTTGCCAGCAGGTCAAGGGAGGTTATACCTTCTACTCAGCACTGGTGAGGCCATAGCTGAAGTGCTGTGTTCAGTTTTGGACTCCTCAGTAAAAGAGAGATACGAAGCTACTGGGGAGAATCCAGCACAGGTCCATTCAGATGATGAAGGGACTGGAGAATCTCTCATATGAGGAAAGTCTGAGAGAGCTGGGACTTTTTAGCCTGGAGAAGAGAAGGCTATGGGGGGATCTCAGCAAAGTATACGAATACCTGAAAGGAGGATGCAAATAGGACAAAACGAGACTCTTTTCAGTGGTGCCCAGTGACAGGACAAGAGGCAATGAGCACAAACTGAAATGCAGGAGGTTCCATCTGAACAGATGGAAAAACATTTTTACTCTGACGGTGACCGAGCACAGTCACAGGTTCCCAGAGAGAGGTTTTGGAGTCTACATCCTTAGAGATATTAAAAACCTGATGGTACACAGCCTAAGCAACCTGCTTTAATTGCCACTTTTGAGCAGAGGCATTGGACTAGATGGTCTCCTGAGGTTTCTTCCAGTGTCAACCAGTATGAAAATTTGTGGTAATCCTGGAACAATGATGAAGCCCATGCCTTTTCCCTGTACATTTCCTACCATAGAAATAAGCACAGGTTCTCACTAAGGTATTTGAAAGCATTTATTTAGATTGCCTTAGATCAGGTGGTGTCTTCTGTATTACTATTACTTAAAGCAATACATTATAATTTAATGAAAGTCAGGAGACAAACTGAAGGCAGGCTGTTCTTAGCATATTTTTAAAATTGCAGTTATATTTTGAATATATATGCAGTTGCTTTAGATGACCTGAACTTTTCTTTTTGACTCTCTTTTTTGATTTTGATTTCTTGAGAGTGTGTCCTTCCCCTATGACTGGAGATTATAACTAATTAACTCTCCAGGCCCAAAATCTAATTTTAGTTACTCAAGCCATATTACAATTCATGAAGACATATTCCTTAGCCAGATTGTCACACTCAACCAAGTTCCATATGTTAGAAATCAGAGCTGGATGTTTCTTCTGATTAACCTTTTTAACTAATTTAATAGAGCTGATGTTTTGCAGATCAGCAACTTAGTAATAAAACCAGCAGAGCTTTATTGATATAAGCAATCTTATTCCTCACACCACAGAGATAAAGCTTTCCAAATTGTATTTTACCTGCCCACTAAATAGGAGTAATGGGAATATTTTTTAATCAGAACCTACAATATTAAAGATGATCTTCTTTTCATCAGGTCCAACAACAGACTTCATCGTTTATTAAGCTCCTTGTATTACTTGTGTGGGCAGCAGTATTTAAAAATTAAGACAAAAAAGCAAACAAGATAAAACTAGTCCTCCTGAAGTAAACAGTTACCATAACTTAGCTCTGTACTAAGCTCCAGTTCTAGAAAGATAAATTGTGTCTTAAGTAATTGCAAATTACTAGAACAGTCTGAAATACTGAGTTACAAGCAATCTCTGTCATTGTCAAAATAGGCTTGATTCTCAATTCTCCCAAGATTTGCAAAAATCATAAAATCATGCTAGTAGTCTCTCTTCCAAATGGCAGGAATGTTAAAAAGAGGCCCCTGTATTACAAGAATATCACGTCCAGTCAAGGACTGCATACAAACACTAGACTGGGCTCTGGCCTCTCCTCCTGGGTGGTTGCATCAGCAATGATGCAAGCTACACCTTTATCTCTCTAACAAGCAGCACAGATCAAATAAGAATTTACCTGGTCCTTTACTGGTGTAGAAGAGGTTGTTAAAATTCAGTTCTGAGCTAGAGTTTACACTGGGTTTTTTTAGTTGTTGCTGGTTTTTTTTTCCCCTGCAGAATAATCCCAGAACCAGTTTCAAAGCCAAATCTACTAACTCTTAGAAGTCCACTTGGGTCTGATGTTGAAGTAAACCAGTTTGTATTCTTTCTTAGGGAACAGAGCTTCAGGTATACTTTCAGCTGTAAAGCACACCTATTGTGATACCTTATTATTGCATTAGTTAATGTTTTATTGTTGAATGAGAAAAGCACATTGGGAATGCTGTCTTCCTTTTGCAGCCCATCTCTTTGAGGTGACATTGGGTTGGTTGATTTTGAACAGGCAAGATGACCTTGGCACTGTCTGCTTCAGAATCAGCTGGATCTTGGACTGCTCACAAATACAGTGAAGATACGTGGAGCTCAGCTCTGCTAACCTTCAGGCAGCACCTGTGACCTCCCAGCAAAATTATAGTGTAGATGTAGCCATAGCATCTGGAGAGTGGGATGTTTTGTCCCCTCTGTTTCTCTCAGCTGGATGTGATATCACCTTTGCACCACTGAAAACTGAGTTCAGAGAACTGAGAGTGAATCAGACCAGCAAAATCCCAGATGTGACCAAGCAAGTCAGGAGAAATACTCTTGCAAAATTCAGAAACATTTCTGACCATTGTATCAAGATACAATGAGAAGGAACAAATCTACTCCATGGACAGGCAGACAGCAAGAAGATTCCTCAGCCATTTGGCTAATCAAGTCAGTGCTGTAACTCCATTCAGAAAATACAGAAGTGGTTCAGGACATGTGATATGCAGGAAAGCCTTTCCTCTGTAAAGAAGGCAAAGACAGACAGATGGCAAAGTAGGCAGATAGATCAAGGAGTGTAGCTCTCCTTGACTAGCCCAAGTGGGGTCCTGTAGCTTGAGGTCTCTGGACCTTCTCTCTCTAAGGAAATGGATAGGATGGCAGGAGAAAGAATGAGGGAGACCCTGTCCTTTTTGTATTTGCCAGAATGATGGCAACTAAAACCAACAGAAATCAGTAGGAAGAAAGGACAGCTGAGGATGCCAAAAAAAGGATTATGTGGAGTTAAGATAGAAATAATTTGTTTACCCTGAAACATGAAATTAATAAGGAAAGGTGAGCTTGGAACACTGTTGATTTTCCTTAGAAAGGCAGATGTAACTGTTATGTTTTGATTGCTGAATCAACAAGGGATAATGTTTACAAAAGGAGGTTGCTCACCACTCATGACAACATCAGCATAAAAACCATGGAACCTGATAGGAAGAAAAGTGGAGAATATGCACACAGTACAGAGTTCTGGCAAATCATATGGGATGTTTTCTTCAAAAAGGGTCAAAAGATCAGTGTGATGAATTTGAAACCAATAATTTAATAAATTCCATTTCTTTTCTTGTCAAAACATTTTTCATCAGAAAATTCATTCATCATTCATAATTTTGCTTAGCACACTGCATCCTTGTTGCGGAATATGTAAGTCTTTATGTTATCTCAGTTCTATTCTCTACATTACATGGTTTCATTTTCTATAATAGTTAAAATGTTCATGCAATTAAATAAGATAATTTAACACGATGAATGCTACGCATGCACATTCAGATGCTGTGCATTAATACACCTCTGATTTCTATGATAAAGTAACCAAACCTTTTTAAGGATGTATAAATTTTAAGTAGAGAGGGCTTACACTTGTGGGTAATGATTTCTGGTTATCTTTGAAGATAAATTTAAGTATAGTCTACCTAAAATTGGGCATATAAAGAACATGCTTAACTTTTTCAGTCTATTAATCGCTGCTGCAACAATCCTGTAAAAATATACAAAAATGAATCCCTTATCCATATCAATAATTATCAGGATTGGAGATTTAACATTTTTAATAGTAAACTTTCTACAATACCTTTAGGTCCTCCTCCAATGGCAAAACATTAACATAATTTTAGCTCATGATTATCTTAAGGAGACTTTTATAAATGCATCCTAAACTGTTTGCAATTGAAATGTATATGTGCTGTGATTAATAGTTTTGCATGGTAATTTGGTCACATTTTACTGCTTGATGAAAATGATGATTTAATTATGATAACTTGATGAGGCCCGCATTTAAAAACCTCTCCAGAGTTGTTTTTTTTTCCCCTAAATTCTTGATTAGGACCAAGGTCACTGTTGAAATGCAAGGTTATGTGTGGGTAATTTATAGTATAGTTATTCTGGTTTGAATATTCAGATTTCCCCTAATTTTGATCTTATTCAAATGTTCAAATCTTATATGTATGGTGATATTTTAGTGCTCGGTTTTACAGCATATGGAATCTGTCATTAGAAGCCACAAAGCTTTTTGAAAATGAATTCCATCGGAGCAATTGCTCTATTCTCTACCATTTTGAAAACATATGCAGCCCCTGTGACACTGACCGACTCTTCTTCCCTTACAGAGGTAAAGATTCTATTAAGTCAATATGAGGTCAGGGTGAAACATAAGGTAAAAAGTCACTATTTATCGGTGTTACAGCTTTGTATTTCCTCAGGGGAAAAATGGCTGCAGAGCTGGTGATAATTTCTGCCAGTGGATATTCTAAATATCTGTCTTGAAGTCAAAGAATAATGGAAGACTTGTCACTTGCTATTTTAAAAAAAGAGTAGGAGAAAATTGTCAGTGCTTTTCAGAGGTGGGTTGAATAAAGCAAATTCGAGTGTCGTGGCCTGACCCTTCTTGCGAATAGCTAATAAATTGACCAAGGAATTTAAATAGATGAGAGGAAAGCTAAACATGGCAGAATAATTTGTGAGGATTCAGTTATACATATCTGCACAGAAAGAACAATGACATAAAAAAGTTTACAGCAACGAGGAGCTGAGACAAAGTATGTAGACAGTCAACTTCCTCATATGTTGAGGTTTCTTATAAGCTTGAATCATTAACTGGAAAAAAACTCCAACCTCTTGAAGAATGTCATAGAGGTTTTTACAATTTTTATTTTTTTTTTAGGGAAACATGCACGTTCTCTGGAAATTTTGAAAAGATAAAAAAAAATAAAAATAAAATGTGCACTTCATGTAGAAGATGAATAAATTTCTGCGGGAGGATCATTGTACCAGAGGGATAGAATTTCCAGATGTAATCCAACAGTCCTGTTCTAAAACTTAAAAAATGCACACAGTCTCATTACACTGCCTTCCCACTGGCGTGTGGCTGTCAGTGAGAACTGTTTTTCTCCCTTCAAAACATGCCTTTGTTTTTTCTGTCACGGAATACCCTTCTCTCACAGTCTCTGCTGAGCTTTGAGCCTACACCTGAGTTTAGCATCTTTTTCTTCTCCTTTATTTTCTCTTCTGCCCTCACACTGCTTCCTGATCAGGCTCTCCACCACTCCATTCAACCACGACCATTTTCTCATGTCTTTGAATCTGTGTATTTCACATGTTCTCCGGCACAGTAGAATATTTTCTGAAGTACTTATGAAGTCAGTCTTTCTTCACTACAAACCTGCTTTTTCTGTTCAGTTGTACCAGCTGTCTAGCTAAATAACTATTTCCCAGCTACTTTAAATCTCCATAGTTCCATCTGCTCTTTCCCACCATTGGCTCAGACTTCAAACCCTCCTCTGCCTTCTCCCTCCCTCCCATCCTCTTTTCCTCCCTCCCTCCCTCCCTCTCTCTTTCCCTCTCTCCCATATGAGACCCTGCCAGTTTCTTGCAAGATGTCATTGTTGCAATGCAGCATGGCTTTCTTTCCCTCCTTGTTTTCTTTCTGAAATTCAGTTCTCCTTCTTTCTTGATGCTGATCTGCATATTTTGTACCAGTTCTGCCCCATTTTTGCTCTTGTTCTTGTGACCTCTCTTCATCTCTGAAACTATTCTACACCACTCTTACCCTTGCCTGTATTTTCCACATAACTTCTCAGTACTTTCTGGATTTTTTACTTCACAGTACAAAAAGGGCAGTCTTTACTCTTTGAAAAATATCCGACCTTTATCTTAAATTTTCTTCTCATTTACTGCCCTACCTTGTTCCTCCCTTTTACTTCAAGCTCATTAAACACAGCATTTGCTGCTGCAGCCTGGATTTCCCCATCTATTCATACTCGGTTTCTCCCTTGCATTCCAAGGGTACTACTTTTGCCAAGATCTTCAGTGACATTTTAGCAAAATCTCAGAATTCTCCAATATGTCTTCGTCATCTTTGACCTCTACACTGCCTTTTATTTTGTTTGAAATCTTTTTCTGTCTTTGCTTCTGTGACTGATCTCACCTGTGTCTCTCTCTCAGCCTGTCTAATCATTCCTTTGACATACCCTTTAGAAGCCCTTCCATGTCTCTGCTTCCTGTGGGTCCCCCATAGGTCATGTCCTCCATTCTCTTCCTTTATTTAAACTTTTTCTCTAAATAACCTTATTTATGTATCTACCATCTTTGCTCATCTATCATCTTTGTGCTGGCCTTTAGATTTAAGTTTCTACACCAGTAGATCTTTCCTTCTGTGCAAACTAAAGCTAAATAAAACTACAGTCTCAATCAAAAAGCTAGGAGTATTTTAAGGAATTTCTTGTATATAGATGCATTGATTCTGGCAAAAAAAAATCCAGCGCCACACAAAGAACTTTCTGCANTAAATCCAGCACCACACAAAGAACTTTCTGCAGAGAAAATGAAATACGTAATCATTGAGTAAAACCAGTAGCAAATAGCATTTTTATTATGTTAGTTTCATGTTTGGCTTAGATCTTCAAAGAATGATATTCTAGTAAGGAGCTNAAAATCCAGCGCCACACAAAGAACTTTCTGCAGAGAAAATGAAATATGTAATCATTGAGTAAAAACAGTAGCAAATAGCATTTTTATTATGTTAGTTTCGTGTTTGGCTTAGATCTTCAAAGAATGATATTCTAGTAAGGAGCTTGATTTACACATAGCAGCACACTGTAATTTATCAAAAGAAAGTAGGACAAAGTTTACCATAGTGGTTGCCAGTTGACGTGATACTCTTGATGAATGATTTTCAAAAACCATTTAAATCCTGATATAAAAATGTGGGGAGGTGAGTTCTTCTGGGCTGTCATTCAGAGGTATTCACAACTTTGGGTGAGTAGGACTAGAGTCAGTTTTGTGCCACAGTGGCGTTACTGCATTCAGGTGGCTGTTCAGACTTCAGAGATATTCTCAAAGCTTCTTCAAGAGTGTAATTATACACAATAAACAGGGCACTTGACTGATAACCAGTTTTACAGTCTGAATATAAACTTGTTTTTATTTAGAACAGTGGACAGTGGTCAGTATCGAGAGCACTAGAGAGAGCTAGGAAAGCAAGAAGGAGAAGGAAAATAAAGTCAACAAAGAAAAAAACCTCAAATAAACCCTTTAATGGTGGAAAGGAATAGAATCCCCCCAAAAGAAGTAAAAGGTACTCAGAAAAATGGTTAATAGAAAGAATCTGAAAAATGAAAAGCCTAGAAGAGAAAATTCTTACAGCACGTGGATGGAGTGAAATTTTGCTCCAAAGTTAGAAGACTAAACCTGGACCCACCTCTCTCTCCCACAGCTTCCACTGAAATGCATGTCCCCGTGGTTTATTGCGTTGAGAACCATGAACCATGGAATTACAATCAGGAACTCACAAGCCAGGAAATGCAAACATCACAGTTTTGGTCATGAACTTTACATAGTGATGAAAGGAGATTATTATGTCATTTTTAAGTTACACATTAGGAATTATTATCAGAGATGGAAAAGTTTTATTATTTTCTTTTCATAGGTCATAAACTGCTAATTTCTTAGTATTCACAGCCACTCTAATCATTAGAGCTCAGGTCTCTTTTGCTTATGTTAAGTGTGATAACTGATATCTCAGCATCCAAAAATAAGCTGGATGCTTCAAAGAAGGCCCTGAAACATATGGCTCCTCTACAAAAAATCGACAGAGAGCAGAGAGCAGATGGGAGGTAAATATATACAGCAACAGAGCGGCACAGCAACTTAGCTTAGGCATGTAAATATATTTGCTGATTCATGAGTTTTCTTTCTCTTTTTTTCCTTCTCATAAAGATAAAAAAGATTAAAGTATGCAATGGTAATGGAAGAACATAGTTGTTTTCATAGCAATCCTTGCCACACAAAATTTAAAGAAGTATTAAATATTCTTTGAAGATTTTGAAACAACATTTATTTTCAGAAAATGACAGACTAAATAAATCTTTCATTTTCCAGTCTCTTTCTCCTTAAATCACAAGTCACTAACAGCACTTTTGGTGAGACAAGGTCAGGACTACTGAGAGAGATTATCAAGTTTTTAGTAAGCACAGTGTTGTGCATATTCTTTTAACAGTTGTGAGGTTGTGACTAAAATGCTTAAATCAAACCCTACAAAATTTAATCAGAATGCAGAGGAAGACACTCAGTAATTCCTAGCTCAAGAATTAAAACAATTATGACGGGCCTGCCAATTTTTTAAACGTGACCATGAACTGCACTTAATAGTGGCTGTTTCAGTAATACTACTAGTAAAGTCAGAGGGAAAAAATCGGAAGGGTCAAATACAGCCTAGAATACAGTCTAAAACATACAGAATTTCAGAATAGCAAACATAGCACTTAATAGAGGTTCCATAAAACTATTTGGCTCAGCAAACACCAGCTGTTCAGAATAAAATGCTAATATTAGTTTAGCTACTTTGACATCAGGTCCTCGCTAATGTTGTCCTCAGCTTGTACTCAAATCACAGAAAATTGAGGACTCTCCAAAATAAGGTATAACGCAGAAACATTTCCTTCTTAATACTTTTTGTCAAACAAGAGAGGAAAGAAATAGCATTGATGTAAAGTGTTAACTGCAAGTGTACATCTGTTCATTTATATATTTAAATCCTACTCTAGTATTATTATGGCAACATTTTTTTTGCACCAGATGTTTATGTTGTAGCCCGAAAACTTTATTAGACCATGGGTTTTAGGCTGCCTTCTGAAAGAATACACTGTAAGTTAGGGTGGTCAAAAAATAGTACTGTTAACTTCTGCCTATAAGCAGCATTTAAATATTTATGATCAACTTTAGTTGAAACTCATGCCTAAAATCTAGATATGTCTTAATGTCACCCAATTTATATTTTTACTGAAACTCTGCTTTCGAGAATTGTCCCCTTGTAACAATATTAGAACAAATGTGACAAACATGTAATGGAGTGACACTTTCTTGTCTGTAACAGAAGCTGATAAAGGGTAACTGCAACAAAGCAGATTTGTTACTCCTTTACCATTAGTGTGAACACAATATGTGCATATGAAGGTATTTCTGAACATTTAGGTGCGTGTCTCAAACACACAAATACTGAAACCAGATGCCAGATGGTGTCTTGTTCCTTCCCTTATATAGTTTTTTTCTCACTGATCTCTGAGAGCTACCTGGGGAAGCTGGTTGAAGAAGCAGTTCAAATGAATGATCAAATTTCTGCTGAGAAAAGACAAACAAGTGAGAGGGAAGCTGTTAGCTGTTTCAGCTTTCCCTGTGCATTCAAGAATTTTTCATTGAGCACAGATCTTGAAAATCAATATGGGTACTGTCTTTATTTCTTTGTATTTCGCGTAACCTAAATGAACATTCAGGTCAATATAATTAATCAAAGAATGTATTTCTAGTTTTACAAAACCTTCAAATAATCACCATATTAACTGTCACACAGTTCTTCTTGTATTGCAATATGATAAAGAGGTAGTAGAATCCTCTTCATTCTGTCTCTTTTGTATTCTAGTACTTATACTCAGGCACTTTACAAGTAATGATCCCCAAACCAGTCAGTGTTCCAGTTCCTGTTTTTATTCCTATTACTTGTAGTCTATCGAGTTTGGTGCCCCATCCCAGTGCACAGCAAGAAGAAATCATTGATCAGGGAAACAGAGCAGAGAGCAAGGCTGTACATCTGCCTAGTTCTGGGGCTGCAGTCTGGGTCCTGGGCAAACTTTCTGGAGGGACAACAGGAATTCCCTGGAATATTTTTAAACTGGGATACACAGGTTAAGTTTAGAATAAGATACTGGCACAGAAAACAATGCACACTTCAATGAAGCAAAGATCAAGTAATAGATTCCAAGTTCTCTATTTTGATCTAAATTACCTACTAATTCTGATCTTTTCCTGCTTAACAAACTGGTCTTTCAGTATTTTTTTTTTAGCGTTCTAATGAAACATTGCCCTTATAGGTGGAAATATTTAACTTTTCATTGTTTACTCACACAAAAATTATATGAGGAAGTTGGCTTTGGCCAAATTTTAGTCCTGTTACATCACTTCTAACCAAACCTGTTCAGATACACATTTATTCTTAAGCATGCCTGAAGGCTTTGGCAGACAAAGGAGTGCTCCGTGGTACCGGCAATCTGAGATCCTCTCCATTCCTGTAAAATCTTCATGTCTGCTCACATTTAGCAAGACTCAGGAACACCTACTTTGTTCCAGGATGCAGTCGTTCACCCTGCAAAGCATTATGTGGCTATTATAGTTTCCTTTATAAGTGATATTTAATTCTGGTAATGGCGAGGAATATTTACAATTGCAATGAAGAGGCAAATAAAATAGGCAACAGGATTTAGTGAACAGATAAAGTTTGCCACCCCTTAAAGCATGAGTCCTGAGCAAGATTCTTAGGAGTACCAACTGAAAGAATGGAAAAGCAATAAATAGGGATAGCTTCACAGTTACTGATGGGCTTCTTTGCTGCCTGTCACAGAGACAGCTTGGTGTATTCCAGGTGAGTCAGGAATAAATTTCCACCGGACTTCTAGGAAGATCCTGATACTTTTTCCTGCCCAAGCAAATATCTATCTCATAGTTATGTCTTTTACTTTTTGAGCTACTATGCATTTTATATTTTAAGACTTTTCTTAAGGATTAGCATCTGGTTTTGTTTGGGTTTTTTTGTTGTTGTTTGTAAAAAGAGATTTCCATATTGTGACCGTCATTGTTACTGTTATTTATGAAATTTCTTTGCTGTCACAACAGAATTTCTTCATGCTCTGACAAGGAATCATTCTACAGATGGAGTTGCAGACAGGCTAATTATAATTCCAGTAGCAAAGCCTTGGATTCAGACAATTTGCTGTGTGTGCTACATGGCTTTAGAGCCTAAATATCTGCCTTTACAGAGTGGGATCTATTCATTAAAAATCAGGCATTTATCTTCCCGTGTATTTTATATCAAATACCATGACAACCACAGGGGCTTTTTTCATGTTCTGTTGATAGATTTTATTAAAAAGTGACTCACTGCCACTAATGAATCCTTAATTCTTCTGCTGAATGAATTGTGGAGATTTAAAGTGTTTACTTTGCTTTTATCATTTATTATATATTGCGATCCACATTTGATGCTTACTTACTCATCTAAATGGAACCGAACTCGACAAATTTGATCTACGATTTAATGCTTACTCTAGTTAGCTGACTAACTTTTCATAATGTAAAATGCTCTGGGATTCTAGAAAGACCTGAGCAGGTAAAAAAGAAGTCAGAACTCACTCAGAATCACTGGACATACTCCTTCTGCCTAAGCAGGTGTCCTGGCTGGCATGGCAGGCACAGGTCCCTCCTAGCTCAAGAGGTCTTATCACATCTAGCTGTCTCCCTTCCCTACTTGTCTACCTCTGTGGATAAAAGCTGTCAAAAAGAGCAGGGCTAAAAGCAGATGTAACTTTTTGGTAGTGTACTGGGGAGGGGAGAACAAGATGTCTACGAGTTCAACGTAGCTTTACATTTTGCTTTTGTATTGAGAGAAGCAGAGGCTGCTGACCGGACTTTCTTTTTGTTGTTTGCCTGTCTGGCAGACCAGATCTAGGGAGAACAGGTTGCTGCTGAAACTGTATCATCTGGGCTTGGGAGAACAGGATGAAAATGGTGCAGAGCCAGGAAAGGCGGGAAAGCTGGGAGAGGAGAGGGAGTACTTAAACTGCTGAAATGATAAATGCTGTTGACCATTCAGAATTTCTAATCAGAGTGATGCCAGAGGTATGGAAATGGGCATGTTTTGGAAATGGGGGAAGGGAAGGGAGCTTTTGTTGCTGAGCAGTGTTGGAGGGGTAGCAGGAAATGGGGGAGTTTCGTGGGAAGGATGACGAGGGCCAAAATTTACCTTTCAGAATATGTGTGAATGGGAGTCATTGTCACACACCTTGCAGATTAGCACAGAAAAGTTCAAATGCTACAGGTACATGACTATTACAGTATAATCTTTTAAAGAATCTTATTTGTATTAACAGTTTTGTGATTTTTACTCAGGTGATTGGAAATTTTTAATCTTTTTAAATTGGTAAAACTACTTACCAATCATAGAGACTTTGAGTAACCTGAAAATATTTTTCTTCGGATGAAAAAGTCATCATCATTTTCATTGATCATATTATATGCATGAAAGAGAAACTTTGCATTACATTGATCAGAACTTAAAAAGCACCGTTAAAATAAAATTTCATTAGTAGTGTCAAATTATGCAAATCAACCTTATGAAACAATTACCAGACCCTAAGTGTGACTACAAAAATAATCTTGTTCTATTTTTTCTTTTCACATTTGAGCAATAGTCACAGGGATACTGAGTGAAACTCAGTGAATTATGAATATGGAATTCGTATGGTCAAAGACAATAAGCATTCAGTTCAGTACTTTCTTCAAGGAGAAAGAAGACCTAGTTAGAAGATTTAAGTTTTGTTAATGCCTTGTTTCATGATCAGGGTTCCCTGGTGTTTTTCAGGGAAACATGTAAAACAAGTATCTTAGTAGATTAAGTTTAAAATGGAACCTATAGCATATCTGNTAAGATTTAAGTTTTGTTAGTGCCTTGTTTCATGATCATGGTTCCCTGGTGTTTTTCGGAAACATGTAAAACAAATATCTTAGTAGATTAAGTTTAAAATGGAACCTATAGCATATCTGTAAATATACTATCATGGTAAACCTGTAGAGTTTATTTAACACAGCTCACAGGAAAAGAACAAACAATTCACTGCATCTCAAAAAACATAGCTCAGAGAGATGAATAGACAGTGATAAGACGCAAAGAAGGTATTCTTTCATACACTTCAAAGCCTGAAGTCTGAGGCAGCTTCACTCTCAAATCACTACCTGTTCTTGCTGTCATGTCAGAATAGGTTGACGTGGAGTATGCTGTGAAAAATGTTCCCCTTCGGTACCATTTTCATTCCACTGCACTGAGCAGCATTGTTCGTAGGAAAGCTACTTACAGGTGAACTCACTTAAAAAATCACTTCAATAGAAAAAATAATCTCCACCTACTCAGCGCCCTAATATTTAAAGAAAAAGGCTACACTGTTACATATCACAGCCATCTGGAATAGATACAGGTAGATGCTTGATTTTGGCAGACCACCATTTCCTGCAGTCATTTATCAATATTCATTCTGAGCTGAGCTGAGCTTTTAAAAAGCGCCTTAGCAAGTGTGCAGCAGCTGACTGTATAGGAGGCACAACTCTGCTGATATATGTAGGCCAGGCAGACTGCTAGCTCATGGTACTGAAGACCAGGAAGCTGGTTCATGCTGGTGCCTGGCTGAACAGGAGCTCCATTTCATTGCTTCCCCCAGGATCATGTCAACCTTTGGCAGGAGACAGGGGTAGTGTGTAACTGTTGCACACTTCTGCCTCCCTTCAGTCCAGGACTGCTTCCATAGAGAAGAAGAGAGGCCTTTCTTTCCAGGCAGTGCCAATTTTGCTTTCAGTGCCAAAGTCTCTTTATCTAGCCCTGTGTTCTTGTTTTGACTTTCACCAAATATTTTCCCTATTAGACACTCTTATATGCTCATAAAATATTGGGGAATGAAGGCTCGACATAACATTCTCAAAGCATCTTCATCACAGTCCATAGGTCCGTTATCCCTCTTGTCCTTTAACAGTAGGGCAAAGGTTAGTTTAATATAATGAGGTCATAAAACTAGCAACAAATAGAGTGGACATTGCCTGGTGAATAAGATTTATATTACATCTTCAATGTGGACAAGGGTGTGGTTAGAGACCCTGGAGACTTCACCAGCTCAAGGTCTGAATTTAGGTAAAGATAATTCTGTGCTGCATTTGAGTGTCATGGCTGCATACAGTCGGCATCCAATCAACATTATGGGCTTAAGTTAAGAAATTTGAATAATTTGCAAAAAGTTGCACAACCTGCAATATTTTCTGCTGAGTTTGACCATAGGTTTGCCTTTTTCATCTGGAATGCTGTTCAAAGCATTTGAATGCAATGTAAAGAAAGCCTTTTGAACATTTGTTTTGGGAACGGTAAAACTATATATATGATTAAAGATGTGAATAGGAAAATAGTCAAAAGCTCAAATAATTTCCAATCTGAAAAGCCCTCTAGACACCTAGTTACCTCAGTATATACTTCAATATTTACAAAATTCTGGTCATTGCTATATGTCTGCCCAGCCACATATAAAATGCTAGTACTACTATACTAGACAATGTACTATACAATACTACTAATACTGTACTGTTACTACTACTATCACTGCTGCTGCTGCTACTAATACTACTGCTACTTCTATACATAAAGTAATACTAATACTACTTCCCTGCCACCAGGAATTTTTGGAGGCTAAATACACTATAGATTATGAAGGGCATAGATACTGTAGGAATAACATAAATACAAATGACAAGTATTCCTACAATATAAATGATAGAGAAAGTTAAAATATAAATTATACATATGGCTATGTACTTCAAACGTTCAGGTGTGTGTCAGAAAATGTTTAAAGAATAATGGCAATTTTTGCATAATTTTTCCCTTCTTGATTCTCCCAATATTTAAGAAATCAATTAAAAAACAGAGAAAAAGTATGGACAGTTGTAAAAATTCAGAGAGGCAGATGACAAAAAACACCCTGTATACTATCTGAAGCTTACCATTATATCATTTTTGCCCTGATTCCTGCTTTTCTATAGGTATGTTCTACCTTTGAAATGTTGGGCTGTGCATATATGTCTGTTATGTAGATACATAAAGTGTGTTTTGTGCTGGAGAAGTAATGCATGCAGCTGACAAGAGGACAGGCTGACTTCGTTTTGCCTGGTAAGACTTTTTTATTGTACGATCTGTGGCTCAGAAGTCCTACCTCACTGCATCTTGTCTTTGATGAGGACTCAGATAATGAAACAGACTATAATCACTAAGCTATAGGGAAAAGCCCCAATGTAATTTAAACCTCATTAATAAAAGTAAACATTGCTTTTCAGATTGCTGCCTCGTAGATCTTGCCTGGCATAAGAGACCCTAATGGACCCTTAACCTTAAGATATATGGGGAGATATTTCCTTGAAATTCAGACACTGATAAATTTCTGAATCTGTCATCCTAGTCTGTCTCCCTAAGAATGTTTTCAGCTCTGTGAGGCACTGGGGTAACCAGCCTTCCACGTCTGCATTTGTACGGGAACTGCAAGAGAAGTTATTGNGGGAGATATTTCCTTGAAATTCAGACACTGATAAAATCTGAATCTGTCATCCTAGTCTGTCTCCCTAAGAACGTTTTCAGCTCTGTGAGGCACTGGGGTAACCAGTCTTCCACGTCTGCATTTGTACGGGAACTGCAAGAGAAGTTATTGCACGGTTTGAAAACTGAGACTTTTCCTAAAGACCCTTAAACTAACATTCATCTGTGTTCATTCCTGCAACTCTTGAGAACATTCTTAAAAGTAAAAAGGTAAAAATAGTGATGTTTAAAGAGGAAGACTGTGGCAGCCACCTCTCCGAGGCATGGTACTCTCACATGCTTCCTCACTACCAGAGTAAAATAAACCTCCTCACCCCTTGGTGGCAGCTGTGGAGTGTACAAATCATAGAAAGAACATAGATGCTGTGAAGCAGAAAGAACGAAGGTATTTAGAGAAGCAGAGCAAAAGGAAAAGATGGAGATTAGGAAAGGAGAAAGATGATAATCTTTGGATTTCATGTTTTGTCTTCAGAAATGGAGTACTTTTCCAGAATTTCTGATCTTCAGCAGGAGAATGAACATTTCTCTGTACTCCCAGAAACGCACTTCTTAGTATCTTCTCCTTCTCAAAAAAAAAAAAAAAAAAAAAAAANAGTGGAAATAAAGAATTGCGAACAGTGGGTTCATGAAAATATAATAAAAGCAAATCCATTGCTACAGTTCTGCAGAGAAGGAGCCTATTCAAATTTAAACAAGTGCAGCTATGATAAAGGGAAGAGTAATTTCTATTTTAGTAAACACAAGAAACATTTTATGTACAATATCATGTGGAAAATTGCTAGGATAATTAACAATCAAATTGTCAGAAATGAGTATATATTGGATGTTACCCTTAAAGAACCATGTAATTAGTACAGGAACTTTTCTTTCAAGTATTTCCTGAGCAACTACACCAAAAATTTGTCTTTACGCTCCCCCCTCAAATAATCAAAGAAAATTTTGCATTTTGGAATTTATGATGTAGTCAATGTGTGATGGAATAAATAATCACTTCCCCATAATACATATCTTTGCAGTGAATTGTAGTAGCACATACCTTAAAAGAAAATGAAGCATGCCACTTTGAATGAAGTGTGTGAATAATCTGTTTAACTATGTACAGATTTTCAATGCACTGGCTCAATGATATATCAGGTTATTTCCCTCAATAAAGGTTGTTCTTGCAATCTCATCTTCATCAGCTGAGGCAGAAAATGAATATTTGAATTGATGTGGTTACATATTTGTGACTTGGTTTAAGAAAGTGATTTTAGAATAAGTGTTGCTTAGTTTTAGCATAGCTATTTGCATTGAAATTTAACAGAAAGTAAATACATACTTTTTCTTGCAGTAGTGACAAAAGTATCTCCTGCATATGCTGCTTGGCATTCCAATAGACAGTTAGAACTTAGTTTCTATTAAAAATGATATATTGTTAATCTCAGAATTTGTCTCTAACACACATATTCAGGTTTTACAGACCTTCAGTGCCCTGCTTCTATGCAGTAAAATAGGACTCTTGCCTTCTGCTTTGCACCTTGATTATCAGTATTGTGTTACTGTATTATTTGTGTCTTGTGCTCCTATTTAACTTTTGCAGTGCATAACTAAAAAGTAAATTGGGGAAAATGTTTCTTAACAAAAGACTGCTGATGTGTTTACTTCCTCAAAAAGGGAACAAACTGAATTATAGGGAGGCATCTTTGTTAGCAATTCACACTTGCTTCAGGTCATGGGTTCATTTTTCTCAAAGCTAAGAATTTGAAGGGGACATAAGGTTTAAGTGCCTGTTTCTAGCTCTTAGCTACATTTTAATCACAGCCTTTTCACCTATTATGGCTTCACTATGAAGACATTCCCCAGACTCATAACACTTTCTAGCTGCCCAATGGTGTGCTGCAGTGCTCGCAGGGTGATGGCATGGCAGGGCTCACAGTTGGAGTAGGCTGGGGCATAGCTCAGGTAATGGTAGAGTAGTCACCCCAGAAGCGACATAGCTTGAAAATTTCTTGTGCTGATGAGTAAAGAGTGTATCATTTCAGCATTTGTACCTCTTTAGTCATTTCCAAGTTATCAGCATGTTTTGTTATTCATTAGCACATTTTGAGAAGTACATGAATTTAGCTTAATTCATCCATAGAGAAATTGCTAAATGATTTGACATTATACACAATTCCATTTTTAACGGAGTTTGGAGATTCATTATTCATCATCATTCTGCTTTCAAGTATTGGTTGGGAATGTATCACAAAGTTCAAGGACCCATTGTACTGGAGTGTAGGGAGTACACATAACAGAAAGATAATCCCTACTCTGAAGAATTCATAATTTGAGATTAAATCAGTGAAAGAAACAGTGCAGGAGGCATGGGGTAACAGCTAGAATCATGTTCAACAGTGTTGTAAACCAAAGAGGAATTCATGCCTGGAGGAAAAGCAGGACAAATAGTGTCAAGACATGTTTCTGTCATCTAAATGTGTACACACACAACTTAGGTAAGAATGCCTTGAATCCAAGACTTTGACTGTATACATTCTCATCTTGAGTTTTCTGACTAAATTGTTTTCTCCTTTTCTGTGTTTTGGCCTCAAAGGACCACTTCGAAAAGAGCAGGCACTAAGCTGCTTCCTTTATAATTCTGGACTCTAACAGAAGGGCCAATTGAAGTTGATGAGAACATATTACACTCTTATAGTACAAGCCACAACAATAAGCATTTTGTAGCAAACTATCAATCAGATAGTCAGTAAGAAGGCAGTGGAGTTATTTTAGATTTTCCGAACTTACTGTCATACATCCTCACACACATAGCATGCCTTCATAAAACTCAATTATGCACATTAATAAACATTAATAAAAGTTAATTGCACGTGTCCACCCAGGATTCTAGCACTGCCGCCGGAACCATGACAACGTGGATTTCAAGGTCTTTACATGCTAGGAAAAGGCAATGATATTAACAGTTCTACGAATTCCCCCAAAATAGACTGGTTTCTGCAGTGTGGGGCCATTACTGACACATTAATTTGACAGAAACAATTAGAATACATTCCAGACTCTATCACTGATGTTCATCCCAGCAGCCAATAGCTATTTAAACATTACTGTTGGTGTCTGTAGGAGGGATAGGCGCTTCCAAAAAGAGGCTCATCCCATTTTAAGATAGTTAATTAATCTATGGAATGAATCACTCTTGAAAAAGGGTAAGAATAAGAGAATGAGGGGCATGACTCGATGTGCATTACCTAGAAAAAAACACAGTAGGATTTGACACTAAATGTGGAAAAAGTAGAAGTAATAGATTGCTTGTGTTTAGAAAGTAAGTCTTTAAATAAATATGTATCTTAAACATTTCGCAGTTAGTATCCTAACATTTTCTCTTCCAAAACATTTTCTTCATTTACGCTAATTTATTGTACTTAGCTTTAATGGGAAAAAAATGTTCAACAGCAAAGTATAAATGAAGTACATTTATTTTATACTCTATGGGGCCCAGTGCATCAGTACTCTGTGCACTAATATACTTGAACATGAAGTGCTTACTCACACAACTGATGTCAGATATCAGTGGGACCGCTTCTATCACTAAATGTTGATGGATTTGGCTTTAATTTCTTTGAAATATGTTTACTTCATTTATTACCACTTACTGAGGTGTCTATAAAATTATCTAAGGAAAACCAAAACAAAGGAGTACTTGCAATGTTTCCTCAATGGTAAGTCCCTTGTCCTAGTAAAACTCATTTCAGGGGTTTTCGCACCTGTCCAATATCTTTTACTGCACAAAGATTTCCCCAAAGCCACTAGAACTTTGACAATAATGTTTGACAAGCCAACGTGAAAAAAGTATTTGGTTTGAAGTGCATGATGCAGCAAAAGAGAGATGCTGATTCATCTCCCTTGTTGTGAGCTGTATTATTGGCAGCTGTATTAGGAAGGACACCTCCATCTTGCAAGATAGTTTCCGTTCCTGACCAAATTGAGATACTAATATCTTTTTTTTTTAACCCAGAGTGAATCCTGCATTTGACCTATCAGCTTCACTGCATGTTAATAAAAAATAATTCAATTTTCCATTCAACTTTTTAGTTTTAATTAAATCCTCCTCCACCTGGGTTATCTTGCTTTTTTGTTCCATTTCAACAAGTATGTTCATTTTGTGTTTCCTAAAAATAGAGATAATCTTTCTTATTTTAATAACTCATCTTTCTAGGTTTTCTTTATTTGTGTTATTTGAATAAACATTTCCAACTTGGAGAGGATGATAAATGTTGCTAAAAAGGGGGAGTAAATTGCATCCCATCCACCAAATAATAGTGCTAATAATCTCTGCAGCTATCCACATGATTTAAAGGTCCAAAAAGCCAATAGAAGCACTTATTTACATTTAGAAGGTGCTAAATCAAGATTTAACCTTAGCATTTTTCATAAAAGAAACCACATGAGAGGAACTGATTGCGACACTTGACATAAAAATTCAGCTTCTTGATGAATATACAGCTAGTGAAAGTTCTGCAGGATTGCACAGAACACTCTATAACATAACTACGCTATGAAATAATTGCATTGGTGAGGCAAGATACACACAATGGCCAGGTATAATGCCAGAAGCTGATCAAGCAAAGCTGAACTTTGCCTATGTTGCCTCAGTACTATCATCCTTGTGGGTAATGTACAGGCTCAAGCTGTTTCATTGAGATCTGACCATGTACTATGGCTTCTTGTGTTCTTATTCAGAAGAAGATACACGCTGGATCACCTGCAAAAGGGAGGTAACATGCCTATGAACACCAGGGAAGCAAAGAGAAGACAGCACATGGTCAAGCTTTTTCTCTGCCTCTTTTTCTAAAGGTTGAGGTCATCTGTCCCCTCAGAAGTGTCCAGGGTTTCAGAACATGTTTGAAATCTTTGACCCATGTTTCATCGTGGTGTTACGGGTAAGCAAATGTCTTCGTTTAGGAAGGTGGATGGTGAAAGAAGAAACTCTGTTTAATTTTATCTCAGAAAAAAAGGCTGCCCCATAGCCTGTCCAGATGAAATTTCTCTTGGGTTATGACTAAACAACTATAGTGGGGCAAACTTTCATAATTACAAAAATTGGAATGAATGTCAGTGATCTGCTTATATCAGAAACTCTTTATCTCTAAAATAGGACCGTCTTACATTTTGATCAGGAAGAATTCTGTAACCTTTACATTTATGAATAGTGAATACAAGATATTTTGAGGTATTATCATTTCACTCATGCAGAATCCTATTTAATGTCATTTGCAAAAAACAGCTAATTTTAATATCTTGTTGACCCTCTTGGGTTGAAACAAAACCCAGAATATCTGCTTTGTCATTAATATATCAGGTATCAGATCCTACAAATTACCACCAATACTTTTTTGCGTTTTATTTTACTAATCTTCTCTTCTGTCTAAAAAATTCATACACTTGAAGCTTGTTTAATGTTAAATGTTGTTAATGTTCTTTCTTAATTAAAATATTCATTTTAAAATCATCCTCAGATAGAAAAGTTGGTTAAAGCCTAAGGTATAAGCTGAATGGTACTGACTATATTTTATAAATCAATCAGAAATAAAAATTATGCTTCATACCATGAATAAGTTATTTTTAATATGAAGTTTCAAGAATAAAGTTTGCATACTCCTTGAAGAATTTATCTATATATCAAGGAATCTATAATATTGTGATTTGATGTTGAAAAGACAGTAAAGTCTGCAGAACTACTTTTTTGGAAAGAAAATAAGCAAAATTAGAATTCTAATGCCATCTTGTTTGAATCCTCATGTTTTCCAAAGGATGACACCAGTGCAATTTTCTGTTCAAGCAATAAGACTTAAAAAAAAAAAGACAAAAAAGAAAAAGAAAAAAAAAGAAAAAAGAAAAAGAAAAATTATTTTGACAGGGGAAGAAAATAACCTTATGTCGCCACATTGTGATGATGTGGTGTGGGGTATCTATAATTAAAATTCCTGAAAAGTTTTGATACTATATGCACATGAAACATGATGAAATGAAAGACACAAAAAGTAGCAACAGCCTCACTGAAAACATCACACAACACAGCAGCAGTGCAGCAGCAGTCATATTAGGATGAGTTTGCCACATCCTGAAGTTTGGTTAGAAGGTTTGTTGCTACAAGTCAATTGAAGCTCACCTGTTTGTATACTCAGTGGTCTTAGCTTAAGTCCCACAGCTTGTACTTTAAGCCTTAGGAGAACAATCCTACTTCATCTTTGGCTTCTCCAGGATATTTCCTGGGCACAGGTCTTATTTGTTACTCCTTTATGAAATATGGCTCCTGGTATACAAAGCTCTTTGGAACAGATACCTGGTATGAGGTCTGGGTTGCTGGGTGTGCTACATTCGTAAATTGGATCTGTGTTTCTGAAAAGCGTTAAGACCAAAGTTATCATTTGCTCTGACGTGATGGTCCAGTACCAACCTGCTCTCTAGGTTGGTGAAACATGATATGGCTAGCACAGTGATAACAAAGTCACAAATGCTGTCCCCCAACAACAGGTGTAACAAGCAGTCAGCCTATAACAGATATTGAAGGTACAGATGCGCACTACTGTTCAGCCCAAAAATACTTCTCCATCGATGACTCAGCCACCAAAACGCTCACAGCAAAGACAAACCATATGCATTGCCCTGGACACTGCATGCCTTTATCATTTCTGTCACTTTTAGAAAGACCTTGAAAGAATCACATGGGTTTTTTCTTGTTAGGAAGATGCTGGTGGAAGACAGGTGTGCAGAACAACAGGGTTACTCTAACTTTATCAACTACTGTTCATTCTGTCTCTTAAGTAAATCCTCAAGGCCATCATAACCCTCTCAACACCGTCTCTTAACAAACCTAGCCTCGCCTCAAAGGGCACTGGACCAGCAAGTTGACCAACACTGCACATACTCACACGGGCAGGCAGTGATGCATGATTTCTGCATTATGAGCTGTTTGCTCACACACCGTCCTTGAAAAGGCATCCAGCACCACTTCTGTGGAGGTATCTTGTGCACACAGCACGGCACAGTCCAGCCCTGAAAGACAACAAGTATGGGAAGACAGCAGGCAGAGTAGGAAAATACTTATCGCACTGAAAAACATCCTGGGCATTTGGTACCATTAACACGATCACACCCCAAACCCCTTTCATCGTCTCTCAGCTCTGCATTCCATAAAACTGGACAGAAATGCTGGCAGATGTATTCTGCATTTACACCCCTAAAAATATCATGAATAGCTTGTACACCGTGGTGAAGTATAAACATGGGTCTATGCACATGCCCTCCTCTATGCTCTTCTCTTATTGAATCCAGCACTTACGCTAGTGGAAATCTTATCTTGGAATGAAGGCACAGGGAAGTATTTCTTATCATCCCCGCACTTCAAGGATATAGCCATGGGAAAGCGTGTGTGCATTACTGGCACACAGGAAGAGGAACACGGCTACCAGCAACATATTGAAGCTCATAAATTATCTGGGCCCATCTTTTTTCTTCCTCAGATCCCTACCCCCAAAGCCTGTGCACGTAAGCAGCACTCTTGCCCCAAAGCACCCCACCCTCCCTCCCAGTTTGACACACCCGGCTCTAGTGCAGCCTGGCTACATGGGCACACACAGGTTAGCTCTGAGCTCACTTCTTCTCCCCAAGCCAGACTGATAACTGTGAACTCAGGCAGCACCCAAACACTCTGAACGGTCCATTCTTATGAGTCCTCTGCTGGGAACGAGTCATCACCTGCCCCCGCCAGCCAGGGAGAGCCAGGATAGGTGGCTGGCTACAACTGCTTTTCCCCTCATTAGGCAGCCTTCTTGCCGTGATGTGTACTGAGAAGAAAAAGCTGCTGCTTTTATATCAGCAGATGGAATTTATTAACATTTTAATAAAAAGGATTGCATAAACAGCGACTAGTCAGAGTACATGCAAACCAAGTAAATAAGCATATTATAAGTTGAGGTCAGCTGATGTTAGCTCTGAAAGTTTCATAATGTGACAATAATTTCTTTACAAGTCTTGGCATTTCACTAAACCAAACTGCAAATCTATGACAGGTAAGGATAGTAGGAAACCACTAGTGAAAAAAAAATGAGTCTTGGAAAGTAAAACAAACTGGAACAAAAGACAGTGAGAAACAACACGAACCATCACAACCGCAAGACAAAGCTGTTACCTTGCTTCAATAAACCTACTCCATTCTTTTGTTCAAAAAACCCAATTACATTCTTTGCATCACAGACAAATGACCAAATGAAAGATGTATATTTTACGAAATGTTTTACGTCTGCAAAATGCAAATGTAAAAACTATGTGACCTTACATGACTCATATATAGAATATTTGCTCATATACCCTTATTATTGAAAGGTAATCTGAAAACAGATGGAACAAACATAAATATTGCAAATGTAGATACATACCAAATAATCTATGTCTATGTATAAAAACATATTAAAACTCCCTTAACTTCGTGCTATGATTTACAACTGCTGAAACAGAAAATCAGTCCCCAGGAAAACGAACAGAGAGCTAAGGTTGTTTTGCATTTCTATAGCATTCATATCTCAGTGTGCTTTTCAAAGGAATAAAAATATTTAAATATTCATCTCGATTTAGAGAAATTCTGAAAACAGGATGACGTAAAATGAAAAATTGTTTCCCTTTGAGAGAAAATTAGATCAATTTCAGTAGTTATTTAACTGTTCATAGGGACAATTATCCTTCATGATATAGGTGTGAAATGCAAGAAGAAAAACCAAGATAGGCAATTTTTAGATAAGTGAGACTAACTATCTGCAATTGAGCTGAATAGTTGATTGCTACTCAGAAAAAAAGGCTGAAGATTAAATATTTATTAAAGTCACTTGACTTTGACCTCGGCATTCAAATGGACTTATTTCACAGATCATGTTAAATAGATTTTTTCTGAGTCTTCGAATCTTTTAGAGTGAGCGGAATGAAATTTTGCATATGTACAAAAGTATGCTTTTTCTTGCATATGAGAATTGAGGAAGCCTTCCTACTTTTTGCTAGGAATGAGTAATACAAAAGCTATAGTCCAAGCAGCCTACTTTGTAAATGTCTATTCATGAAAATAGTGGGATAGATGACTTCCCAAAATCTCTTATTCAAAGAAAGTAACTCTCTAGTTTGGTGAAACTTAAAGCATCTTGTTAGCAAGTGAACCTGGCATGTTTATACCAACCAGTATAATGACCTTAAAGAGTCTATTACTTTTGCTCAACTTGCAAATGCAGCTGGAAGTGATTGATGAACTATTTTATTTCAGGGACATCCATGAAGGAAATAGCTCATATTAGTACCTCTCCATTAAGAAGTCTGTTCTTGTAACCTGAATTGAAAATGCTGTATATGTTTTATGTGCACCTTTTACTGTTGAATTTTATGAACCAAAATGTATATAAGCAGTAATGAAAAGTATGTGCTGTATAGTGAGATGAATGTGAAGGCTATTTTAATTTCTTTTCTTTTTATATATTCTGTTTGTTACTCCCTACTCAGTAGCTCATTTTGCCGATCTGCATAGAATAGTCCAAGATTTGCAATATATTTCTAACGGTGCCTAAATTAAGCCTTTGAATTTTTCAGTGCATTTCTCCTTGAACACAATACATAAGGACAGAGTTCTCAATAATCCTATTACTTGGTACAGAAATAGGCTAGGGCTAGTGGAGTGTCTGATGCTTTCAACTTCCAATTAGTGACTGCGGTTCCTGCATATAAATTTGTGGAATAATTTAGCTGAAGTTACATTTATCAAACAAGAAGCAGAAACATTGCACACCTTCCAAGAAACCAGATTTTAAAGTTATTTTCACTTATAAATGATATTATCTACTGGAATCTGCTTCTCCCATTACATGTTGTGAATATAGTCTCTAAAGTGACTAGGAAATCAATAAGAATACCTCAGATGATAGCTTAAACTGTTATTCATTTCTTTATTTGAATTTACATGGCTGCATATCAACACAAGTTAGATTGTGCTAATATTTTTTCTTCCAATAGGATTTAAGTTCTTTTTGAAATTACAGAGTTTAATTTATGCCTACAACTTGGCAAGTATCAAGTACTTTAAAACTCTCTCATCCTTTCTCTCAGATACTCACAGACCTAATTTCTTAGCAAGGAGGCATAAAGCAAGAGATCTCGATTATAGGTAAGCGTATGTATGAGTCAGGGATGAGAAAACTAAATCTATAAGAACAGAATCCTCCTATTTATGGAGTATTATCCAAGTACGGAACACCTTGTGCATTTGGAAGTGATCCTGCTAACTTGGGAGGCAGCACTATAACTTGGATAAAACCTGCTGGGGTGATTTTTTGATTTGTTCAGTAAGATAAAAAGTACAAAGGTTATTTCTATTAGGATAGAATGTGGAGGGGGAAAGAAAAAGTGGCATACGTAATGAACATCTTGCTGAAGCATTGTTTAGCATTTGTGCTTATTTGAGGGTTTTGCTAAAGCAATATTCAAAGTATACTTCACAGACCTTGTGACCAACAGCTGATCTATTCACCAGAGAATGGGCTAAGCGGGGCAGAAGGTTGGTACAATGTGCGCAGTTCTGACAGAGTGGAATAATGGGGAGAAAGTTGGTAAACATGGGGGGACCCTGCTTTCATGTGATAGATATAGGGCAAGGACATCCATGTCAGAATGTACCAAAGGTTCAGAATGGTTTGAGAAACAGGAAAAATCTGTTCAGCACATGTTTTAATTAGTGTGGCTTGTTTCCACCTCTGTACAAAAAAGGGAATCAGAACCAAACAAGATTTCTATTGACCTACAGGATATTGTTCTGTGCCAATGCCCTGTTGGGGGCATGTACATTACAACATCTTTTCAGATAAAGTGTGTCAGGACTATGCACTGAAAAATAACCTGACTGAGTCTTTGCCGTTTGTGGTTGGCTAGCCTTGGTTAGCAGCCAAACTCCCACCTGTGTGCTCGCTCGCATCCCCTCAGTGGGACGAGGTGGGGAAAGCAGTGGTACAGGAATGAGAAAGTTCCTGGGTCAAGAGAAAGACAAGGGGATCACTTACGAGTCACCGTCACTGGCAAAACAGATTCTACTTGGGGAAAAAGAACTTTGTTTATTACCAATAAAAATAAATATTTAATTACTGATTCTGTCAGCCAGTAAAGGAAGGTCAAAGAAAGTGTAGTTCCCCTGATGAGAAAGACTGGCGAATTCATAATACTGGATGAGGAAAAGGCTGAGGTACTCAACAATG
>RSEF01000003.1:99445773-99471575 GCA_003993805.1 Himantopus leucocephalus | reverse complement strand
TTTTGTCAGGTTAGGTTAATGGTTGGACTTGATGATCTTAAATCCCTTTCAACCTCAACAATTCTATGATTCTATGATTCCCAGATGTCTAAAACCCAGTAACAGCAACCAGCTATGACTTGAAAAGAATACACTTACTTCAAAATGGTAAATTCAGTTCTTCTTTTAAGTTTTGCTCTTCTTTATGAGTCTGACAGCATATGTTACACAGTGCTAACATATTTAACTAAAGCTAAATATCAGGTAGAGGAAAAAAGGTGAAAATCATCTGAAAATACATAGTCAGAGATGCCAGCACACTCTGGAAAAGTTTGACTGTTCAGTATCACAAAAATGACTGCCAAAATCTTTACACAGAGGATTGGCAAACCCTGGTTATCCAAAAGAATTTATGGTGAATACAACTCGGGGAAGCTGGTATGTGGTAGTCTATTGGCCAGAACTGAAAAGAAATTGCATTGGACCTCTGGGTTGGAAAGGCCAAGGGTAGTGATGCTGAACATCCTTAAGGATAATGAAGTGATCAAAAAGAGGGGATAAGAGGGAGAGAGGTAGTGAACAGGAACATGGTAAAGAATATCTGCTAATAAGAGATCAGAATGATATTGGAGTCTGAGTAACCATCACACACAGGATTACAATCACCGCTGGTATTTGGTAATACAAATTAAGAGGGTGGGCATTAGGGAAGACACTTGCAAAATCAGAGTGAAAGGCAGGTGGTCTGTAAAAGCCCTAGGTCATTCTGACAGTGATTGGTACATAACATGTTATCCTAAAAACTGAAACAAAGGTGTAGCATAAATCAAAAAAAGCCAGAATATGGCTAAAATGAGAGAAAAAAAATTAGGCTGTGAGTATTGTCAAGATAAATAATATGTGCAAATGGAGAAACTGCAGTGTCATGTCTTGTAAATTATGGAACAGGATCCCTGGAGCACTCGGGAGAGGTATCATCTCAGTCTATATCCATAAGGAGGAGGTACAAAATACCCATTGACACTGGAACTTACACAGTCCTGTAACTAGATACTTTCTGCAAAGACATCACTGATTTTTTGTTTTACTTTTCAATCCGTCTGTGCCAGAGATCTTAGTTGCATAATAGATGTGACCACACAGTTTACTAAGCAGGCATTTCTCATCTAGATTTATAAATGAATGAACCAATATTTCTGGGGGATGCTGGTGAAGTTCAATTACTACCTCGTCAGAGTTAATGATCCACATATTTAGGGAGACACTAATCCTTTAATGGACTGGAATTGTTAAAACAGAGCTGTGGAGGACAGAGGCTGTTTAGGTACAGTATAGCAATGCCTTTAACTCCAGAACAAATAGAGCCTAGCGCAGCAAAGCATCATCAATCACTGTGGCATGTCACAGAGGAACACAGGTGCTACAAGGGGTCTGTTTGCTGAACAGCAGGATCTCAGTTATGTCACCATAGGATATAGACAGTTACACACAAAGTACTACACTGCATTATGGGATAATGTTGTGTCCTTCCCTGAGGAAGGAAATAGTGAGATAAAGTGAATGACTGTGAAGGATCCTCCTGTGACAGAAGAAGCTGTTGCTTTTCAGCTCAAATTTAGATTAACTTAGGCATGACTTCAATCCTCCAAAAATTTTACCCCCAATACAGGGGAAATCTTCCAGTGGTCTTACTCTTCAAGAACAACAATATTCACTATTGGGATATTACTGCTTACCTCTAGATTCTTTTATGATATGCACTGCAATGCTGTAGCCTTTTAAAGGTGAACTTTCTTCCATCAGAAATATTGCGGCCAAAGGCTCTAATTAGGTCCATGTGCATTTGTGAAGGCAAAATCTTTGAAAGGGAAACAAACTGAAAGGTATCTAGCCTCCGACACTAATGCAGGAGAAGGCAAAAAAATATTTTGAAGATTGTTATAAAAGTTATTTCTTTTTTTAACAGCATGGTAAGGATTGAAGTGGAAAGAGATTTTCCATGAAAGGGTTAGAGCAAGAAAGACATTTCTATCAAAGAAAAGGTTACTGAGAACATATTTCTGAGCAACCCCAGGAAATTTTAAAGAGAGAAGTTAAATCCCAACGAAATTGGTAGCCAATTTAGCCCTTGCTGTGAGTTTTGACCAGAGGATAGACAAAAACTTATTTTTTCAGTCAGACTCCACTTTGCTCTACGTGAGCAAGAAACCAGAATTCCCTGTGTGGCACTTTAGTCACAGCCCCTGATCAAGAGCCTTCGACAATTGAGCTGCTCCCCAGACTTATCCATGGCAGTAAGAACAGGGAGAAAAAGAACAGCACACTGTGGAGGTGAGAGCCATGACAGTACTTGTTTTGGGTGCTTTTAAGGGTCATCACCAAGTGTCATTCAACACCCATTAGGCCCAGTCTTGTTCTGACATCTTCTACAATCACTTCTTGAGACTATCAGGAAATCTTACTATTAGGAAAGTGTCTGCTCCAGAAATAGGAATGGTGTGAGCTAGCTCATTTTTGGTCAAGAAAAGCTCCACCCATACATTTTTGTTTCTGCATTTTATGCAGAAGTTCCATTGTTGTACCACACTGTGGGGGAGGCACCGCCTTTCAGTTTTTCATGAGGATGTTATCAGCTCAGTGTGTTCCCAGTAATAGCAGCTGCACTGTGACCGAGAGAAATAAGGGAGTTTGTGGTATGTAGTACTTCTAGTCTTTTAACTGAACAGCATGAAGACTGCCGCAGTGTGTTTCAGCATACTTACCTTTCCCTCAGGGTAAGCAAGGGCTATTACCAAAACCTGCCTGCTTCACTAGGAAGGGGGTAGAGGAACAAAGATTACTCCTCCTTTGATACCTAAGCATCTGCTTCCAACATGCAAAAGCAATGGTGTGTATCCAGAACTAGGTTCTGTGTAGAGTCAAAATATAGCTGTGTGTACACCCAGATACTGGAGTGAGGTAAATTCTCAGGTCTCCTAGTGTAAACATTACCAGAACCTATTACTGTCTTAACCTGTTCTTTTTCTGTTTCCTATTGTATAAGTCTTTTATTTGATGAAAGTCTACTTTTTAACCTTTTCTCCTTAGAAGTGATAGGCCCCACTGCCACACTACAGTTATCCTTTAAGAATCCTTTAACTTCAGTAAATGTCACCCCTCTAGACAGGCAGTGGTAGTGATTTTTTTTTTTCTTTTTCTCAGCGGTGTGTGTGAAAGGTGTAATACAGCACCAGTAAAATATATCATTCTTGCAAAAATGAAGAGTAACAATTGGAGCTGCAACTCGGACATTAACACTTAGAAAGAATACATATACTTTTTCATTATTGGCAGCTAGCAACCATATGCAAATCCTCAGATATGAGCAATAGTTTGAACTTCTGGTCTGAATGTTTGGATTTAGTTTCACCGAGCAGACAATGATTTTTTTAGCAAAAAATATGCCAAAGTTAAGAAGAGGTTTTGAATGCATTTATATGTCAGCTGTTTACACAGTCTAGGAAGGGCATTCTCATCTCTGAACTCTATGCTTTTCTGAACATATATTTGCTGAGAGGACAACATAATTTCATGTGTTCTCCAAAGACATGTATGTTTTGTATAATGCCTTGCCTTTCCACTGGTTGGAAAGTATTACATTTTACCCTTGCAAACCTGGCACCCTGATAATCCACCGAGAAAAGGCTTCCATATAGTGTGCTGTATATACCAAATATATGTTCAGCTTTCCTCTCAATTTATCTATCTATTTATTTATCTATGTGATAAAAGGTGAAGATATGATTCTTGCCTGGATTTTAGCCTATAATGGAGTCAAGATACAGCAGTAATGAGCTCTTGAGTCTAAGAAATCAGAAGCACTTCTAAATCTAGTCTTGTAGATGTTGCCATGTGTTTTTAACCTCATTCCAACTGGTTAATACCTCTTAAATGGCATCTGACTACTTGGTGTCTACACCCAAAGCAGCCTCCTTATTAGCAAGTGTGGATATATGGTGGGCCACAGCTGAATGGGAGGAAAAAATGCAACGGCCATTGGATAATCAGGAAGATTACATAACCATTATTCAAAACAGAGAAGAAATGCAAGGAAGGAAACTTCAATGACAAGAAGTGAAAGCGTAAAACAAGGGGGTGAATGAAATATTGACTAGAATGAGATTCCTATAGGAAATGGAATTAGAGATTATAAACAGTGGAGAGAAGTCCTGACAATAGAAATTTCTCAGGCAAAGACGAACATCTTGAACTGAGGAAGAGAGGTATCACAGAAAATTACAGCTGCAATTCCTGGACAATCTGCAATTTGTCTTTAAGATATGGTTTAGTGTTGTATTATTCTTTCTATGTGGCTGAAAGAAGAAAGATAGTTATCTGCTGTGGGTAGAAGTAGTTGGGAGAGGCCCTGAACAATATGGTTTCCAAAACTCATCTAAGCATTTGATGTATTAAAAAACATAATTATTTCAAAGCATATTTGTTGATTCACCATATTCAAAGAAACCCTCTATGTACCAGAGAAATCAGGAACTCTAATTTCAGCAGAAAGATACTGACTGGTATTTTCACTCAGCTCAGTCCAAAGGCCAATACATAAGCTTTTGCTAATAGAGGCAGACCTATGCCATATAGGAGGTGGACTCTGGACAGGACTGTACATTGTCTTCTTGTATTGGTGGACCATGACACATTCCAAGTTATAAATTTCAGCAAGTATGAATAAATGGTCCTTGAGATTTTTAAACAGCCTTTGATAACACGTTTTATTTTGGCTGGAATAGAGTAGGGAGTGATTGTACAAGAGAGTTATATGGCAGAACTGAGAAAACTGGTAACATGCAGAAGAGGAGCGGGGCAATTGTCTGGAAATAGGTATGATGGGGACACCAAATATTTCTTCTGTGAGTTCTGTTGAAGAAAGAACTCCCTTCTCTGACAGAAGATAATTAGGCAGGACCTGATTAGAGAATGAATATATTCAACAGCAACTGCATTTTGCAGTCTATGAATTTACTTGCAAGTTTCTGTTTATTGGAGGCTGAAAATCCCAGGGAAGGCATGTAAACAGCAAGAAAAGTGATTATGGCAATGGCTTGAGAGTGAACAGAAGACCTCAAGACTTACGGTGTGGGAAGCACTGCGAAATCATGCTTGATGACTTAAGAAACACACACAAAAAAGATTGATAATTCTTTCTTTTGACTTCAGGCAAACAAATCACATTCATTTTCTGTTCCTCTTTCAAACAGGCACAAATAGACTTGCTCCCAAATATTGACTGTTTCGGTAGACTTGTGGACATTGCAAGCCGTGCAGTGTGCAAGAAAGTGCAGCAAGTCACTAGCCATCATCATACACATCAAATACCTATACTCTTCTGATTAAGAAAGGGAATGAGGTTGTTCCTTGTTTATTTCTTCTCTTTTTTTTTTTTTCTTTCTTGCTGTATTTGCTTTCATTAAGCTTGGAAAATCTTCACTAAGAAATCCTGGTTTGCTGGACTTTGACTTCAAGAGGTGAAAAATTTTCTTTCTGTTTATGGTGGGGTGAAAAAGAGTATGAAAAGCAGAGGTTAAAAAAGAAAAGTATCATCCTTTAGATTTCATTTTATTGAAGAAGATTTGAACAGCTGGCATATTTGAATGGAAAATATTACATTTCTTATGAAAATAAATTTTACCCCAGGCAAACATTGTACTACTTGATAATCACTTACCATTCTGATTAGCATTACAGAAGGAATATTTTAATGTGGAGTTTAAATACAATAGATTAATTTAGTAAAATTTTAAAATGCCTTTATCCATTTAAAATATTAAAAGATAATTAAAGAGTTTATACTTTCACTAACAGAACATGGCCCATTTACACATTTTATTTCTCTGCAGCCATATTTCAAGAAGATTGGGGCGCAGTATTTTTGGCATTTGACCTTTGATAAATACAGTAAAAACAGCAATATCTGATTATTGAACCACTGCCAGGCTAGGTTTCATTTGAATAAAGTGAATTAAAACACAAAACATGAAAACAGATAAAAGGAAGACCTGATATTGGTTGAATACAGGACAGAGCCCTTCAGAACAGTCATACTTGGCCCTGATCCTCTTTGTTTAGAGGATCTTTGTTTAGAACAGAATTACTATGATCAAAAGCACTGTGGTAATACAAATAATAACTAAGGGCAATAAGTCACAAAAACTAATAAGTTTATAATAATGAACATAAAGACAGACATACTGGGTTAATCCAAAGTGCATCTAGCCCAGTATTCATTCTCCAATAGTAGCCAAAAATGGGTGCCCAGAAAAGAATATAAGGACAGCAGAAGGATACTACTCCACTATTCACTCTAATCTCTAATTTTCAACTCGTAATAATTTTCAGCATAGGGCTTGTGTCGAGTTTTCTATTGTCCAAGAAAGAAATTTACAATGTAGTATCCAGCAGAGTGTCACTAAAATGGGTAGAAAGATCGAGTATACAACATGAAAGGAGATGTTGGATTTGTTGGAGGTTGGATTTGTTCTGTGGTCAAAAGAGGGCACTAAAGAGTGATCTAATTGTTGTACCTGATGGGGAGTTAGAAAAAGGCACCAGAGTTTTCTCATAGATGCATAGTCAACAAGTAATAGGCAACAGTTACAACTTGCAGTGGGAGAAATTTCCAGTCAATGGATGGAAAATATTTTAACTATAAGAGTTGTTACAGTTGAATTCTTTCAACTGGAACAGTTTGCTTAGAGTGGTTGTGGAATCTTCATGCTTGGACCTGAGTAACTTGTACTAACTTTGAAATTAGCTCTGCTTTTAGCAGCAAGTTGAACTAGGTGACATCCAGTGGTCATTTCCAACCTAAATTGTTCACTGATTCCATGACTTCCTGGATTGGATGTAGTGTCCATGTGGAGCCACGGTGAATTTCTCTACTGAATTTGTGCAGTTTCCTTTTGAATAACACAAACCTTCAGCATCCACAAAATGTTTTGGCAAGGAGTTCCACTTGCTTGAAGAATGACCCCTTTGGCTGTTTTTTAACTTTCCTAATGGGTTCATTTGGTTTCCTGTGTGTTTAGTCCAAAAGGGAGAGGGAACAATCAAACAGTATCCACTCTTTCCATGCCTCTTGTGACTGTATGGACTTGTATTCATCTTTTTTTTTTTAGACTTGAAGACTCAGTGTAGTCACGGTACTGTAAATAATGCTCAACCTAATACAGTTATCAGATGCCTGTGTCGCATTGTGATGGTACTAACAGATGGTGCTGTATAAGCCATAGTGCATATTTTAGACCAAAATTGCTTTTGTCTGTAGTTCTTTGCTGTATTCTTAAGAATAGTAACAGGACTGCATAGCACCTTAGTATTAGCTGCCTTTTACATTCATCTTGGAATCAAAGTCCAGCTCTCTTTTTCACTCTTCAATGACAAAGTGTGAAAAGTACTGAGCTTTGGGACAGCTCTTCATCTCCCTTTCTTGACTTGTGGTTGTTATGTAGTACCTTAATCTGCTGGTAGTTGCAGCAAGTATAGTACTAAGCTAAATAAAGATGGTAGAATATAGATACATGGAATAGTTCTACTCTTTCCAAATCTGAAAAAGATGCTGCTGAATAAGAAGGGAACAAATTCATGGCAAGGATACTTGAGCTTTATGGATTTTCAGCGGTAACACTGAACTGAGTTTTCAATTAATTTCAGAAGGAAGTTTATTTGTATGTTTATTTCTCAGTCTAATACACAATTTTCAGTCATTAGTAATTTAAACTGATTGTGTCTATTTTTCATTGGTTTGTTTTATTCCTTTACATGTTGTTTGATCAGTGCTGGTTCGTTCAAATGTGCCTTTATTGCTCTCTTTTCTTTGAATTTCTAGACTTTACTCTAACAGGGTTAGTGCAATATGCCTGCAAGGAAAACAGCATTGCTATTACATTTTCCCAGTATATGGTTAATATCTTACTGAATTTGCAAGACTTATTTTTTCTTATTCTAGCTTCTGTGAAAACAGTTCACTGATTTGTACAAAGACATGGAAGCCCTGATTCTTCCCTCCTAACTTAAGGCATTTAACTGAAATACATACATTTAAGGACTTAATTACCCTAGATTCCTGTAGACAGTAGAAAGTGGTAAATCTTTCTTCTGTCCAGAAGATGCAGTAGCCCTTCTAAGACCTGTATTTAGTTCTAGAGGTGACATGGAGTGAATCTGGATTGGAGTTATCTTGCCTGTGGTTTTCTCTTCTATGCAAGAACAGCCACTGCACTGAGATTGTAGGATTGATTTCACTACAAAGACAGCCATTTTCACATGGATTTGGCCAGATTTAGGAATGGAAAACAGTTCCCGTCAGGTCAGAATGGCTTGCACGTCACAAGTTTTCTTCTTACGCAGCATGGAGAAAATCTAGTCTGTAAGTATTGTCTGATGCATCTTGCAGAGGAGTGAGTTTATGGGCCTTGGAACCAGAGACTGCTACGCTGATCTCTTCCAGAGTGGGATATTGGTCGCTTCCAGTCTCTACACATGATACACAAATTGGCTTTTATGCTGATTTAAACATCTAAGTAATTAAAATACTTGGTTGTAAAATAACTATCTCAGTATAAAATCTCCTGTGATATAACAGTATATGAATCTCTATTTTGACAGATTGATGAAAGACAATTCTTAAAGAGCTCTTACAAGTGAAAATTATAAATATTTTAGAAACTTGTAAAGAGATATGGGAAAAACAACTGGAATTTAATTTGCATTGATGTACGCATACTGTAATTCCAGTTACAAAATATGAGACGTGATTTAGATACATGATAACTTTCCTCTCCATCTCACTATTCAGCACAATCATTTTCATTTCACTAAGATGATGATCTCTTTCCAAGAACAGTTTATAAAAGGAAGACTTATATGTTGAGATTTCCCATTTTCCTTGGAGCAGGGAACATTCTAGAGTAAAACATACAACAGGTCATTAACACAGAACTGGAAACAGTGATCATTCTCAGGCATTTCTTTATACTTAGTCCTTTACTAAAATCATGTTATAAAATGTAAATACATCAAGTTTTAGTTTTTTTCCCACAGTCTCATATTTTACAGTGAAATAATCTGCAACATATATGTGAGCTATTTAAAATAAAGTACACAGCATCTCCTTATAATAAAGTGGTACTTACTTGCTGATAATGTAACAAAACCATCTCAGTCATGCCACAAAAATATCTACTGTCTTTGAATGGTTGACCATAAAAATGAAGCATGATAAAATTAGAGGAGAGATTCAATTAGAAGCAGTTGCTTGCATATGAAACATTTTCAGCTCCATTAAGTTGCTGTTTGGTTTTATACTGGTATCTTTATTAAAAGGGCTGTCACAACACTGAAAATCAAAATAACACTCAGCCCTATTTATTCATTGCTCAATAGGGGAACTTGTTTGGGATCCCACATTTCGAGGCAAAAATGTAGAAAGTATTTGTGTTTAAGAAGGTCATGGTTTTCACACTTCATGCCTAAGGAATGTAGTCACCGGTCAATGATCAGGAGTATCACCTCCATAGCTCCCCTTCATGTAAATAGTAGGAACTAGTGTAAAATCCCTTTGCATTAGTGGCTCAAAAGACTTATTAATGCTCCCATCATCATTAACTTAATTTTTGCCACCTGCACTTTTCATAGCCACTGACTCAACTGAACTCTCAGCACAGCCTGGCTATTTGTTTTCACCTTACTTGGATCATACTAAGTGGATGATTTATCCACAGGGGGCTTAGCAGAGCACCTAAAGTGCATGTTAATAACATGATCTGAGAAAACAAAACTATGGAAATTTCCATTTAAAAACAACACACTGTACATGCTCATTACCTAATGTTAAGACAGACCAGGAATACAATCTGTTAGCTTGATTGCTTTCATGCCAGTGTAGCTTGCCTGACTTCAGCACTGTGGACTCTTTTATACACCCGTACAAATGAGAGCAGAAACATGTTAATAGCTTTTTACATTTTTATTTTTAACTTGTGCTTGGCCATATTGCAGGTGCCATGAAATGTTAATTTCCAGCTTCTCTCAAAGGTAACTACTAATTTCAAGTCATTATCTACTGGTGCAGGAAAACTGAAAAGGAAAGCAGAAAAGACGCATGATACAAGTCTATTTTTATGTTGTAAACAACATGATTACTCTTCCCTTTTCCATGGCAGATTCAATAAATGTTGATTGAATTATCTAGTATTAGCCGAATTGGACGTGAACAAAATAAACAATAAGAATCCACAATAAGAATCAATGGAAATGATTTATTTCCTGGAGATCAAATCAAATAACAGGGAGGATCAAATTAGCTAGTGATCACATTAAGTGGAAATCATTGTACCAGTATGCTGCTTCCTCTAAGCTGATGTCAATAGTCACGTAAATACACAGTGGCAAAAAAAAATCTTTTCTTTTTGTTTATTCCCACTGAATCTGGAGCACCTGTCCCTAGTGCTGCATACCTCTGCAGGCAGTAACATACACAACTACCAAATTAGAATCACCAAATATGGATGCCTACTGAACTACTCACAGAAAAGGACCCCTACAATTATGTTATGAATAGAAAACCTTCGACCTGCTATTCTCTACTTCGTACTCATGAATCCACCCTTTTCCAAGTCCTGAGAGGAAACAATGAGCATCACAGAATGCTCTGAAATGTAACACATCTGAGATCTCTTCAGGAGTGCTCAAATCTGAAATGCAAGAAGAAAATGATTATGAAGACTGTAATTATACCACTGTAAGAAACTGATTTTATATTCCCACAGAACGAACTGTAGATATCCATTTGGAACCCCATAGTGGTATCCAGCCAAGTCTTGGCTGTCCATGTGAAGTAAGAATTCTGATTCTAGTGCAGAATCAGCTTGTGGTTAATGCTAGCTTTGAAAGATATTCAGGTATACAAAGAGAAGAGCCAGGCTGCAAAAGCTTGTGATATTTGATAGAAAAGAGGTTTAACTAATGAAATAAACCCTACAATCTTGACATTGCTTTCAGTCTCATACCGCCTTCTTTTGCGTATTTAGTCTTATCATCCTAAGTTTTGAATAAGTTCTTGACATCTGATGTCTGGTTAGTTTAGGATTATGCACAGAAGTGAGATAATCCTCACAGTTCTTTGCCCAGATAAATTCCTACAGGGTAGAATACAGATACTGACAAGCATCCAAGTACAGATATTAACTCCACAGACCAAACAAGACTGTCAGTCTTCCTCTAAGAAGTTTTTACCATCACAAAACACTCATGTAAACAAACCTGTAGTCATCTCTCCAGTCCCTCAGAAACAGTAGATTTGGGTGTGGATGTAGCAAGACTGGGATGAATGCAAAAAAAGTAATTCGAGGCAGGTTGTTTATTTAGGAAGAGGCATGGGCAGAGAAATGGTGGATCTGGAGAAAACAAGCATGGGAAAACAGAGAGAAAGGGGAATAAAAGGGACCAGTCACATCTAAGCAGGTATCTGTTAAGTTCACTAGACATTTTTCTGTGTGAATGTCCTCTGCTCCATGTGTGTGTGCATTTGTGTAAAAGAAGCTTGCAAACTTCAAGGCAGACTAACTGGCAAGTCGTTCAAGCAGTCTGGGAGATACTGGGGAGACCACAGGTCTATGGGCCAGCTACTGGAGAGATCTGTGTGTCTGTGAGACAGTAGCAAACGTCAAGCTAGACTAGCCAGTAAGTATGACATGAGATCTGGGGCTCGCTACTGGGAAGTTTAGGTCAGCTACAGACGGCCCTGTGTAGAGTGTATGTGTGCGGAGGGTGTGAGATCTGCTAGCAATCTTTGAGTCTGGTTAGTTGGCAAGTAAGAACAAGATCAGTCTGTTTGATCTTCTTCAATTTACTTCCAATCCTGAGCAGGCTAGTTCAAATTTATGCAAGTGCTGTTTGTGGTGTCAGCTCTAAAGGCACTATTTTCATGTTGGGGTTGATCATGTTGGTGGTTGGCTGTTTCTGTGCAGAGTGTGTGTATGGAGTACAGAGAGTGTGTGTGCTCGGTCTCACTGCAGGCTGGACCTGGACACCAGGAACTGCAGCACCTTCACACCTAGCAGACTAGGAAAAAGGAAATGCACTGTATCTTGAGGTCTGGTAAATTTGTTTCAGTGGACTAAGAGAAGAAATCATGTTGGTCTCACTAGGTGAATCCTGTTGGTGCACTAGGTTTGGTTCCTGTTTAGCATCCTAGACAATCTAATTACAAAGAAAATGCAGTTGGGAAAGACATAGCATGGAGAGTGTCAATGAAAATGTCACTCATTCTCCTGTAGATATTCCACTGTTTAAAAATATAAAGGTACTCTCCAGGTCATACGTAGCGCTCATCATTTATGAGGAGGGTGATGAAAGCTTTAAAAACAGCCTTAAATCATTTTGATGTGGTAGGAAAATTCATTTCCTATTTTTCAGATAGGGGGCTGGGATTTAATTGTCACACAGGAAATATGTTGTGGAGAAAGAACTGACCTAGTCTTTTAAGAAACTCATTCAGAAAAGCAAATTCCAAAGAACCAATCTCCTGAAATGCAGTCTAGCCTCTTAGGTACAAACCTATCTGTTTTCCCTCTGCCATTCTTTGTTACTGTTGACAAAGAGAAGTCGAATACCATTATGGTAAATGCGCTGTTGCAACATCTCCGTTCTCTTTAAACGTTCAGATTCAAACGTACCACTGTGTACATCATCAAAAGCTGATTTACACAGTTGAGTTTCTAGCTCCTAAGGAGAAAAGCAGTAGGAAGAATGTTCTAATTAGCATTCAAAAGTTGATCAAAATAGCAAATATGTTACTGGAACAGCTGATTTAAATAACTTGAAATTGAAGACACCCATTTCCAGAGCTTGAGGGGTTGTAATAAAAGTGAGAACAAATGAAAGAAGAAGGAAACAAAACAAACCTTACCCAGGCAACTAACTATTCAGGTTCAGAATATCAGTAAATTGTTTCCTCTTCTAAATTGTCATTTACTGTCTTCCTGGAAAAGTCACATTTCAGAAGGTATTTTATTACGGCAGTCATCTGCACAGAGTGCAGGTGATAAAGTAAGAGCTTACATTTTGTCCTTACACTGGTCTGATATGCAAGGTTTCCTTCTCTCCTCTCATTTCACCTCTTCCTTCTATTTGATGCTGTGACCATTTGCTGAGTATTTAACAGTCCTTAATCACAGGTCCTGGGGCCATGCTTTTCCAAGCAAGACTCATTGCATGGAGAGTGGGAAAGCCTTGGAGCGGACAAAACTGTCTGATAGAGTCTTCTTTTGCTTTTACTATTTAATTCTTTCAACAGACTTTGAGTGTGGTGAAATAGTCTCCTCACTTTCCTGAGCAAGCAAGTCATATGAAGACTCACCTGGGTAGGTTAGGGACGTACATTTCAAATTCTAGCTATTTCAACTGTTAAAGTAGATTTTCTGCACACACACAGTAACAGGAAATTGGAATTTTTCATTAGTCTGTGTGGGAACAGAACAAGAACTGACCTGATCCTTCACTCCAGACTTGAAGATGATGTAGTGTGAACATTGCAAAGGGATTATCATGAATATTCGTTCAAATGAATTTGTTTTACTATGTGCACCTCTTTTTAATGATGTCTTTCACATGAACATTCAGGTCAGGATGCTTTTCTAGCTTGAATCCACAGAGAGGCTATCGGAGACTTATTCACGAAGAACAGAGGGACAATAATCTCACATTTACATCAATGAGCAGAAAGTAGGAAATATGGGAGGTTGTTTGTAACAGCAAAGGGCAAGGTCCAGTTTCCCCTTGTAATACACTCAGTACAGAGGAAATTAAGTGAGCCAGACAAAGATCTAACATGCATGCTAGGACTTCTTGTGCGTATATATGAGTTGCACGTAAACTGATGCTGTTCCACTGAAGTAATTTTGCATGGGCTTACACTAAGGTCTTCCATTTCTACTCTGCAGCTGGCTGCTAAATACTGTGCTAGCAAATTTATTTTAGGGATGATAACTTAAACAGTATTTACAGGACCCAAGCCCAATATTTTAAACAGATTTAAAATACTGCCTTTCTGCTAACTCTCCCAGAGACAGTAAAAATCCAGCTCTTTTCTCTAACTATCCTTTTAAGAAGTTACACTGAGAAAATAAACAATGTATATTTGTAATGCAAATAATACCATAATACATAAGTGCATAATACAAAGGAGACTACACTAATCACATAATGTATTTTCTATGAATTATTAATTTAAACACCATTTAAATTAAGATTTTATAGGTGAGAAAAATTAGACAGTCTCTCTTTGCTTTTTTTCTTTTCATTTCAGAATATCTCTATTGCTTCAGAAGGATGCAGGAAGTATTTGTAAAACCAACCTAAAAGGAGTAGCCATAAACCAGAAGTTTAAGGAAAGTTTCAGAGAGAAACTTCTTATGAAATGTCTTATTGAGTTTGTAGGCCAAGTAGCTTCACAAATACGTGCTTCAAATAGGCGTCCAGATGTTACAGTGCTGAGGAGAAAAGAAGATATTAATTTCTTTTGTTGGTGACAATTCACTGTGGTCACATGTCTCTTAAACATTGACCATACCATACATATTTTGCTGTTACCTCTTTTATATACCACCATTGCCACTGAAGACTTTACAAAGTAAAACTGTGGAACTGGAACCATGCCCAGGCATTGCTTGGAAAACCGACAGTTGCCTGGCCCAGAGCTGTGCAAGGAACTCTTCTGGCAATCATAAAATCATATAATCATAGACTCATAGAATGGTTTAGGTTAGAAGTGACCTTGAAGATCATCTAGTTCAAACCCCTCTGCCATGGGCAGGGACACCTCCCACTACACCAGGTTGCTCAAAGCCTCATCCAGCCTGGCCTTGAACATTTCCAGGGATGGGGCATCCACAGCTTCCCTGGGCAATTTATTCCAGTACCTCACCGCCCTCATAGTGAATTTTTTTTTTCTAATATGTATTCTAAATCACCCGCCTTCCAGTTTGAAGTCATTCTCCCTCATCCTATCACTACATGCCCCTGTAAAAAGTCCCTCTCCAGCTTTCTTGTAGGCCCCCTTCAGATACCGGAAGGCTGCTATAAGGTTTCCCTGGAGTCTTCTCTTCTGCAGGCTGAACAACCCCAACTCTCTCAGCCTGTCCTCAAAGGAGAGGTGTTCCAGCCCTCTGATCATCTTCGTGGCCCTCCTCTGCATCTGCTCCAACTGGTCAATATCCTTCCTATGTTGAGTGCTCCAGAGCTGGACGCAATATTCCAGGTGTGTTCTCATGACAGCGGAGTAAAGAGGCAGAATACCTCCCTCAACCTGCTGGCCACACTTCTTTGATGCAGCCCACGATATGGTTGGCCTTCTGGGGTGTGAGTGCACGTTCCCAGCTCATGTTGAGCTTCTTATCGACCAACACCCCCAAATCCTTCTCCTCAGGGCTGCTCTCAACCCATTCTCTGCCCAGCGTGTATTTGTGCATGGAATTACCCCGACCCACATGCAGAACCTTGCACTTAGCCTTGTTGAACTTCATTAAGTTTGCACAGGCCCCCCTCTCGAACCTGTCCAGGTCCCTCTGGATGGCATCCCTCCTCTCCAGCGTGTTGACCACTCCACACAGCTTGGTGTTGTCAACAAACTTGCTGAGGGTGCACTCCATCCCAACATCCATGTCACCAACAATGTCTAGCCCAATACATAATAGAATCACATGTCTGGGAATGTTCCCTAGCACTCTTTAATCTGCTAGCAAAGATACAACTAAGGGAGCCTGTAGAAAAGGCTATAATATCTACTGCCTTCCTAGTGACCTGTAAAATCCCGCCCAACAATTTCAGATAAGAACAGAGGTGTGATAGACTCAAATATACATCAGCAATTGAAGAATGTGAAGGATGGGACAACAAAGTCAGGCTCCTGTGACTGGAGATGTTAGGCAACAGCCATGGGTTTTTAATCCTAATCAATCTGAAATCCTTGTAGTGATTTGAGCAGAAACAACGCTCTGTTGCTGCTAAACTCTATACATTCAAAGAAATCAATACGTGCTTTACCTGGAAGAGTTTATAACCTAAACAGGAAGAGCTGAATAAAAGGGAGCAGAAAGAAATTACTTTCTACATTTTACAGGTGGAGAACTTAAGTCACAAAGAAGTTCACATTTAGACTCAGTCTAAACAGAAATCAGAAACGTAACCAGGAAATCCTACATTCTACTCCAGGAACTTAATGAGACAATCACATTTTTCTTGAAAAAAAAAGAGGAAAATCTTGCTACATTCATTGAATAAATGCATTGCTATGGAATGAATTACAGCTATAACACAGTAATAAAGCCACAAATCTTTTAACAGGACATGTACAAGCCCCCTCCTTCTGATGCAAATCATAGAAACCCTGACATGTTGCCCATTATGTTAGAATTTATTGAAAGCTGTCTTACTGATCAAGTCTAACAAGAGCATTCAAGAGCATTTCACAAGTATGACTCTGAGTATGTTGCCATTTTGGTAATATGAAAAAACAGTATTTCTCAGGAACCTGCATGCATCCTTAATGAAATGACCAGCATATTAACACAGCTAGCTAGCAGTCCATCATGTTTTCCACATAAAGCAAATTCTTTATTATTTACATTATAGGAAAGCTCATAGCATTTCTCAGACCTGGCTCCCAAGGATAAGCTCATGAAGGGCAGGATATATTTTATCTGTCTTGATTAAATCCAGGTATTTTCTTAGGTCTTGCTACTATAATGTAGCATGGCATGTAAATAAATGTAACCAATATTAGGTTTGGATTTTCAACACCACTTAGAAGTAAAGTGAAGAACAGATTTGCTTTCTCTGTTCAGCTCGAGGTCAGTGACCGTGACAATGTTTAAATTCCACAGCACTGTTTTCTCTAGAGGTTTGTAATTAGACCTTTGAAAGAAGCAATGCCTTTTTATTACTAGTGGTACAGAAATAGATTCAGAAGCAGAAAAATATGCAGTAGAATATCATCACATCTTCATATAAATTAACATAAAAAAGGTTTTGATTCATATCTATCCAGGCTTTTGTCAATCAACAATATTCATGTATTTGTGAGGAGAGCACAGGGCAGAATATTTCAGGGAGCAATGAAAGCGTTACTGCCTATTTAAGGACTGTGGTTTCTGAAAAGCTATCTTTTCCTCTCTGCTTGTTTATGGATAACTGTTTTTATAATATTTTGCATTTGTTAGTTTGAGTATTAAGAAAAGGAACATGACAGTGCTATTAATTTTTAAATGAAACTGAGCATTAGAAAACATTTATGTCAGGAACAGCTTTAAAAGAGAACAGATGCTAATTTATTTTAATTATGCCAGGGAATTTTCTTTCAATACATTCATCTACACACAGGTGCTAGTTCCATTTGCTGTTTCTCCTCAGAGAAACAGAGTTTTTTCAAAGCTCTCTGATAATAATGGAATACCCCTCTTCAGCCAAATTCCAAAAATATTTTCTCCTCTTTTTAATATGTCTTCCTTTAGGAATGCCTCAAAGAAACAGGGCAGCTAATCAAAGCAAATCAGGGGGCACAGTGGATTATAAATATGGCTGTTTACTTAATCAAAAAGATGTCCAAGAAGTATATACACGTGGTGTTGCACATCAGCATTCTGCAGCTGACTGTCAGGCTCGAGGAATATAAATTGAACAAAGTTAAGAACATCTCTCCTTTACCTTGCATTTATAGATTGTCTCCTTAGATTGCAAGCTGAATCGAGGTCTACGTGGGGATGAAGAACACGGATTTTAGCAGTGTGAAAAATAGTATCAACGATAAGACTGAGAAAACACATATGTGGGTGTGTACGTATATGACTGCATTTGCAAATGAAGAAGAGAAAGAAGATACCTCTTGATGGAAAGACTATGAGGCCACTAGGTGTCATTCTTGTTCCACGTTTCCCATTGGCCGTATTTCAAACAGCTAGTCAATAGGGAGTTTCTGCAAAATTTGAGTTTTTATACCCCTAACATTTTATGTCTGGTAGTTTTATTATGTGCACTACTGTCCACTAGGGATCATACTGCAATACATATTTTCTTTCAAGCCCACAGGTTATTGTTTTTCTGAGTTCTGCGGTCAAAAGTCACCACCTTACTTGGCACTGCTGCTTTCATGAGTTCCTTAAAACAAAAAATGTGATAATAAACAGTAGTCATGCCTTGCCTCAGGCATAAATGTTATGATTTGTGCATGAAATGTTAAGTCACTGTGGGTTTAACACTTTATTTTTAAAAAATAACAGTTAACATGATTTACTTCAAAATAGTGTTTGGGTAATTTGTTAAAAAATTAATCAGTATTTCAAGATGCTTAATCAGAATTTCTATACGTTATTTGCTAAGTAAATAAATACAGATTTTTTACAGATTTTAGCATGTTGTACCATAACGTTTAAACTTTTATCAAGGTATTTTAAAATCAAGATTTTGCCCTTTCATTTTCCTTAATTTTAGGATTTCTTGCTCTTTTATTCAGCCTATTTTAAACCAGTGCCTAGGTATTTGAAGGTTTCACCATGCTTTAATTTCCATTGCCTTTGCCTGGTTTATATCTAAGGTTCAGTGACATCCTCTGTTTAACCCAGGACAGAATAACAAACTGGATTACAAATAGCTGCAGTGGAATTAGACAAATATGATAAGGCACTAAAATGACATTGCAAGTATAAAAAACATATCCTGGATTATACTGATAAAAGCTGCATACTGTTTTGGGTGGCTTCTCTCCTTGTATATCCAAGCACAGCTGACAAAAAGACTTAAGATGCATTTTAGGCCTTTAGAAGTTTCTGGGTTTTTTTAAATGTATTTCTGACACATTAGTGACTTTTTTTCTAAGCAAAATCTCACCAGTATTTAACCTGGGTGAAAAAATCCACTTGCATATGTTCTATTTACAGACTGTCATGACATCCTTTCAGGTTTAAATTTTCTACTTGGCATTTGTAAATAATAGCATGAACACACATTTGATAACATCCAGCAAACTGAAGAACATACAGTTTAGCTCGATCATTTTTGTAGCTTTGGATGTGTGAATGGTAAGTTACTGCAAGTATTCACACTGCAGTATGTTTTTGTATATACTCTGTGATCTTCACTGCTCCAGAGAAGCATAGCTATTAGCCCTGGAATATCAATGAGTAGCTTTAGCAGGCAGCAGAGAAAAGTAAGAGAGTAAACAAAGCTCAAAACCTGCTTCTTCAACGTTATTACTGTCTTTTAGAACTATTATCTGTTTCCAAAACTGTAGTGATATAAAGCTAGTTGGAAAACAAAATGCTGTATAATACCAGAAGGTGAAGGTATTGGGCAGTCTGGATTGCAATTCTATTGATTTATGGGAAATACCACAGAGAAAGAAATTAAGTTTTGTTTGTTAGGCCAGGTTAGATGGGGCTTTGGGCAACCTGGTCTAGAGGAAGTTGTCCCTCAGTTGGAACTAGATGTTCTTTAAGGTCCCTTCCAACCTAAACCATTCTATGATTCTACGATTATTAGAAAAATGAACAATGTCATTAGAGTAAGCAAGAAAAGAAAGAATTCTATGCTATCACTGACCTTTGTTATCAGGGTTAAAGCACTTCATTAGGACAGTGAAGGGAAATTCAAACTGTGGTCACTTAATTTTGCCTATTCTCTGTCATGTTTATGTTATTATTAGTTTAATTTTATTGCAAACTACACAACTCCACAAGAAAACAAAACCATTCATATTCTAAGTGAAATTTGACATGCATTTTAAATCAGTATTTTTAAGCACGTTAAAAAAAGGGGTCCAGAATAGACCTTTGGTCCGTCCTTGTGAACAGCTGTATGGTCATGAGATTTCTTCATGAAAAAAACAGCTGCCTTTAAAGAACCATTCACGGGGTCCCATTTTGTGAGTATACTTTTAAATACATGGTGTACTTCAGACATAAAAGATATAAATTTCATAATTTGCTATGCTTTCTTAATGACAGAGACACCTTTTCAAAACAAGCAACCCAAAGTGAAACACAAACCCTATTTAATTGTGCCATACATGTATGCAAACTTGACACAGATCGTACATCTATGACGGTATCTTTTTCGTACCTCTTCTTACTTGGATCATAACACATTGTCGTTTGCCTTCAGGACACACATATCAAGTAAAGGCTTTTTGTATGAGGGATAGACTTCATAAGTATGGGTGGGCTTCTGCTTGATGCAAATGTTTCTATAGTTGCAACTCCATGCCTGTCATGTCCTAACACAAGATACACCAACCTTCCTATTCATCCCAGTAAGTTTAGGACAGATTTTATTCACTCATGGGGATGCAATGTGCTTCCAAGAAAGCAATGCATGACCAAGGGAGTGCCACACTTTTGTCTATTTCTCTTGTCACTTATTTGTAATATTTCAAGTTGGAATGTGAGGTGCCCCATGAAGTAATCAGCTTACTTTTTGTACCTATGAGACATCCTGATGCTATGTACCTCCATGTTCTCTAATGTGGGTGAGGAACCTGCAATGCAGACCTCTAAATAAGTGTTAAAACCTGTGCAAGCCCAAACATTACATGCTCATTAATTTATAAAACTGGATTATTGTAAGATCATTTCTTACAGAATTAGTCAAAGGAAGCAGGGATCCAGATATCACCTCATGTCTGAGCTGGTGGAGGAAGTTACCTCAACTACTGAACTGGCTGAATCATTCTGGGTTTTTATGTAATGGCCACAGTAATCTTGTTGGTTTGTGATGGTATGTTCAAAGCCATGCTGTCAGGTCACATTTGCTCTTTTAAAGACACATATATTCAGAAGCCCTTTCCCATGGGTACTTATCTGTATGAACTACATTCATCCCTGTGATACTTGGAATTTTCTTGGCATTAAATAATTAAAGAAAGTTTTGTGCCACATTTAGTCTGGCCAAGCAAAGCATACTGTGGGCAGATGTTTGGCTGAAATGTTTGCTTTCATACTGTCCAAGACAGTTACCTATAACTTGCAAACAAGTGGAAGGTTATGAACTTTCTATTTGCTCTAATACATTTAATTTTGACTCCAAAAGGAATTAAGTTGAAATTAAATTTTAGTACGATACGGACCTACTCTCTGTGTTAAATAAGTTGGACAGACTTGAGTATAAAACTGCATGTATAAGCTGTGTAACATTAGCAAAAATTAATTATTGGTCCTTTTTTTGAACTTTTTTTGGTGAACTGGAATGTTATGAGTATTTTAGAAGAATTTCTTGGGGGCAGGTGTAGAAAATGCAACAGAAGGTTACAGAAGTGTTGATGATGTGCCATGGATGGAGATAGAAGGCAATTGTCTGTCAGGAAGAGACTCAAGTTTGTCTAATTATGTCTTTACACCACTCCTGAAAGTTGAAACGTATTGTCATCTGTAGGGCAATTTATACACTTAGGAGCAAAAGAAAGGAGCCACCTGATAAATTTCAGATTTTAGTAACATAAAGTAATAGTTTAATAGCATTTAGTAATATCTCTAGAAAATAGATTTTCATATTTGAAGATGTAAAAATAGGAATGTTTTGTTTCTGACATTAGAGACATAACATAAATGTATGCTCTCCTAAATTTTCTCTTTTTTTAACCTCCCTCTTGCAACTTTTGTTTGACTTCAAGGTCCAGCTCTTCAAATTCCTGTTGACTCCCTGCCTTTGCTGTGTCTAGAATTTAATTGCTGTAGTCTGATCTCCATTTCTCATTCAGAGTGAGATGGCAGTTGAGAAAGGCCAACTACTGGCAATCCCTGCCAGAGTTTTTCTGCCTCTGCCTCCAGTTGCTCTTGCTATATGGCTTTGCATTAGGCTGTGGATGGTGGTTCAGCAACTGTCATATCAGTGCAATCATGTTCAATTCCCTGGACCTGCAGCAAAGTAGAAAGAGCTGTGGGGAAAAAAAAAGACTGTTTATATGATGTCTGCCTAAATGAAAATGCATTACATATGTCGTTATTATACACTTGCATGAAACCAGAGCTGGAAAAGAGGAAAATGCTGTCCAGTTCACTTCTACTTTGAATGTAAAAAGCAGTGGCTCATTGGGGTTGTATGAGGAAATGTAATGCAAAATAAAGGTAAAACATACAAACTACACAATGTCGATTAATGCTGAAGAGATCTACATTAGTCCTATAGTCTTTAATTAGCAAACACTGTACTGACACATGAAATAATCAATTAAAAGCATTAAGCTGTTGAGCTACTTGCAGTGAATTTTCAACTGCTAGCAGAAACTATAACACAATCTCAGAAGAAGTCCTTATTTTTGATCTCTGTTGAAATTAGAGTGACAAACTGTGGTGTACTGAACCACATATTAAGTAAGGCAATAAAGCCTAAATTACTGAACTGACTGCTGCCAATCCCTGTCAAGACTAGTAGTGTGGTCATTGATGTAATAGACTTATACAACACCTTCCACAATCACAACTGATCTTGAACAACTAGGTCTTTAGTACAGGGGCACTTTTAGTCCAGTCTTGGGTCTGACGTATGTCTCCTATGAGGACAAGCTGAGAGACCTGGGACTGTTCAGCCTAGAGAAGGCTCAGTGGGATCTAATCAACGTATGTAAACACTTGAAGTGAGGATGTTAAGAAAATGAGGCCAAGCTGTTTTCAGTGGTGCCCAGTGACAGGAGCAGAGACCATGGGCATAAACTGAAACAAAGGAGGGTCCATTGGAACATCAGGAAACACTTTTTCACTGTGAGGGTAACTAAGCAATGGCACAGGTTGCCCAGATTCATTGTTGACTCTCCCTCCTTGGAGATATTCAAAAGCTGTCTGGACAGCTGGTCTCGGGCAACTGGCTCTAGGTGGCCCTGCTTGAGCACTGGGGTTGGACCAGAAGACATCCAGAGGTCTCTTCCAACCCCAGCCATTCTGTGATTCTATAGTTTGACTATCAAATTATATCTCATCAATAATTTCTTTTAGTAGTGTAACAGAAACAAAGGAGAGTTTAAGATGAAAGGTTAAAAAAAACCTACCTCACTAATTATGATACAGTTTTAGGGATAGCCATATTGATGTGCAAGAGTTATCAATTCTCGTTTGAGCTTTGACGAGTGACAAGTCTGGCTAAGTGGACAACTTTCTTCTTATTTGAAAGCTCTGTCTTGCTTTATGCAAAAATATGTGCGGGCTAGCTACAAAGTGATCAGCCCTGTCCTGTCTCTAATCTGCTTCTATGATTTCTAAAAAACGCAGTCTCTGTGGGTAGTGAAAATATTGCTGTCAGGGCCAGCAAATGTACTAGAAGTGATGTGGTCATAGAAACAACTTTGTTTCCTTTATAAATAGTTGGTTTTATCTTTGGGCAGACATAAGGTCGAGGCATGACCAGAATGCTGGCCATGCTCTGTCTAGCCTATGAGTAGATGGACCATGAAGGGTAACCTACTATCTTCTGTGTGCATCACATTATATACAAAGAAGTACTTGTTAATCAAGAACTATCAGACATCTTATGACCTACCTGTCATGGTAAAGAAAATGTACATCTGGAAAGTATAATTACCTGCAATTTAGAAGACATGCTAAGTTCATGGTTTATTATGTTTATAATTAATGAATAGAGATGAAGCAAGAGAGAAATACTGCTTTCTTTCACCCTACTGACTGGCTCATTCCTAAAAACATAAGTTACTTAAGATGAATTGTAACATAACTCACACCAGTGGGTATGCAGTAGTTAACAATTCTAAGAAAGATCAAAATCCATTAGGAAGAGAGATCCTCCAGCACAACTGACAAGTTTTTTCTGTAGCAGCTCCATGCACTGGACCTTGTGTTTACTGCCTGTTTTAACCACATAAATTAATCATATTTGTTTGATTCAGGGAAAATTAGAAGAAAAACTAGAAAGAAATTCCTATATACTAGAAAGAAATTCCTATATATTTATATTTTATGTTTTATATAGTTTTTTTTTTTCATTTCTTTGGAAACATTATTTGCTATTGTATTAGAACTGAAGGCTAATAATGAAAAATTTAGAGTTTTGCCAGCAAGTCACTGCTGCAGAAAATTCTGGATCCCTGTACTCTATGATGGCAGCATCTCTCCATTGCTCTTTTTAGATCAGTAAAAGATATTTTGGAATCTTAGCCAATTAACAGCTCTACACAATTCAGTATACTTAAACTAATAGCCACTGTATGTAGCTGAATGCTCATGAAAAATTTACAATTTAATATTTTTCTTTCCCTTTTTAAAGAAACACTGGTACAGAGATGGTACATAATTTTTGAGCATCTTTATTATGTGTATTCTTCAGTAATATATTAGCAAAACTTCTAATAAACAAAAATAATAATGAGACGGATTTTTACAGGCTTTATAACATATTTGAGGCTCACTTTCCTTGTCAGCCGGGACAAAAATAATCTTTTCTTTTACAAAATTTCAGTCATATTTTGAGAAACCTGGAAAGTAAAAACTATTCAGGTGTGTTTTTATGTTAACGTAGTCTCTTGTACAGCATATCTCTAGGCTACACTTAGCAGGCATGAAAACTTGGCAAGAAAGTAAAGAATAACAATGTATTTTAAATACCAAAATGCTTTGTGCTAAAGTGGGAAACACAGTGACCTTGTCATTTTAACTGACTACTCCACACAGATCCTAAACAAGTACAGTTACACAGATCCTAAAAGCATGCAACTGTAGTCACCGAGTAGTTTCAGCATATAACAGTACTAAGTTACAGGTTGCTTAATTCTCTCACACTACAGAATCACAGAATTTTTTGAGGTTGGAAGGGAAATCTGGAGATCATCTAATGCAATGCCCCTGCACAAAACAGGGTCAACCAGAGCAGGTTGCTCAGGGCCATGTCCCATCAGATTTTTAATATCTCCAAGAATGGAGATTCCAAAACATCTCTCTGCAACCTGTTCCTTTTTTCAACCACTGACATTAAGAAAGTGGTTTCTTATGTTCAGACGGCATCTCTTGTGTTTCCGTTTATGCTCACTGCCCGCCTCCCCCACCCCCATCATTGGGTATTTATATTGAGAAGATCCCTCTGATCCTTCTCTTCTCCAGGCTGAACAGTCCCAGCTCTTTCAGCCTNTTATATTGAGAAGATCCCTCTGATCCTTCTCTTCTCCAGGCTGAACAGTCCCAGCTCTTTCAGCCTCTCCTCGTATTTCAGATGCTCCAAAGCCTTTATTATCCTAGTGGTCCTTTGCTGGACTTGCTCCAGTATGCCCATGTTTCTTTTACACTGGGGAACCCTGAGACAGACACACCACTCTAGGATGCAAAGTACAAGTCACATAATTTATGTACTGCTACATTGTAAGTGCACAAGGCCTTTTTTATCAATTTTTCTATAAATAAACTTTTGTTGCTGTTTGGAAAGAACATAGGAAATGGAGTGCCAAAGAACTCCTGAGCTCTTGTTGGTCCAAACCCATGCTGAGAGGGTTTTCTTTGTTTGTTTTTTTGTTTTGTTTTGTTTTGTTTTCAAATTTCAGCAGAAACAAATGAATGATCTAATAGCAAATATTTAGCATGGGATTTCCCAGCACAGCATGAGTCACATGTGCAAGGTCCCACATCGGGGTTGGGGCAATCCCAAGCACAAATACAGGCTCGGCAGAGAACAGATCGAGAGCAGCACTGAGGAGAAGGACCTGTGGGTGTTGATTGATGAGAAGCTCAACATGAGCCGGCAATGAGCAATACGCGATCACAGCCCAGAAGGCCAACCGCATCCTGGGCTGCATC
>RSEF01000003.1:99426415-99445673 GCA_003993805.1 Himantopus leucocephalus | reverse complement strand
CAGAGAAGGGCAACAAAGCTGGTGAAGGGTTGAGAGCACAAGTTTTATGAGGAGCGGCTGAGGGAACTGGTGTTGTTTCACCCGGAGAAAAGAAGGCTCAGGAGAGACCTTATGACTGTCTACACCAACCTGAAAGGAGGTTATAGAAAGGTCAGTGTTGGTCTCTTCTCCCAAGTAACAAGCCATACGACACGAGGAAACAGCCTCAAGTTCTTCCAGGGGAGGTTTAGATTGGATATTAGGAAAAATTTCTTCACAGAAAGGGTTGTCAAGCATTGGAACAGGCTACCCAGGGAAGCAGTTGAGTCGCCATCCCTGGAAGTATTTAAAAGACATGTAAATGTGGCACTTAGGGACATGGTTTAAAGGCCTTAAAGGTCTTTTCCAACCTGAACAATTCTATGGTTCTGTGATTTCCAGAAGTTGAATACCATGGACATAGCCATCTAAGAACAGCAAGGAATGGCCACAGCATTCTGAGGCTAAATGGCATCCCTACAGAGTGCCTCATGGTTTCTAGTAGCTGGATGGGGGTTGTTGAATCTATAGCACCCTGACTTTGTTGGAAACAACAAATTACTTTTTTTTTCTGCATTACTTCAAGACTTTTACTTCCTATACCTCCCCTCTGACACTTCTTATATAGAATTTTCTGTGAGAGTGAGTTAACTGACCCTTCAACTCATCTCAATTACTGCATCTGGAAAATGTTGCTGATATCACCAACCTGTTGCATAATGATACTCTGAGAATTAAAATACTATAAAAATGAAAAATACAATCTTATTACTTTCTATTTTCCTATCCACTAGAACAGCTGTTTAATTCTGAGTATACCAGTTTTAAAACCACAACTTTAAAAAAACATACGCCAGTTCTTTCACAGCACTAACATTTACTAGAATACCTAGATTTCAAATGTGCTTACCCATGAAGGCAGTTATTTTATATGTTTACTCTTTTATTACAAAAGCTTAATTGGAAGTTTGCTCATCAGGCTATGGAGAGTTTAATTAAACTCAATGAAGAAAACACTGAGAGAAAAAAAAGCGAGCTCTTAAATGTGCTATTTTTGTTCTGATTTTACAGTGACATTTTTCTCCCTGATTGTCCTATCTCATATTAATAAACAAAACAATAAAAACCCACCTCTGGATTCTGCTAATTTAAATATTGGCAGCTTTCAGGCTTATTTTGTATTCTCAGCCTGGTTTGATTTTTTTAGCATCTCCAAGAAAACCTGGAGAAGCTTTTTTCATTGGAGTTCATATCTAAGACACACAAAAAATATTGTTTATTTGCTGCTGTTATTTTGTGATTGGGGAGGGGGATTGCTTGCTTACTGCAGCCTTTGTATCTCCTTCACCAAAGTTAGCGGGAATATGCTTGTGCATCAACACCAAGACAGGGGAATGTGCCCACCTTTCTAAGGAGAAGAGATGAGAAGAGACATTCTAAGATGATGTTACACTTACTAACTAGAATGCTGTCTTACAAATGGAGTCTGGAAATGAAAGAAATAAACTAATGGTGCAAGACATAGGCACTTATCTGGTGGCGCTCTGCCCTTTGTAAGCCCTCTCCTCTTGATGAGTATTTCTCCACTCAATGAGTTAATCTTCCACTGATAGAGAGTACATGCAGGGCTTGAATGCTGAAATTTTGCTTAGTCACCACGCTGAGAGAACTGTTTAACCTTTTCTAGTGTTAATAAAATTGCTGTGCCAGTGCTTTTCCACCAATAGTAACAACAGCTTAGCCACACACTTTCTCTATCTTTTAACTTGGTGTACACTTTACCGCTTCAGTGGCGTTCATAGACATCTCCCTTGCAAAACCATTTGGACCAGGGTTAGGCATATAAAGTGTCTTTTCAATCTATGGATAGAATGGAGTACTTCTTTTCCAAGGGCAGGATTTATCCTATTGCTCTTCTGGAATGCAGAAATTTTTCTTTATCTGTTGCATACTTAAATCTAGCCTAAAAAAACAAAGTGGCTGTAGAATACTCATACTAAGAAGAAATACTGGAAAAAATTCTGATCTCAGTTTAGTCCAGTAATAGGGCTGGATTTACACTGTCATAAGAATAGAACTTGAGTCATCATTTACAAAGAAAAGAGGACACTATCCTAAATTTTCTGTTAGCAGACTACAGATAATTCTCAGACAGCTACAGCCTGCAGACTATATGCTCCCTCCTCCCCTTCCCTTGCAGCAGCATGTAAAAACCTGGAGAGAAGTTAGGGATTAATTTAAAAGCCTGAGCTGCAGGGAGAATGGCACGCACCATGGGATAGATAAAAACAACAAATAACTATGTCACACTGATTCTTTAAGCCTGGCTGTCTAGAAGGTAAAGAATAAACCCTCCTGAGAAGTGCAGAAATCAAAAGGAGAAAAAACTGGCAAGCTGGAATAGAGATGGCTTCAGAACACAGGGATCCACCAGCAGAGAACAAAAAACCAAGAGGCTGATGGTCTAGAAAACAGTATATTTACATTAATTTCAGCATTCATTCTCTTAACATTCAGCTACGTTGAAGCATGAGAAAATACAGTGAACAGCAGAGACTCCAGAGGTGAAATTGTACCTTATTCATATGGCTGTAAATTGATTTCAGTGAAAAAAAATTGATTTTTATGATGATGTAATAAGAGAACTGTCAGTCATCTTTTTCAAAAATATATATCTCTTATCTAACATTTTCAAAAAGGTAATTTTTTATACAAGCAGAAAGCACAAAAATGATGCTGTCACATCCAGTATGAGATGTAGCAAAGACTGCCAAAGTGTGAGAAGCTGTGTAGGTTAAAAATGACAAACTAAAAAGGAGCCAGAATTTGCAATAACCTTCCGGTAAGAATCATGAGGGAGAAAAACAATGAATGTTTAAAAAAGAATAAAAGATTTTTATGTTCACTTTAGCATGGAACTGTATCTGAGTATCCTTTAGTTTTTGGAACTGGAAAAAGAGGGTGAAAAAGAAAAAGGTCCCTGGAGAAGTCATGGGAATGTCTGAGAGAGGAACTGGGAGGCCAAGGGTGCTCGCTCTGGAAGCACACTTTACTCTGCTTACAAATAGGTACTGCAGATGTCTGCACCACACTGGGGACTGGAGACCATATGTTTGCCAAAAAGGCCAAAAAAAGCTTGAAAGGAATTTACTTCACTTATTTTCAGTCTGTCTTCCTGGAGAACTCAAGATCAAGAAGAAATTGAAATGCACCTTCTCAAATCAGCATAGATATTTGTTCCAAGGGAAAATAAGATAAATTTTAAAAGCTTTTTGTTACCTCAGTGTTTCTTGAACTTCCATGATTTGATCATTCAGAATAGCTGAGAAACATGTGTATAGGAGAAAAACGACTTGGTCTGGACTGCAAACATCTCTGTTTTTTTTAAGTAGGGGCGCGAAACATGAAGAAGTTACAGGCTTTCCTACAGTGTTTAAGCAGAGAAATGTTCATGGTAGTCCTGCTTTGGGTTTAGAGAAGAGATAAATTCATGCCTGTGTTGAGACTCTGAGAGAAACATTTTTTTCAGTGGCACTCAAATAAATTTAAAGTACCTTTCTCATGATGGTATCATAGTGCCACAACAGGATCATAAGTTAATCTGAGCCTTGAAGTGAATCTCCCTAAATATTTTCCTCCTGGTGCACTCTCCATAATAGACCACAAGAGGTTTTACACTGAAAAAGACATCTTATTAAAATATAAATTAGAATAATTCACTTTTCATAGAAAAAAAAAAAGAGCGAGCAAGACAGAATAGAAATGAGAGATTTTCATGAAAATCTGGTTTTGACCACTGTGTGTCTGCAAGGAAGGTCCTTGTTTTAGTACTTTCAGTGACTTTCAGCAGTCTCTGGTCTCATCCCTAGGAAATATTTCTTTCTGTCACCACGAAGGACTGGCCCTGTCTGTCTGCCTCCTGCTCCTCTCACTGGAGTTTCCCAAGCTCTCAGCTTTGCTGACCTCTTTCTTGCTCCTTTCTTCTGTGTTGCACCTTGCAGTCTCAAAACATCTCTGCCCTCGGTTAGAGCAATTACACCACAGCAGCAATGTGACTGGGAAAGAAAAGGCTTCTGTTCTCTGCATGGATATTGGTGAGCAACTCCTCATCTCTTTCCAGTGACTTTAATTTTGAAAGGAACATACCAAAAAAACTGACAACAAACTAAAAAAAAGTAATTCAGTCTGGCATAGTGATATTCTAAATTCTTTCCGCTGGATGTGAAATGCAGAGTAGCCAATGACTTGGTAGTTTATCAGAACTGTAAATTATTGCCAACAGTTTTGTTGTAGCATTTCGTAAGAGTGTCAGTCATCCATCAGGACCCATTGACCTCTGTTGTGCAAACAATGAGCTCAGATCTGGTCCCTGTCTCAAAGAATTTAAAAACTATGCTTAATAGTAGCGATATCAGTGGAGACAAATGAACAGGTGAATAAAACCCAACAAAGTAACAGAACTAACCAGTAGATTAGGTAGTTATTTCAGCATAGGAAATATTGTCAAGTGTGGAAAAGTCTCTTCTCGTGAAAGATTTTGTCTTTCTTATTCTTCTGTTTTTCACACTCCCAATGAAGAGATTTATTTTACGGTCCTGCAATTTCGATCAGTCAAATAAACCTGAGGTAATGTAGTTCTTACACAGCTGAGAAAATTGTATGTAATGCTATTAAACAGTTGCAAAAATACTCACATAATTGCCTTATTTGAAGTCATCAGATACGTAATATAAAAATGCATTTATATGTACAAAAAAACCAGCTGATCAGCAAAGGGGAACATAAGTTTACAAAGCTAGAAGAAGAAAGCAAGAGAAGGCACCTCTTAAGCCATGAAAACTGTTTCTGCTTTCATATCTGCTTATGGATTTGTTGTTGGGGGCACAGGGTAAGGAGAAGGAATGTGGAGGATATTCAGGATTCACGCAGTCAGCATGTTGCTGTCAGGAAACAAAAAAACAAAGCAGAAGTAATTGCCCATAAGGCAAATGTGATCTGATTTCACTAACACCTAGAGAGCGTCAGTGGCCAGAAGTGCTAGCAAGCAGAGTATGCAAGCAGGGCCTTAGCACTTAACACAGCAGTTGGCATGCAAGGCTTTCAGTGCAATGAACATGGTGATGCAATACAGGACCTAGTCCTCAGCTCTGGCTGGAACAACTGTGTCTGTCATGTCAGAGGCCTTAACCCAAAAAGGAGGTAGGACAAAGGTATTTTAGGCTTTAGGAAGTGCTGAGTGTACCTCCCTAATGCGTAGGGGTGATACCTTGCTCTAGCTGATTTGCTGAACCACCAGGTGAAGGGATTGGAGGAGAATGTAAGCAAGTTGTACAAAATCAGGGATGTTAACCGAGAGACGGAGAAGCTCTTATGGACATGCTTTTATCCCCCTGGTTATCTCCTTGAGAAACAAGGACTCCTGGGAAGGGCCAGGAGTCAGATAACAAAGCAGAGCAAGAGCATATCTGCCAACAGCCCTGCTAATCTAGCAAGTAGGACCTTAAACTATGTTTTTTGGGGATTGGAGATCAAAGCAAAAAGAGAAAGGGAGGAACAAGGGGCTGCATCTTGAACAGGAGTCAGCAATGTATCCTTGCAGCAATGAAAGCTTACTGCATGCTGGGCCATATTAGCAAGGTGCAGCCAGTTGGTCAAAGGAAATGATTATCCCTATCTAGTTGGCTCTTCTGAGACTGCATGTGGAGAACTGTGTCCAGTTTTGCATTTCCCTGTATAAGAAAGTCCTCCAGCAGAGGAATGCCAAGGTGATTGAAGAGCATGTATGAGAAGAGGCCAAGGAAGTTGGCTTTGTTCAACTAGAAGAAGAGAAGGCTAAGGGACAAACTTATGCTATCTTCAACTACCTAACAGGTGGTTAAGGAAAGGACAGAGACACATTCTTCTTGAACATTGTGAACGAACAGAAGGTCATGGGCATTGCAGCAAGGTAAATTCCAGGTAGTTGTAAGAAAAACTTTTTCACCACAAGGGTGATCAAACACTGGAAAAGGTTGCCTGGGAAAGTTGCCAAGCTACCCTTGGTGATATCTGGAATTTGAGAAGGTTCTGAACAACCTGCTCTGAATTCAAAGTCAGTCCTGTTCTGAGCACAGATTTGACCCCCAGTGACTATTCCAACATTTTATTTTGCATTAAACTATCACTGAATTAAAATCAGAAAGTCTTAGGCTGTTGTGTGAAATAAAACATTTTCCTTCTTCTTTTCTTCTACTTCTGTTCATAGTACCTGTTTGCAATATTCTGTTGCCTGATGCTCAAATTTTAAATAAAATATTTTGAAAAATGTACAATTTCATTCAATCCTAATTAAAAATACTGTAGAAGAGAGAAGGGAACAAGAAAAAGGTAGGAGTTGAAGTAGTATCCTGATGCTTTTATGCTTTCATAGTTGAATACAGATAAAACGGTCCTCAAAGTAGCTTTAATCCATCATGAATTTCATGGAAGACTTTTGAAATAATCTACATCTATTTCCTTCTGAGCTGCAGCAATGAAGGAGCTGATATAATAGTTGCCACGACCACACCTCATATTAAGTAGAAATGGTCATGTTATTTTTTTAAATGTGCTACTAACATCACATCACTTTGATTCTTCCTTTTATTATTTTCTATATTACTTTTCTCATCCAGGGTTCATTCTAAGTTCTTGCTGGATATTTTATATCTTTGATAGGCTATTTTCCTGCTCCAATTATTTTTAGACTTTCTTGCACATCCCTACTGACCTTTTTTATTCTTTCAGTATTTATTGCTACATGACGTGCATAACCTTTGGATATACATTAATTTAGCTTTAAACACTTTCTATTCCCTTCCCTGACTTTTCATTGTGTTATTATTCCTCCCAACTTGCCCTGAGAATCTCAGCTTTTTTGAGGTGGGAATTCAGTTATATAGTTCATGCAAATTATTCAGATTCAGTGTGCTATGTTTAACCTAATTCTGCTCATTTCACTAATGCTTAGAAACATATATATTCAAATAGTCATTCCTTTTTTAAAAAAAAACCCAAACATTTTTCAAACTGTAGGCAAGGATTGCTCCTTTAATTTTTGTAGATGTTAATCCACTTTAACATTTAAACTAGTTTCTACTCTATAAGGTACAAATGATGGTGCCCCTATTTCAGCTGCAAGCCCAAGTTCTACTGTAAGACAATAAATTATATCATTAATATTTGTTATATTGTTTGATTTGTAATCATGTAGCCCTGCAATACAATATTGCCATTGTTAGTAACAGGCCATAATCTTTGTACTGAGTTTGCAGGGTTTTAGGACTGAGACAATTGATGTGTCTTAACTTTTCCTGACTTGCCTGCAGCTCTGTTTCACTTGGTTTAGCAGTGACAGCTATTTCTCTAAAAGACCGGGTGTAGTGATCCTGACGGGAAGACCATCATGCGTTGAGGAGTTAGTGATCCACATAACAGTTAACCTGAGTGGGTGCAGGCGTGTGCTGTGCTGCACGTCTCCCGTGCCTGCAGGATGAATGTATCCGGCTACTTGCAACAGAGGAGTGTGTGGGTAGCTCCTGCTTGGCTAATACACCACCTTTCTTCGTGGTGTGGACACACACCTGTCCTTGCCTGTACCTAGAAGTTCTCATGTGAATATCCTTTTTATCTGATGGTAAAAATAAGTAATAGAATTGCTTTCCTTTAAGAAAGTCCTATAAGAGTTCAAATGACCAACCTGAGGTAACATTTCCATGGACAGGACTTCAATGGCATGCCCTGCCCTGGTTGGAGCCCATTTGATACCACACAACTTGGAGTTCCCAGCATCTGAAAGGATGTAAAATTATCTATACTATCCTCTTTTTATTTATAGTGTTGCTCCAGTAAGGAGTGTTTTAAGAGATACTTCGCAAAATTTGAGTGTCTTTCTTACTCAGATCAGAATGAACCAACACCCCTTTGAAGCAACGTACCAGAAGCCTATGGCTAATTAATTTTGGTTTTGTATAGCTTTGTGTATTATGAATCCAGTTTTATATAGATAGCCGTAACAAGTAGTTACTCAATGTAGAATGAGATATTTATGATTTTAACATAATGAGATAAAGCAGAGAAATGCAGGCCTGGTATAACTGCAAAGGCCTTTAGATGTGGAGACACAGATGCAGAATAGGGAAGTACAGGCCTGGGGCGATAAGAGATGAGGCACAAGCTTGGCACTGGAAGCCTTGTGGGTATAAACCACTTAGCCATGGTCAGTAAAAGAAATGGAGGTTTGGAGCTGGTAAAAAAATGTTTTTAGGGGTAACAGAGAGAACAAAGAAGTAGTATCTAGCATACATAAAAGACACCATATACAGTGAGTTTGGATATAGCGTGGAGCTGCAAACCAATGAAGAAATAAAAAGGTGTAAAAGTGCGTCACCAAAGATATGAAACTGTCCCCAAGTGGATCCTAGACTTAGGAAGAAGAAGCCATTGCCATCATACTCCTCCTGGTGAAGTACTCCACATGGTGGACAAATTCCATAAAACCCCACCCAAGATAAAACCACCAATCTTAGGACCCCGAAGAGCTGAAGGGGGAGCAACTGAAAAGTGTGTGTAGAACAATTCTAACTCAATTGTTATTCCTTCTTTTTCTGTAACAATTAGATCTGGGCTAATAATGATTAGACTCATAAGATTTCAGTTATACTAAGAATTAATTCTTGGCTTTACTTATACATGAGGTGTGCTTCATCTTTGTCTGTAAACGAGGTTTTGAGTGTAACAGATGTATGCATTTTACCTGTCTCAATTTTCAGCACAGCTTCTTTTCCAAAACTGACTATGCATCAGTAAATGGGCACACCTTTTCATTGTAGACATATGTTTTAGTCAGCGCCACCCGTGTTTAAGCTGTGTGCAATATAAGTTAACAGGCAACATTCCAGGCTTTTTTGTTGTTGTTGTTCTTTATGTAAAGTATGTGCTTAAGTGCTTCTGCTGCCACTAAGCTACATCACCTCTCCTCTCTCTAGGGATGCAAACTGTATCAAAACCTACTTCCAAACCTGAAACATTCTATTACAAAAAACCTGCAACTGTCTATTACAAAAACCTGAACAGTCTAGTACAAAACGGCAGCAGCCTAGTACAGAGAGCACTGTTACATAGCACCTATGTTGGGTTAGACTTGTAAAAAGGGAGTGAATAATATGTGAATATGAATGACGGGCTGAGAGTTGGGGTTTTTCAGCCTGGAGAAGGCTCTGGGGAGACCTTATTTGAGGCCTTCCAGTACCTAAAGGGGGCCTACAGGAGAGCTGGGGAAGGACTTTTTACAAGGGCATGTAGTGATAGGATGAGGGGGAATGGCTTCAAACTGGAAAAGGGGAGATTCAGAACAGATATTAGGAAGAAATTTTTGACTTTGAGGGTGGTGAGGCACTGGAACAGGTTGCCCAGAGAAGTTGTGGAAGCTCCATCCCTGGAGTTGTTTAAGGCCAGGCTGGATGGGGCTTTGAGCAACCTGGTGTAGTGGGAGGTGTCCCTGCCCATGGCAAGGGTGTTGGAACTGGATGATCTTCAAGGTCCCTTCCAACCTATGATTCTATGATTCTATGAACAAGAAAAATCTACTCAAATGTATTTACACTTCAGATGTACTCAAAACATTAAGAAAAAATTCCTCTAATGCTTCAGGTCACATCCTGGACTGGTGTAGCAAAATGTTACGTACATTTCTAATGGTGCAAAACTGCCTGTCAACATAACTGGCCACTGGATATAAAGAAAGGCTAGTAGCCCAACAGACAGTGTTCCTTTCCACTCCCCTCTCTATGGCCAACAAATAAAGTATTTTGAGAATGTACTCAGTGACTCCCCTTTCAGTCCTTAGCCACCAGGACACAAAGAAATCCATAGATACTCTGACTGATGAGAAGGAGACACAGCAAAATAGACTGACAAATGGTCGATGGGTTTGAGTTCATTTTTTTTTCCCCTGGCCCTTGTGGCTGAGCAATACTTGGCATACAGCTTTGGCTCCAGTCCTATTTGTTCTTCTCACAAACCTTTTTGATTTTTATTATGTACTCGAAGGTTTGGTTCTCTGTGTCAAATTTGTGCTATCAATCACTTAATTTCTTGCTCATTCTCTGAAAACAAGTTATCTCCCTTGTCTTTATTATGCTTTTGGGTATATATAAAGCATGGCATAAGTGTGTTTCAATGTATGTTTATACATCTAAATACATATTTACATGTAGTAAAAACAGGGAAGAGAACAGATATTCAAATGTTAAATGTGCATAAATATGTAAGTATGTAGAATGCGCGTGTGTGTATTTATACATATAAAAACATATGCAAGTATCCATATACAAACAAATGTTCATATATTAAAATCCAGTCCTACAGAATAGCATTTCTTAATTTAACATGTAATGCAAAAGTTAGGAAAACATGTTATGTTTGTGATACGTCCTTATGAACAGCCAACATTTAAAATATAAACTCTGAGCCAGTTATTCTGTTTCCAAATATCTCCCAGCCTCCCACAGTCTCATGTATTCCTTTTTATATGCTACCCATATATCTACTAACTTATTCAACTTCAATTAAATCAATTATAAATCCCCACAGCGCCCTAATTAGTGAAATATACTTAACCAAATCTATCAATAATTATTTTGAACATCTCATAATATCACAGCTAGAAAAACACTCAAGTGAAAACTAATTAATTGCTATCAACAAAATAAAGAGATCCTTACATCTCAAATACCATCACACACACATAATTAGCTAATAAATTTTAAATAGGTAAATTACATGGTGGATAAAAAAGTCTCAAGAAAAAGTTAAGCGTTACCTGTGAAAACACTTCTACTCTGCTAATTTCCTGCTCTGTGTTTTCTGACCCCAAGGCATCGTACTTACCACAAATCTGGTTAAGTCATAGTTTACTAAAGTGGGAAGAAAAATAGTTCAGAAATCTCTTTCTCTTACAGTTAAATAAAGAACCATTATGACAAAGCAGGTAGTAATACAGAAAAAAACAACAGTCAAAACGATAAAGCTGCAATTGGTGCAATTGTGCTGGCATTGTGTGTGATGTCTTTGCAGGGAAGATTTGGGCATGTGAGCCAAAAGTTCCNGGAGGCCTTTTCACTTACTATTTTTGTCACAGATAGTGTGAAAGCAACTGATTGTATCAGCTGAGGGCACTGAAGGGGTTGAAATATGTCCTGGTCTTATGTAAAGGAGTGTTTTATAGTGATTATGGTGCAAACAAAGGCTAGTGAATTAAGCTGCATATTTTTGTAGGGTTATGATTAATGATAAATAGAATTTATCACTATTAGAAATGTTCACCATAAGAATAGGTAGGTTAACAAACGTTCAGGTTTCTTTGTGAGAGGCAGAGGGATTTCACTCAAGTTAATACAGTCCCTAACACATTTGAAGACTATTAAACCAGAATGTTCCTGAAATTATTATTTTTGTGTCCACATCTCTTAAAAGTTCCTTACTAGGCTTCCCGGTTCCATTCCCATTACCCACTGAGGGTGTAAAAATCTTTTGCCCAAAGATAAATCACGGATCAATATTCTCTGGCCCCAGTGAATTAGCTAGGAAGGAAGGGGGAGGGAAGGGGGAGAGAATATTTCTTTCAGAAGAAGAATGAAGCAATCTTCATTTAAAGAAACGTGTCTATCTCAAAGACCTTGAACATTCCAGTGCCTTCCAGTTCCAGTGTATCCTTCCTTGCCTACTGCCACATGTGCCTGAAGGAAAAATCCCTGTTTCCATCAAACCTGTTCCCACCAAGAGATAACAGGCTACAGACAGATTGTGTTAATACAGGTGCTGTATAGAGAGATTCTGAAATATTGGTCAAAGGAGACTATAGTCCAATAATTACATTTTCTATCTTAATTCAAACTTACTTCTCTTTCTCCACCCTTATACCCTGTTTTTGTAATTTAATTTTGCTAATTACCATTCTCTTTTAATCTCAATTAAACTTGCAGCCTTTTCCCACCTGAACACCTAACAGGCGAAATACGCCATTGAGCACCAACTTAGTTACTTATCTGGGAATGAATTCTGTCACCAAGTTGAACAAAAGAACCATACAATGTGACATTTGTATGCAAATTTAATAAAAAATTGACCATAACTCACTCAGTAGCAGAGTACTTGGACAGTGATAATTGCCTAATTAACAAGACTGGTGGAGGAAGATAACATTAAAGCTGTATGGTATTTTGTATGAAAATAGACTGATTCGTCCTAGGCTCAGACATATTTCAGATTTGTTTTAATAGCTTCCTGTTTGCCAGTAGTATTTATCTGAGGTGGCATTAACATTAGAACTAAATATATGAGTACAAAGTTGAGTCTGATTATGTTACTCATTATAACTTTTTACCCTTAATTTGAAGGACGGTGCGATAATTTGATTTTATATTTGACAATCCGTAACAATTGAGTTGTCTGATTACTTTAGAACAAGAATACATAGTAGAGCTGATTTTGTTTCCACTTGCAATAATTTTGCACTGGAGTGATACGGCAAATAAACATCATATAGAATGTCATTTGCTCTTTACAGTTTACAACACTGCCCTCATCCATTTTCAGATGAACGAAATAATACCATGTCATAGACTTGGTCTTATCAGAAAAAAATGAAATAAAATTATGACTATAAGATGTACATCTAATTGATAAAACTAACTCAAAACTTCTACAAATTAAGCAAATCCCAGAAAAAGTAGCAAGTTTCCTTACAAACTTTGAGCACTGACAAGCTAAGACAAAACTTCAGATGAAATGTGAAACAGAGACAACAGCTCACTAAAATGGGATCAGATGAAACAAGAAACACATTTGATGAGATAAGCATTGATTCATCATGAATTTTTTACATGGGGAAACCTTTAAAAAAACATACATGGTTCTTATCCCTAAAAAGCAGAGAACATTTTTTATTCACGGATTTTAGATGTTTTCTGAGCACAACACCTAACTCCATTTAATCATATAGTTAAGTTTTGATTTTATTGTTGCAGGAATGGGACTACACTCTGGAGGAAAAGATAAAATAAAAGAAAGTAAGCCACTATTTTTTTCTTTTCCTGCCTGAACAATGTTAAGATGCTTTCTTTGATTTCCCCATGGGAAGACTTTTTTCATATCTGCCAGTTTGAAAAGGCATTCTTATGCACTATTATAAACTACCTTCTCTGCACTGAATCTTTTATATTTCATACAGCATGCCATAGTCCTATCAAAACTTATCAAGGGTATCAGAGAACCTAAAATCTCCTGCCATTCTCAACTGCTACTCTAAATCCATCAATTGCAAATCTGAAGACAACAATGGTGCCAGTACCCCAAAGGAAGAGCTCTGTTAGCGTCTAGGGAAATTGAAAGTTTTCACGCCACCTGTATATATTATAAATTATTATGTGAGACAATTGTTATTCTTGACAGAGGAACTCATTTGAAAAAAAGTGAATGGGGAAAAAATGCACTTTTTTTACACAATCCTATGTAGATGTTTTCATACTAAAGCGAAAGGGATCAAAATCCTGTCATTTTTCTGTTATCATGACTATTACAGTATATATTGTGCACTATGTAGCTAACTGTCTTGACATACATTGGAGTGGGGTCCAATCCCACTAGTTCTGTTATTATCCACTTAAAAATCAGTCCAATTCTTTTCCATTCAGTGCTTCCTATCTAAAAAAAGAAAAGAAAGAGAAAAAGAAAGAGAAAAAGAAAAAAAAAAGTGAAAGAAAAGGAAAAGGAAAAAGAAAAATCAGTTGGTACTTCTCTGTTGAGAAAATGTTATTAAAGGCAGTAGAATATACACACAATAGGGTATCCGTAAGCAGCAGAATGTATGTAAGTTTAGGATGAAGGTTAATTGCCACTGATTTACTCCTGGTAAAGCTGAGTTATTCTGATTGACTTGATCACCAATAGGAATCAGGAATTCATAGCATGGCTGTTTCAAGTTGCCTGTGAAATTATGGATAATATAGAAAACAGTGGAAATACCGAGTTTGCTCTTTAAAAGGAAATAATTTGATAGAAAAGGAAAAGGCTATTAAAGAAACTAAGGAGGCATGGGAAGGAGTTATAAAGTCACTGAGAAAAAAGCTAGTAATTGATTTCTCTAGGTTAGCGGCATAAAAACATGTTTATGAACTTAATCAATAAGGGGTTATGTAAAATCTGGAGCAAAGAAGAAAAATTTGCAAATGTCACACTTTTTAAGAAAATCAAGAGCCAAAAGGAGTGTGAGCAATTTTAATCGTAAAAAAAAGAAAGAAAAAAGATATAAACATGATGTCAACCTATGTAGGATAGACAATCATATGAAAAACCTGAACTACTCACACAAATTATGAAGGAACAGTTTTAAAATCAAGAGGGTGAAAAATGGTTCTCAACTAATTACACTGATTTTTCTGTTCTTAACAGTTTGAATTCCAGTTGTTTCTAAAAGATCAAAAGCAGAGTGAATTTTTATGGACAATGGAGAAATAAAAACGATGTAGCAAGCAGGCATTAACCATACACATTGTCAAGGCTAGCATTACAAAAAAAAAAAAAAAGTCTAAGCAACCAAATAGTTTTGTAATCAAATGAAAGTCATGATTAAACTGTATGGCTGAGTTAAAGGTGATATTACTTCAAATAAGTAGTAGGTCAGATAATAAACTACAACCGAGTAATCAGAGCACAGAATCAGAAGTTTGAAAATTTCAATATTTCACCCAGTCCACCCCTCTGTTCAAGGCCAGATTAACTCTGCCTTGTGTCACTCCTGATAGATGTTTTGCTAACCTGTTCGTAAAGACATCCAGTACGGGAAATGCCAGGCAATCCATCCCAGTGCTTCACTATACTTCTTACTATAATATTTTCCTTCATATCTAACCTAAATCTTTCTTGCTGCAATATGCACCCATTAGTTTTTGTCCTATTCATCATGGTCATGAAGAAGAGATTATTCTTTCCTCTCTGCAGTAATCTTTTTTGTTTGTTTTTACATGCTTGAAATCTATTGCCTTATTTCCCATGCTCTTCCCTTCCTGATGTTGAACAACAGAAATTCATTCCATTTTCTCTCATAGATCACATTTTCAAGACCTCTTGATTATTGACATTGCTCACCACTGCAGGAAATCTATATCTTTCCTGGAATACCGTTTTCCCTTTGTGTTACCAGTAATAGTATTGCCTTGCATCACGTGCTTTGTAGGCCAAACTTCTAGGCCATACAGCTGAGAATGGTATTGAGGAAACTGTCCACTTTTTGGGCTTTTTTGTATAATGTGTTGAGTTCACAGCTAGCTTGTCATCCACTAGAGCTAGAAATAAGTTTCTGTAGAAGTCCTGGCCAATTTTTGCGCTTTGTGTATTTGTTTAACTGACTATTTCTGACTAGGATCATTGCACATAGCACTACCGAACAGCATGATGGTTTTAGACAGACCGTCCTTCTAATTTGTTAGAACAACATTGAATTCAGTGCAGGTTTTCTAAACCATGTGTAGTCCACCATTACTGGTATCATCAATAAATTAAATAAGGTGTGACTCTATTACACTGAATATATGATTAGTCCCCAAACCAGAGCAGATCTCTTTAGGATCTCATACAGTAGATCTTACATGGTACAGTTCTCCAAACAGTTTGTATCCACCTTCTAATGTTTTCATTTAGTTATCCATAAAATTGCAATCTGAAAGAGTGTCAAAAATCTTTATTGTATTCAAGACATAGCTTGTCTACTTTTCCTTTTATCCATAAGACCTGCAAGCCTGTCACAGGAGGACATCTGACTGGGTTGACGTACTTGGTACATAACAAATCCCTACTGGCCATTACACTCCTCCTTACTCTGTCCTAAGTACTTCCAAACAGTTTGATTGCTTTGCTCTCCAGCTGATATAAAAAGAATCAGTTTATTTAAGTGTACTAGGAAACTGAGAGAAGCATCTGGTTTACTTTAACACTACTGTTACCTAAAAATGTCTCAGTCAAGACAGACAACCTCATCTGTGTAGCATTTTGGTTTTAGATCTTAAGCAAAATTATTTGTTGTCTCTCATGGTTAAAACTGAGCATCATTAAATCTCACTTTTATGATTTTTTTTACTTCCTTTAATCTCTCTTATGCATAAGGCAAAACCATGCAAAATTATTTCACAAAAAAAATAGTTACATCATAGTTACATATTATATGCTAGCAATACTATTTTATTCTTTTCCTGAATTAAGAAAATGCTTAGAATTGTACCAGAGCTGTGTTAGATTTCAGGGTTACTTAATCAACTGTAGCCATTTTCCAACAATAGACGTTTGCATTCAGTCCTGACATTCACTCTCAAAAGGGCTCAGGAAAAATGAAAACATGGAGCGTCTCAATGTGATACAGAAAAGGTAAGTTTACTATCTGTTTCAGAGTCTGGTGTAGTCATTCTCATGGATCTCAGAGTTGTGACCTTAATGGCTGGGCTCTTGTGGTGGAAGAGCTTGTCATAACTCTGTGTCCAAGCAAGTTCCTCAGCGTTAGATCTGTATATCTATTGCCTTGAAAAAACTGAGATTAGGATAATTTGCCTCGTGCTTGCCCATAGAAGTCCATCCTTTCTGCATGAAATTTATAAACCCATTCATTTATGGATCACACATTTCCAACTCCACCTGATTTTGTTCTGATATTAGTTTTGAAGTATTAAGTACATAAAATACTGAAGAGATAGCTGCAAGGATTTTCTTTTTTTAAATTTTAATTTACTGAAATCCTGTGTAAAAGGTCATCATTCCTTTAAGAAGTCAGTATTTGCATGTGTTTATTTCAGTAATATACCTTCACAAATCCATCAGTCACAGGCCAGATGGAATATACTCCTGAAAATTTTCAGTGCAGCTAGAAAGCTGCTGTTTAAAAAAAGCAACAGTATATGGTGAAAGTTGCTCCAAGTAAGAGGTCAGTTATAACACATAGTTAAATGGGAAGTTGCCAGGTTGTCTGCAATAAAAATTTATTTTCTAATTGTAAGCTCTTAGTTAGCAACCCTAAGATTAACATGTCCCAGAATATGAATTTTGCAGCAAACTACAAGATGATGTCACTGAAGTCCCTCTTATATTGAGGGATTTATTGACCTTCACTTCTAAAATCTTTCCCTGTGATTCGCAATGTACATAGTTCCATAAGCCATCAACAGAAGAAAATACTAATGTCTGTTAAATCTGTCACCACCACCTCATTGTGATTTTCTTGATTTCCGTATTTTTTTTCCTATCTATTGCCTATTCATTTTGAGAGAAAAAGTCAAGTAGGTGATCAACTAGCTTGGGTCCCAAGACAGCTCTGCTAAATTTTTGTAGTAGTATAAACTACCCAGAGTTATTTATATATGTAACTCCCACTTTGGAGTTTACTTCAGAATGGAAACAGTGCTCTGCTTTGCAAGCACGGTCTGAGGTTAAGTATATTAGAGATTATGAAGCACTGCACTACTGTGGTAATGGAGAAACTGACACATCATATGCATGTGATAGGCAAACAATATTTAGAAAAAATTGAAAAAATATTTGTAACTTTTAACTAGTTAGGAGTAAAGCAGAAAAATGAGAAAGACAGCTCTTAAGGTTGAGGATGAATCTCTCTGTCTTACAAGCAGCATAGCATGTATCTTGATAGTTTGGGCGAGGAGAGGAGTGGACCACGTTTGCAGGCAATTTCAGAATATATCCATTCCAGCAATGCAGTGCAAGCTGTGATTTGGGGCCAGGTTTTTAAAGGCATGTGACCATACTGTCAACTTGCAGCTCTATCCAGATGGCTTGTGCAGTTGAAGTCATTCGTGTCCACTCTGCTCTAACTGCTCTTCAGTGCAGCAACATGCCACCTACAATTTAAACTGGCATTTTCATGGGCCTAGTTTAATCCAGATAGAAATGAACAATAAAAGAACAGTCGCTTCAAATCTATCCCCAGGTATTGGCTACTGAAGCCCTTCTTCATTTAAGGTTGAATCTACTGTCCCTCAAGATGTTGTTTTCTGGGTAGGTTAATCAGCACTTGGCCTGTCTGCATCATCAGGGTCAATTCTAACATTTCCTGTCCAGGCTAGCAAAAAACACGTAAGGCTAATTCTTCCAAATTACTGTGCAAACATATACAAATACACAGGGTATATAGCTTTGTAATGTTATTTTAAGGTCATGTATTTAAGGCAGGGCAGGCCCATATTTTTAAAATATACAGAACAAATTAGAAGAGATTACTGATAGTCCTCTCTCTGTAATGTAAACTGGAAGTAACCGGAGCCACTTCAGAGCCTTGTCATGATTGTTTTTCTTCCCATGCAATGTATTAATGTAAATAATTACAAAAAATTCCAAAGTGCTTTGCAAGTTCCATCAACATACAGGACAACTTACTCATAGCTTAAAGGAAGGAGTTAAGATTTCAAGGGCAAGGCAAGGATGCCTTCCTACCCCAAAAAACCTACCCGGATCCATTCATACAATCCACACCTCTTTCCACGTATCATTCTTCTAAATGAGGTAAGTTGGTTGCTGTTGTGTGTGCGGTACATAACTGTTGGCTGTGGTGACCCTTTCTCCCCTTGCCCTCACCCAGCTTCTTCTGTGTGTTCCCACCCCTTTCTCTGCAGCAGCTGTAGCGGCCATCCAAACACAGGCACTTTTTCACTAGGTTAGTGAAGTGAAATAGCAGGATTCAGCAAGCACAGATGACAGTGCAGTAAATAGCCATTAGGTTGGCTGTATGGGACCTCAGCCTCAGATAAAATCCAAATCATTTCCCCATTAACCAGGCTCTTCCATTCCAGCTGGGTTACCTCTGCAACAAATAGCTATTGAAAAAGACAGCAGATGGACTGAATAGTAATAATTTTCGTTTTTCCAGATGAAGGAGGGATCATGGCCTAGTCTGGTTTACGGAAGAGCTTTGCTTCAGCAGAACTCCATGGAAAAAATTGCTGCTGTTTCATACTGGAAGTTAGAAACAGGGCATGCTAGAGGAAATGATCGAATGCACTGTACCATGCTAAGGTATCGTCTGTTTCACTGACATTTTCATGAGCTCCCTCTCACATACAAATTGCTCCATTAAATGTTCAAGCCACCATCACGCCATTCACAATTTGTTAAATTATGATTCATGTTCGAGACCAACTATAACTGTAATTCTCTAATTATTAAAATA
>RSEF01000003.1:99413802-99426405 GCA_003993805.1 Himantopus leucocephalus | reverse complement strand
ATTCTATGATTCTATGATTTTCATTCTGGAAAAGTAAATACATCTGTGATGGCCTAACATTTCTGAACTGTAGAGTCAGTCTTGTACCAAGGAAGGCTCTTCATTCCAGTACGTTAGCAGGACTGTTAAGTTGAATAGCCTTATCATGTTGGCTCGGAACCTCTCTGTTAGAGTCCAAATTACAGTTAATCGGTGGATGCAAGATCCTCTTCTTTGTCTGAATTTTCAGTACCAGTACACAAACAGACACATTGTCTCTGTCTCCTGTTCAATCTCTTTATGGAAAATTTGTTTTGGTTCATCTTCTAATATTATTTTCACTGTTTTCTGGAGAAGTGTATTTGCTTTCTATTTTCTTTCCATTTTCCCTTCGCTTCCCCATATCTAAGCACTTCCATTTCCTACAGTAGGACAACTTGTACAACTCTGTACAATAACGTCTTTCTGTGGAAAAAAAAGTTAAATAAGATCTTATTGTAGCTAAGTTGCTATATTTCATACGTGTCTTTTGACTGAATTGTATGTTCTGAGAACTCAGAAGAACATGAGTTCTTCACTCATGCCACTTATTCCTTGGAAACTAGCAGTGTAACAGCCTCAGTAAATTTTAAAAATCTGGTAGCTTGAAGGATAACCTCAGCTCTCCTATAATTGTCAGCTCAGTCAGTTTGGCATTTGGTAAACCAGAAAAGTCCCTTTTCTTGTGTCTTATATTTTCACTATACTTATTAATAAGATCATATATTTTGAGACTGTATTTAAGATTGTATGTTTTTGCCTAGGGAGGAGGTACCAGTAAAGGACTTTGCATAGGACTAGTAAGTGACAATGATTTTAACCTTACAGACAGCAGACACCAAACCCTCAGAAGTGCTAGGACAGCTCATGAGAAGGATCTTATAGGTGTAGCTTTCGAGGCCACTGAGCAAGTGTTATGCAATGTTCTACTGGATAAAATTCTGCTGTATGGATTTTTCATCAGTCCGAGAAAAAAAAACCCAAGACAATTTCAAGGCCCAGAGACTTCACAGTTGGGGGCTGAAGCAAAGAAACTGTTGATCTTTATGATAACTATACCCAGAAACTCCCAGCAAATACAGAAGGATTCCTAGAAGCAGATGTATGCAACTTAAGGAAGGCAGAGGCCACGAAGACAAGTGGTCATGGATGTGATTTGACTCAGTTGCATTTCCGTAACTCGAGAGGAATGCTTATCTAACTGTGCTTGAAGGAAAGCATAAGGTGAAAGTGGATATGTTTGTGGGCTGATTGTTTTAAAAGCCCTTTGCCTGCTGTTTTGTTCCAATTGCTGAACAAACAAGCAAACAAACCCTCAAACAACTTTTTTTTAATGGACGCTGATCAGCGTTGCTGCACTGGGATTTGAGGACGTGAGTGTCAAATGCGGTCACAGGGGTAAGGATTTACATAGATGGAAAAAAAAAAGAAAAAATCCCTGTATCTGTTTTGAGACAGGTACTCAGTGTTTGAGATGGAGCCTCTCATTCAGAGAGGCTGTTAAAGCTGGGACTGTTAAAGCTGGGGGACTGCTAAAGCCAGAGAGGGACTGTGTCACTCGCTGCATGCCCAATTTATTGTAACTGTTCCCTCTCTTGAACATTTTTAGGCACAGGATACTAGGTGAAACACCTTGGTATGGCTGTATGTGGCAGTGCTTTATGCTCAGTCTGAGTGAAGAACATTTAAGGTATATCCAAAGACAATTAAAGACACCTAACATTTCAGGAATGTAGTCAGAGATACTGAAAATACAAAGGTGCAGCTTGTCCTGTGACCGTGGTAAAAAGGCAAAATACTGTTTTGACATTTTCTGTTGAGGCATGCTGGTACATACGTTTCTACTCCACAACACGCTGCCTCTGCTGTTTGAGTTACAAAGCCTTATCAGCCATAGCTGTTCCATTAATAACCTTGTAATTCCACATTTCACATGCATTTTTTTCTGTTTGCTCTGCATTATATTTTAGTAAAGCCTCATCTTTACATAATGGCCCATTATTCCTCAGAACAGAAATGGAAGGATAGTATAATCTAGTATTAATGCTAGTTCAAGAAAAAGTCATAGTATTGGAGAATGGAAATGAAAAACTGCACATTTTCCTCCCCACTACTGAGCCAGTTCTTCAAGCAAGTATCTAGCGCAGAATATCTAACAGTGTCATGAAGCTAACCATGGGGAGATTAAAAAATGTAGCTTTATCACATCTCCAGCCATGTGCACTCAGAACCTGCATCCTACTCATAATTTATAAACTATTTTTGACTTTTATCCTTTTCATCTAGAGCTGGTGTACTTTAAAGCTAATGGCGGAGAAAAAGCGTATTACTGAAATTCCTAAAAACGGAAACAGAAGTAAATATGGATTCAACTGAAGTTTTTCTCAAAGTCAATACCTCCTTTTAGATTTCTCAAATAAATGTGAAGGAAGCTGCTTTCTATGTTCACAGTACAGGAGTGAGGAATCCATTTTAACTTAGCTGGACTCAGCTATAATATAAAAACCACTTCCTCTATGTTCAAAGCTTTCTATTCACAGAAAATCTGTAGCAATTTAGAAGATGGTGGTAAGTTCTTCTTCCGGAGGAGCAGAACTGACCAAAATGATGAATAAAGAACATCAAAAGACAAATCAACTTCTTAGGACAGGAGAAAGGACTGTAGCATAGCTAAAATAGGCAGAATTTCTAAGGCAAGAAACTATTTTTGCAAATTTGAACATGGTCGGTCCACTGGAATAGAAACATTTTTGGAAGTTTGAATCTGTAAAAAACCCCAAATTTGATGCTCTTCTTTTGCATAGTTCACATCACACTGCAGTACGCAGTGGTATCTCTTAACCACCATTGCTCTCTAGCCATAACAACTTCTATTGCACAAACTTCACTAACAAATAAATGATCTGTGGTAAATGAGAAAAAAAAAAACAACACACCTTTATGTGTGCAAATTAAAGATGAGATCCAAAAAATAATTTGTATTGTGTTTGCATAGCAAGATTTTGGTAGCAGGGAGGCTACAGGGTGGCTTCTATGAGAAGATGCCAGAAGCTGCCCCCATGTCTTATATAGCCAATGCCAGCTGGCTTCAAGATGAACCCACCCCTGACTGAGGCTGCGCCCATCAGTGACAGTGGTAGCACCTCCATGATAACATATTTAAGACAGGGGAAAAAAGCCCTGTGCAGCTGCAGCTGGAGAGAGGAGTGAGAATATGTGAGAGAAACAACTCTGCAGACACCAAGGTCAGTGAAGAAGGAGGGGGAGGAGGTGCTCCAGGCGCTGGAGCAGAGATTCCCCTGCAGCCTGTGGGGAAGACCATGGTGAGGCAGGCTGTCCCTCTGTAGCCCATGGAGGTTAATGGTAGAGCAGATATCCACCTGCAGCCCATGGAGGACCCCATACCAGAGCAGGTGGATGGCTGAAGGAGGCTGTGACCCTGTGGGAAACCCATGCTGGGCTGATTCTGCAGAATCAGCCTCTTTGCAAAAGATCCAAAGGACAACTAATGCTCTCTGAATGGAGGTAGTAGTGCTCTGATATCCCTGCTTTGGTATTTCAGCTTTACCCTGATTAATGCCAACTCTTCATTTTCTTTTCCACAAAGCTGATGGTTTTAGGTACAAAAATAGCTGATAATTTCTTCGTGTTTCTATATTCCACTATTACTCCAGTGATTTTTAGTTTTTGCTGCAAAGCTACAGTTTCAGTAGGAGGGGATGATACTTTCCTTGTCACATGCAGAGAAGTGTCTGCAGTCTAATATTTAGGACACTCACATAGGAGGTAGAAGATGTGAGGTTAAATCAGCTCATGCTGAGCAGAAAAATGACCTTGGGTCTTTTGTTTGCAGAGCGAGTGCTCTGATCAGGGAACTATCATACAAAAGGTCATCAGGAGAACCACAGTTTCTTCATTTTGAAGAAGGTGGAAGCTGTACCTGGCATTTTTGTACAGCCTGTGTGTGCTCCACAAGCATTGCGTATGTACAGCAAGATTAGGGGCTTCATGGGATATCGGCATGGAATCAATCTGCCCCCCATATCCTGACATGATTAACTCAGTCCCACAGCCCAGGGTTTTGTACATGTGCACTGATGCAGAAGTTGGGGTGCTTCCAGGAACTTTCAAGTCCAACAAGGACATGCTTGTGGCCCTGAAGTTCTTCCAGGACACAGATCAGCAGCTGAGCACTTTCTTGTCTTGAATTTCTAACTTTTATTTTTTTTCTCAACAATCCGCAAATCCATTTTTTTTCTGACCCATTGAGTTCCTGCTCCTCACTATTTACAGATCTCCTCTCCAAGCTTCTGAAATGGAGGATGGAGAGGAACTGGGGCCAAGTCCTTATGATGCATAAAGAAACTAGACTAGAGAGTTCTTTATTTCTCTTTTTTTCTCCTCTTTTGCCCAACTTCCCACTTTCGGCTATTTAGGTAGTACTGAGATGAGCAGACATTTAAGGTCATTTACAGCAGGGTCCTAGAAACAAGGACAAAGATAGCTGTAATCACTGCTTTTTTATTGTTAGCTGAATTGTTTTTTTCCACTTTGTTTTGTAGAGAGCAAGTTTTCAGTGAAGCATCTCTTAGTATGATTATGATCTTTTCATCTACAGAATAACCTCTGCAATCAAAAATCAATACTCATGCAATGGGCAAATCAGACTGTTCCTGCCCACAAGTATCTGCAGCATTATGTTTTAAGCAGCTGTTGATTTGCTTTGATTTGGAAAAATGGCTTGTCTGCAGAACTGTGTATGTATTTATGCACATGGTAGTTTAAGCTGTAGTGAAAAATGTCAGAGCTTTAAAACCATAATCTAAAAACAGGGATGGGAGAGATTTCTCGGTTCTGAATGACAAATGACATTTCCACTTTTAGTCTCGGAAAAGAGTACTTCTATCTTGTCTCACAGAGGAGACATTTTAATAGAGGCTGTTTTAAAGGCTTTTATGAAACTGTCTGCGTCTTAGCTAGTTGAATTCCTGGTAAACATTGCACCTGGTTTTACAGACAAACAGTTATTAAGGACACCACCATCAATAAAAATAAATAAATAAATAGATCCCTAACTCATATTTCTGTAACACTACAGAATGAATAAGCACATAAATATTATGTTTTCCATAAAGTTTATATTGACTGTCATTTGGGATAGCCAGGATAGATCTTCCATTAATACCTGTAAGGATAAACTCAAATTTGTGTAGTGTTCCACACAAAACCATTACCCGGATTTGCCCTCTCTTCACATCTTAAATCAGAAACAAATCCAGTAATGTGGATAAATGGATGCATTCATGATTCACACCTGAAAAAGCAAACTTGGATCAACATCATATTAGCATTAAGAGTGTACATAAATAGCGGCACATATGGAAACAATCTGCAATACAGAACAAGAAAAATGGGAGCTTATTCATCTTTAAAAATACAGGAGCTATTTATGCATGTCACCATTTGCAGGTTTATTTATTAGATGATATATACCTATACATACATATATATATCTGTACAACAGGCAGTGCAAGGCAGTGGGCGACATGCACGCTTCAGATGTGCTTTTGACTCTTTTCTGACTCTCAGATGTTTCACACGGTAATCTCTGAATGCCCAAACAGAATTTTTGCATGTCCTTTTTACCTCTGGGTATGCATGCAAACAAATGCACATAAAAACTATAATAATTATTTAAAAATTAAAAAGGTTGACATACAATTATATCTTGAAACAGACCTAGTGTAACTGGTACTGGTTCTGTGAGCATCAGGCAAGCTGCTCATTCTGATGTTACCCAGAGTTATTGAGTTCATATGTCAAATTTCTATATCCCAGCACTGCTACTAGACTCTCTTTAGGTGCCAGTGTCTGGCTGCCATCAGTGCTGGAACCACTGAGCAACATTTGGTATAATGAGCACTTTCCCCCCCACCCCCCACCCCCACCCCCCATGGTTGTTGGGTTCCTCTGCAAATAGCATGAACTGGTGAGAGACAATCTTCCAGCAATGGTGTGCGGTTACCAGCGCAGCTGGCATCAGCAGGACCTGGGGAAGGCAAAGACAGATGGTGGTTTAAAGGACAAGCCAGAGTCACTGCCAATCGATAGCAGAGTATCACCAATTCTAGTGAAGTATGTCTAGCATCTAACGGAATGAAATGAAAAGTGACAGATACACCTAAATGTAAGAAAGAGACTGAAATCCCAGTCTGGAAGGAAGTGGGCAGAGCAATATACTGCTGTAGAAATCTGTGTCAGATCTCCTGCTATAAATCACAGGAATAACAATATAGCTGGAGGCTGAATTCAGACTGAGGTGCTGCTGGGTACAGGACAAAACGTTCAGAAAGAAAAATCAGCGTCGCTAACAGGAATGGTTGACATTGCGCAGTTTTGGTGCGTTTTTAATCAGCCATGCAAGGGCTTTGGAGGAGAGAAAGAAGCTGGACATTATCCGAAGATTGTTTTCTGCCTGCCTTTTGTTCACAGTTCAAGATACACTTGATCTTGCCGATTCCGGGCATTTCTGTGGGGGGTTGAGTGCGACCAAGTCTCTCTGCTTTCTGTGTCAGTGAAGAACACTCAGTACTGCGTGAGAGAGCTCTGCACCTTGGCAGATCAAGCCCTTGGGGCCTCATTTTTGTGAAGCAAGCTTCAGCTGGAAGCACGGGTGGTACGAGTAAGCTCTATCTGCAACAGTTCAAAATGTCATTAGTATTATCACACAGTCCCAATTCTGCTGTCACTTTATACCAGTCCTTAATTAAAAGCGTATTCACATTTTTCTATCCCTGCAAGAGTAGGTCTTTTACTACAACCCTCTTAATGGGGATTAGTTGCCTGAAATGATGCATCTCACAGCCTGGAGGCAAATAGCTGCTGCTGTTTCTGTTTTCTTTAGCAGTGGGAGCTGCCAGTGATGCACCCCGCCGTGCGAGGGAGGAGGTCTGCCAGGATCTGCGGCCAGGAATTGTGTGGTAGGAGCAGAAGTTCAGCCTTTCTCCAGGGGCAGCTACTTCATAGCCTGTCAGGCAGTGATGAGGCTTTTGATCCTGCAGCCTGCTTGAATGCCAGAGTCTATGTTTTGCTTTCCATATACAAGAAGCAAGCATATATTATCAGTGTAAATGGCTTTAATTTTAGATTAAAGGTAACAGCCACACAAGGAAGAATAAAAGAGCCATCTCCTGGAGAGAGGGTTCTTTCATGCCTGCAAATGACCCAGCACACTTCTGGGTGTTGTGTATGAACAATACAAAATGAAATATGCTTTTATGACATCCTGCAGTTGTGGTACAGTAAAGTAAGTCAATAGGCAACAGTGTTAGTCATTTATACATGCAAGTATTTAAAGCTTTGCTTAGCTGCTGCTTTACGTAACTCTATTTGTAACTGTTGTGCTAAATGAAACTTTTTTCTGGTCAGTTTAGTCTGTTTAATACAACTACATTAATAGCACATAAAATACATACTGTAATCAGAATTCAGGAAAGAATCAGTTTCCATTTACTTTAAGCTGCCTAAATGAAAGAGAACTCTCTCTGTAGATATTATCAGATCATCATAAGCTTTGATACACATTTTGAATCATGTAACTTAATTTCATAAAATGTATATCCCAAACATACATCTGAGGAACGAATGCATTGACGTACAGGAAACATCTTTATGAAAAAAATACACAATTACATTGAGGAAAAAAGTTTTAAAGGGTTTGACGAGGGTGATTTCTGGTGCATGGATTTTGTTTCTATACGTGAGTATTAATTTTGCCTTAGGGTAGATTTATTAACTTTGCAGACCCGATGATACAATATTGCATATGATTCATAAGGACTACTATAAATTGCTACCATTTGACAGAATTTATTAGACTAATTTGGAACAGTTTATTTAAACTCCAAGGGTAGATGTATTTTGAACTTTATTTACCATGAACTTTTCCGCTGCATTTACTTTGTAACTACCCATGCCTTAACCTACCATTATTTACAAATGCTTTTGACTGTGTATTAGATCTGGACAACTGAGAGTTATACAGTCAATTTTATTTTCACTTGTGTATCCTTGCCTATGCCCTTATCCATATGCCTATAACAGAATCACAGAACTGCAGAATCACAGAATGGTAGGGGTTGGAAGGGACCTTTGGAGATCATCTAGTCCAACCCTCCCGACAAAGCAGGGTCACCTAGAGCAGGTTGCACAGGAATGCATCCAGGTGGGTTTTGAATATCTCCAGAGAAGGAGACTCCACAACCTCTCTGGGCAGCCTCTTCCAGTAATCTGTCACCATCAAAGAAGTTTTCCCTCCTGTTGAGACAGAATTTCACTTGTTACAGTTTGTGCCCGTTGCCCGTTGTCATGTCACTGGGCACCACTGAAAAGAGTCTGGCCCCATCCTCTTAACACCTGCCCTTTAGACATTTATAAGCATTGGTGAGATCCCCTCTCAGTCTTCTCTTCTCCAGGCTAAACAGACCCAGGTCGCTCAGCCTTTCCTCATAAGAGAAGTGCTCCATTCCCTTGATCATCTTTGTAGCCCTCCACTGGATGGTCTCCACTAGTTCCCTGTCTTTCTTGAACTGGGGAGCCCAGAACTGGACACGATACTCAAGACATGGCCTCACCAGGGCAGAGTAGAGGGAGGGGGATGACCTCCCTCGACCTGCTTGCCATGCTCTTTTTAATGCATCCCAGGATACCGTTGGCCTTCTTGGCCACAAAAGAACATTGCTGCCTCATGGTCAACTTGTTGTCCACGAGGACTCCCAGGTCCCTCTCTGCAGAGCTGCTTTCCAGCAGGTCAATCCCTAACCTGTACCAGTGCATGGTTTAATTAACCATTAAGCCTGTGTATAAAGATGTAACTGGACTAAACAGTTCTGTGGTAGTGGTTAGTGTGAGATAGGTAAATGCTTCCTGCTATTTAAAGTACAGTTGCTGTAATTTTATATCTGGAGCTTTTCATTATTCTGTAGTTAATCATGTATCAACTCATAGCATGCATTTCTGCCCAAATTTTGTGACACTTTTCCAATAGAATTCCATTTTTATAATAAATCTCTTTGATTATTTCCATTAATATGCTGAAAACAAAGTACTTATTTTCATTCTTAAATTTTAATGTTAAAAATATGGTGTCAGGGAAGTAAGATTATAACTACCTCCCTGACTTTTCCTGTGCATTCCCTTTTGTTCAGAATAACTACAAGCTTGACACTATAGTTTGATATAATGCTGTTAATTCAGGAATATTCCTTCCTCTGCCTTTTTCTTGCTTATTTTAAACATTCTCGTAATATGCAGCACTATTCACCTGCTCTGTGAATGGGTCAGTTCTGTTAAAAAGTCTCTGTATTTTTCTTAGGTTTTCCTTTTTCTTTAAAAAAAAAAAAAGCATGATAAAATGGAGTTTTTTGAATTTGGCCTTTGCTGATGGTTAATGATATCCAGCTGATAGGATCATCTGATCTCTCCTCCCATCAGTAATTATTACTTTAGTGGGTTCTACTTTGTATTTCTTACTGTTTTTATCTTTGTCTAGAAAAGTAAGTGCTCCTAATTGCAAAATTTATTTTTGTTCCATAGATGTTGTTAGAATAAACTAATTTAATTACTTCCCGTTACAGTCCTTCTTCTGTGTATTGACCATGAAATGTTTTTTTAACTGAGTCCTATCTTTCAGTTTCATTAGAAGTTTATACGGCCACTGTATGTTCTTAGATGCTATACTGACACTGTACAGTGGTATGCATGTCAGGATCTGCTGAATTGTTCTATATTATTCAAAAAGTAATCAATGTAATCTTCAGAAACACTGTTTCTATTGATGAATGATGATATCTCCCTGATTATAGCTGGTTTCATTTGAATTATTTCCAAGCCATATTCTTTCCCAAGTGAACAGTATTAGAACAAAGCTGATTTTTTTTGACACATTAACATTCTTTGCTGAATCATGTTGAAGAATTCATTGGGCTAATAAATGAATACCAAAAAGAGAGGGTTATTTGATCATCATCAATAGAGAGCTCTGAATAAAGTAAATATACTGAAATTTCACATAAAATCTAACAAATTACACAGGCAGTTTTATTCGTTTATGTGTTTTAAGTTTAGAGTATTCATAAGCCCTTTGGTGTGTTAGCAGCTAAGTCATTAAAATAAACCTTTCCTGACATTTAAGTACGCTATAAACTTTCTGCAAGTTATTTATGCTGGGTGATTTTCACTGAATCAGCACAAACAAGTCTTAGTCCTTAAACAAGTGTCCCTATGCCTCATATTATTAAGTCGAACAAATAGGATATAGTTTCAAGTTTAGCCTTTATTATTAGCTTGAAAAGTATAGCACAAAAATCAAATGATCAAAAGGGTACGCTTTTATTATAAGCCTCGTAATATAAAATATACAATCATAAAAACCTTGTGATAAAGGACATCAAAGAAGAACAGTTTTATTAGAAGACTGGATGCTTACTGTATATTGTGTTAACCCAGGGAACAATAGTCCAGGGATTTTATCCAGCTGTGGCATGGAATTTTCTGATCTTAATGTAAATGTAACTAAAATCTGTAAGGAATGTTGAATAATTTGGAAAGGTTTTGTTGTTGTTGCTGTTGTTAGGTTATTCTAGCCTCACTAGGACTTCAGTCTGTTCAGTAGAGCTAAAGAGGGTTTTGAACGTAGGTATGATGCTAAAGTGAGAAGCCCATGTGTTGCCCATGACCTGGCAAGAACTGTGTAGATGTGCTAAGAGCTGACACCCAAGAAAGGCATATAGAGTGATGACTAACAGAACAGGACATCTGCCTGTTGAGGGTCAGGCTCTAACGCTTGCCACTGGTTATATAAGAAAACAGTAAGAATTGGTTATCAGGACATTCCATCCACCAAGGATTCACCCTCCTCCCTCTTGTGAAGATAATCTTACAACGCTGCTGTGTTAAAAAAGAAGGGATGAAGCAAGAAAGATTCAAATTTTTTTTTTTAATTGTTTATTGTTTTAAATAATTCCCTGCCAGTGAGAGAAAGAGCCTGGGGCATCAGGTCCTTCTCAGCCTTAGCAGGTTGAAACCATAGCACACAGGCAACATGTACCTTTCAGTCTTCTGTTCAAAGCAGAGCTGTTCTGCAATTAGTAGTGCTAGGGTGGCATGGCCAGAGAGGAGGCAACAAGATGCCCGACTTTTACTGAGGATGAAACAAAGTGGTGCTGCATTTTGCAGGAGCAATCATTAGTCAATGACCAGCAGTTATTACTGAAGGGGAATGTTGATCCTGAGCCTTTTTCTTTGATCAGGTGCCCTGATTATCATAGATTAATGGAATGGTTTAGTTTGGAAGCGACCTTGAAGATCATCTAGTTCCAACCCCCCTGCCATGGGCAGGGACACCTCCCACTAGACCAGGTTGCTCAAAGCCCCATCCAGCCTGGCCTTGAACACCTCCAGGGATGAGGCACCTACAACTTCCCGGGCAACCTGTTCCAGTGCCTCACCACCCTCATAATGAAAAATTTCTTCCAAATATCCATTCCAAATCTCCCCTCTTCCAGTTTGAAGCCATTCCCCCTCATACTATCACTACATGCCCTTGTAAAAAGTCCCTTTCCAGCCTACTTGCAGGCCACCTTTAAGTACAGAAAGGCTGCTATAAGGTCACCCTGGAGCCTTCTCCAGGCTGAACAACCCCAACTCTCTCAGCCTGTCTTCTTGGGAGAGGTGCTCCAGCCCTCTGATCATCTTCATGACCCTCCTCTGGACCCACTCTGACAGGATAAGACTCACTCCTGCTTGTTTTCTTCTGCTCTGCATTCTCCTGTTCCTTCTCAGCAGGGAACGTGCTTTCACTCAGAATGCCTCCAAGTACGGTTGTTCAGACTCATAGGATGTGGGAGGGATGGGATAAGTACGCTTGGAGGTTCACCATTCCCATACTTTTTGGTGTGTCCTTAGAGCATAACTAGCTCAAGACAAGGAATGGCACCTCTCCTTCTCACAGCAGAAAGTTTTGAACATTTTTTCATAGCGATAGGTGCCTGTGCAATAAGTGCACAGGTGATTTTAGGGACTTAGGATGCTAGACAATTCTACAAAACAAACAGATTGGATTTCTGATTGGAAGTTAGGCAGCCTCTTCTGGGCAGGCAGAATGACATGTTGGATAAACTGACAGAGAAGTCTGTGGTGCATAGCCCAATGCCCACCCCACTTCCTAAAACTTTAGNGACTTTAGACTTCCAAATACCCTGTTATTGTCTTAGTTTGGTGGTTTGGGTTTTTTTTTGGTGTGTGTGTATGTGTGTGTTTGGTTTTGTTTTAACCTTTACTCTTTGAAAATAAGATTGCAGGAAGACAAAAGCACTGAAATTATCAATCTCTGACATTTTTAACATGTTCACGAAATATCTCTTAGGTTTATCGCTTGATTAGAGTTGGGCTAAAATGCAGAAGTCTCACATTTCGTGCTGCATGTCATACAAGGTCTTGTTAACTCAAAGGTCTCAATATTTTTTACGGTTCTACCTCATTTGTTTCAACAGAAAATTTCACTTGGAGTTTAAAAAACATTTTTTT
>RSEF01000003.1:99379581-99393076 GCA_003993805.1 Himantopus leucocephalus | reverse complement strand
GGCAGGGGGTGGCACTGGGTGAGCTCCAGAGGGCCCTGCCAACGCCCACCATTCTGGGATTCTGTGAGAAATAACCCAAATAATTGTCACTACCCTCAGACAATTCCCACTAGATAAAACGAAGTCTGTGATTTTGTTTAGCAGTAAAAGGGAGAAGAGGCTTCAGACTTGTCACCACGATCTCCTGCAGAGCGTGGTCCTAGCGGTGAGAGTGATTGCCAGTGACTGACATGGAGGTGCAGAAATTGGGCGAGGACACCTATCCAGACCATGCCCCCTGCAGACGGAGTGCTGGACGTGGGTGCTGTCACCTGCCGCCCGCTCTGGCTATTGGTTACGCTGCAAACTGTTGAGTCAAAATAGACCTGTGTAAAATACGGAAGGAGAGAGACCCCTTCTTGGCAAACTAAGAAGTGGAGGAAGGGAGAACTGGTTAAAAAGCTGCCTGGAAAGTGGACCCAGGGTCTGTCACACCCATGCTGTGTCTTTCTAGTCCCAGCTGTCCCCAGCAAATGAAAGGGGACCGTGAGGATAAGCAGATGCATGGTCCCAGTGTGCTCCATCAATGGGCCTTGAGACCACCCCCTCTATCTTGACCCTTTCTGCCAAAGTCCTGGGAATCCTGGGGCCTCTGAAGAGTTTTTCTTTTGCTGCAGGCTCATTGTGGTGAAGTCCCCATGAAATAAGGCCACGATCCCTGTCTGGAGAGGCAGAGCCGATGTGGTGGCTGCGAACCGTGGATGAGGAGGAGGGTGGTCTGGGCTGTGGAGGACTCAGACAGAAATTCCCTCAAAAGCTAACGCTCCCCAATCCTTACCTACAGTAAATAAATGCAAAGACCCAGTTAGCAATCCTTTCTAAGTGGACTCTGTGGAAGGATTGCCCACGTGTCTGTGCTGGAAATCAACTAATGGTGTAAGCAGTTGGCTGGAGGTTGTTCCCAGGCTGCTGGCTCATCTGGAGCTGGTTTTGTCTTGAGTAGATTCGGGCTCAGCTGGTGAGAGCGGGCTGGGGAGCCCGTCTGGCAAATGCAAGGCGAGAGGAGAGCTGTCCTCACACAGAGGCCCTGGTCTATGATCAGTCTCCACAGGGAAGCGGATGAGTTTTGGGCTAGAAAAGCCATGTTCATGGCACTAAAGGTTGTTGTGAAAGCAGAGCACGTCAGGGGTGGTTTTGATTGAAGATGATTAGGAGTCGTTTGGCAGTTGCAAGCATTAGGAGCGCGGTCTGCAGGCTCAAGTCCTGGTCTGCAGGCTCGGATCCTGGTGTTGGCCAGCTCCAAAGTTCTCAGTGGTGGAGCCGTCGCCTCCCTTTGCCCCCGCATGCATTCTGCCTATGCAGAGCTGAGCTTAGCTGGCTTTGAGTGGGAACTCAAGCAGTTTCGATAAAGGATCAGGTTTTCCAGCAAGAGCCAAATCCTGACGTGCTGAGTTGCCGTTCTTCCCGCTGGAGCCTTCAGAGGTGGATGCTGGGCGCTGACCTGCACTGAGAAGCTCTTTCCTCATTTCTGCCCCTGCCAGGCTCACGTGGCTCTACTGGGGGGGAGTTAGTGGAAGAAGAGATGCTAATTGACCCTTTATAAACAGCCTTATTGCTCTGTCCCTGTGGTGACCTGTGCTTTTAAATAAGCAAATTAATTGCATGAAGCTCTCAACCTTTCTGCCAAGACAGCAGGAAAGGTGGTGTTTCCAGATGCCAAGTGATGGATGGCGTGAGAGGCCATGGCCAGCAGCTCTACCTGGGTGACCTTCCTGCTCCGGACCACGCAGCTGATTGCGCAGTCTGCAAGCAGAAAGTTACGTAGCTCAGTCGTTTCTCGGTGTATGAGAAGAGCAGGTCATTTGGTGTTGCTTAAGGACGGCAAGGCTGAATAGAAAGTACAAAATGTCTTCACGTAGCGTACGTCATCCAGTGGATTGTACTGTACCTGGTTTGAGACTTAAAATCTTGGTAAACTAAAAAGTCTCAAGCATGTGTCTGGTTTTAAAGCTATAAACTCGGTCAAAACTCTTCTGCTCAAAGAAAGCCATGGGTTAATAATACCTTCCCGAGTCAACGATTAAACTCTAGAGCTGAGCTGGTTTCCTGCGGTCAGCCAAAATGTTTGATTCTTTCAAGAGCTGAGCAAGCAATTCATAATGAACACTGTATGTGAGAGTTAAGTTTTCTGCAAATCTTGATCTTATCAAAATAACATGTCAATTTAGATTATCTGATTTGGGGATTTGGTTTTTTTTTTTGATTTTTGGATTTGCTTTTTGGAATTATCTATTTCTTAGAGCTTCTCAAGACTTGAAGGTTAATTCAGATTGAGGTAGTGCATGAATTGAAAATGTAAAATCTTTTCCTGAATAACTCCTTGTGTAAGCACCAGCTGACAGATGATCGCACCAGTCATTTCTTCTGCTATGGCTAAGGATAATGCCTGCGATCAAACTTCAGGTGAAAATGTTTGCAGGATGAAACCTGTAAAGTTTCTGAATTGCTCCAGAGAGAAGGTCAGAGCTGCCCCAGATGTTAGTAGTCTATCGCAGACGCATCCCCCAGTTGTGTGTTCATTGAATGGAAACCCAGCTGGAGTGAATATGCAAAGAACTCAGGGAGTGCTCACAGACTTGGAGTGGGGTGGCTTCTATTTATTGACACCTTAGCTCCTCCTTAGAGAACCCAGGTGATGGCCAGAAGGATTCACCTGATTCTGAACCACCAGGTCCTCACCATCCTGGCTTGTTTTCTGCCTCTCCTGTCAAGAAGCAGTTGCTGCCCACTCAAGGACTATCCCGCATTATGGAGAGAAAGGCCGGGGGACAGGATTGGATGCTAGATGAGAACAGGTTTAAGTGTCTGCCTCAGGGTTCGCGTTCTCCACCATAATTTTCCCAGGTTCCCCGGCCAGTCAGCGGGGCTTCAGCCATCAAAGGCATCCAGTCAGCCTTGAGGAGCTGGGCCTCAATTTCTCAATTCTCAGCTTCCAAAAGGGAATAGTCTTTCTGCTCCAGCTTGAGCTGGTGTTATGGCCGTGAAAACATAACGCCATGAGGTGCTGGGACACTGGGGACAGGTGACAATTGAGTACCGAGGTGCTGTGCGCTCTCCGAACCAGATGCAGCATTCTGCTGCATCTCTGAGTACTGGAGCTGGAAAGCGAGTCAGAAGGCAGAAGTCAAGGGGATGCCTTAAAATGAAAACACAAAAATAGATCTCTCTTTGCACATCTTTTCTCGGTTTCCCTTTGCAAGGCTGTACTGGCGCGTGCTTGATGGGATATGATGGCTCTGACCTTGTCAGATGCATCAAATATGACATGTGAGCATGGAATATTTTTTTTTTTTTAAGGAGAGAAATAAGGGCTAGCAAGAAATGCAGAGAAGACAAACAGACAGATGGCCACTTTCCTTCATCAATAGAAATCCGGGCCTGAGATTTGCTTCCAGCTTGGCTTGAATTGGAGATTTCAGGAAATGAGCCAAAAAAGTTGCTTATTTTACCGTCCTCCTTCTGCAGCATTTCAGTATCTTGTGTGCTTCTCCTCTGAGGCGCTGACCTTTCGCGGGCGCTGCGGTGTGACACAAACACATAGTGCTAAAGTAGGGACCTTGTGCTGCCTGGAGAGGTTAGGCTGGATTCCTGTCCCGGTGTGCCGTACCGTCCGGAGGATGCTGGATGCCACGTGCCTTGTGTTTGTGATGAGCTCTGCGGGGTAGGGTGGGTTTTTTCTTCTAAAATCCTGGGGTTTTTTTTCTTTTCTTCTTGAGAGTGGAAGTTCAACTGAAAAAAGAGGGTCGGAAGGTCAGTAAGTGTGACCTTGGGATGTGCTGGGTAACCTTGGACGACTGATCTAGGTCCTCAGCTTTCCTCTGGCAGATGAGTTCTGCAGGGACAAACCCCCAGTGATGGGCTGTTCCTACTCCCTTCACGGGAGATGGACAAACAGGGACTGTGGCAGCCTTGGTCTTCTGCTTCCCCATTCTTTTCTGCATGCTAGGGGAGAGCCTTATAGTCAAACCCTCTATTGTCCCTTTGCATCTTTCCCTAAAACCTTGGGTCTGCTGTGCTTTCTGGGAACCAGGACATGGCACCTGCACCCTGTTGACCTCCCGTGGGTTATCTCCTCCTCTGCATTCACCTTCCCTCCTTTGCTTTGTCGTGTCCCATCTCACCAGCAGGCTGTGATTGCAGATCGAACGTGTGCCTGGGTGGCATCAAACACAGAACCGAACCCGGGTTGTCTCTGGGGTTCCCTGACCAGCAGGGTAATAGCTTGGAGCAACGATATCATAGAATGGTTTAGGTTGGAAAGGACCTTGAAAATCCTCTCGTTCCACCCCCCTACCCTGGGCAGGGACACCTCCCGCCAGCCCAGCTTGCTCCAAGCCCCGTCCAACCTGGCCTTGAACACCTCCAGGGATGGGGCAGCCACAGCTTCTCGGGGCAACCTGCACCAGGGGCTTACCACCCTCTCAGTAAAGAGTTTCTTCCCAATATCTAATCTAAATCTCCCCTCATCCCATGGCTCCCCTCCCTGATGAAGAGTCCCTCCCCAGCTCTCCTGGAGCCCCTTTAGTCACTGGAAGGGGCTCTAAGTCCTCCCAGAGCCTTCTCTTCTCCGTGCTGAGCAGGAAGAGCTTATCCTGAGCAAGGGTTGGTGGTGGCGGTGGGCTCTGCACTGCCCACCTCAGCGTGCGTGGCCGGGGGGTGGATGTGCGCATTATATTCAAAGTTCTTCTGATGCAGGAAATACCAAAGATTTTGCTTGAATCCTCTTCAATAACAGATTTCTGCTTCGAAGGTGCTGTGTTCAATCGGCGGGGCAGTCTCAGGCCTCTCTGAAGCTGGACGAATTGAGGGTGTCGTTAACGCCGTACCCTTGAACAGTGACTCTTTGTGGTTGGGAGGGTTAGCAATTGCAGGAATTAGTGGTTTAAAGGGCAAAAGCTTCAAACGCGGTTATGTTCAGAGAAATAACTTGGGAAGGGAATGTTGTCCTGCTCAGCAGATTGGCCTCCCGTGTGGCTTTGGGGACGTGCAGCCGGGTGTAATACAGGTTCCGGGAGAAACACCAGTAACAGAGTCCACGGACACGGGGGGAAAACTCTGTCTTACAACAGCCGGAGGAGTTACCACTTGCAGGGCAGATGGGCTGACTGAGCGGGTGCTGCCGGCGCCGGCCGCGCGCTCTGCCGCGGTCGGTTCAGCCCCCGTGAAGGTGGTTGCCAACTGCTGGGCTGTAAGCGATGCCCCGGTGGGGGGTGAACCGGCACCCCGCAATACCCCAGGGGCTCCCGGTCGCTTGCTTGTCCCTTCGTATGAAAGCACAAGGCAGCTTTTGGTTTTGCCAGGCGCCGAAATTCCCGCTGAACCTCAGTAGCAAAACTAGCGGGAGTGCTACAGGAGGTGGGAAATGGCTGCAGGGTCTGTGTTTGCAGGCTGAGTTCGTTAATTTTAAGAAATGCGCCCAAAATGAGGAGAGGCAGGGTCTCGGGAGCGGCACGCTCGGCTCTGGATCCAGCGCCGGCTCCCTGTCATCCTCCCGGCTCTGCACTGCACTGGACCCAAACTGGTATTTCATTGGACTGAGTCCTAATCCCCCGTGTGTCTCTGCTCTGGTGTGTTAAAAGGGGGTGGGAATATACCCTTTTCCTCCTCTGTTTGCATCACAGCTTCCCTGAGACTGCACCCGCTTCCTCTGATGCGTAGGGTACAAGGAGCTGTCGCTGAGCTGTCTACAGTCCCCTTCAAAGAGAAGCCAGGGAGAAGTTTGTTAGGGCACAGAGAGCTTAGGGAGCCCGTTTAGCTTTCTCTGATGCTGTTAATTATCTGTTACTTCTTGTCCTGCTTCCCTCACGTGCATTCGGTAGAGTGCCTGACCGGTGGCCACTGAGACCCGCGAAAGTCCTCGTGCTGTCTCCTGGGTTGGGTGGCTCAGCCGTGGGGACGCGCTGAGTCTGTTCCTTGTGCCGCTTTGGCTGCCGTTGTCAGAGTATTGATCTTGCTTGTACCCGTCCCGGCGTATCCAAAAAGCCTGCTTTATTTTTTTTTTCCCCCCATTTCCTTGTCATAGTTTTGAATGCCTTTATTATTTCTTCTTCCCTCTTCTGGCATAGGGATCTTCTGCTTATAATCTTCTTAGCCGTCTCCGAGCAGCGAGGCAGCCTGTTCATTTCGAAGAATGCTGCTTTAAAGGCAGGTGGGATCCAGACTTGGCCAATTCCTTCTTTTCCCCTGCAATTTGAAGGGCCTGAAAATATTTGTGTGATCGTTCCCCCCACGCGTGCCCCCAAACACTCCTTGCCTCTTCTTCTAAAAATAGCATCCCTACTCCTCACGAGAAGCCCTCCGAAAGCGAAGCACCACCTGCACCACACTGCAATTAACAGCCCTCTAATGAAATACTGATGTAGGGAGCTCTGCGGTGATGGGCAGCAGCAGCTCACAAAGCTCATTGCTCATGCTGACGTGATGACTGGAGGGGGCTCCTGTGGTCTCGGGCAGCCCTATAAGTGCACCAGCGTCCTGGGCTGAGACGACGGACGTTTTTGAGGCCAGAGGCAGGACCGCCTGGCCCTGCTGAGCAGCTGGTCCCAGCCAGGCTGCCTGAGTCCCGACCGCTGCGGGGCTGAGAGCAGGACCTGAATTACAGACAGAAAACAGGTTGGACGGGGCTTGGAGCAACCTGGGCTGGTGGGAGGTGTCCCTGCCCAGGGCAGGGGGGTTGGAATTGGATGGTCTTTAAGGTCCCTTCCAACCCAAACCATTCTATGATTCTATAAAATCTGTCAGTGGAAAAATGGTGGTGTTGGGACACTCCACCCTGCTCTGCGCAGGGCTGATGAGCTGCTGCTTGTCCTCTCCGGCACACCACAGTAAATCCTTTGAAAACTGCCATACCCCCAGCCCATGAGTGATCGCTGCCTTCCTGGTGGTGCACCGGAGGCCGGGCAGCAGGCGATGGACGGCAGGGCTTCAGACTGACCCCCCGCCGCTCTCGGCAGCGCAGTGCCCGGGACCCCCATCACACGGAGATACGATGCTTTGAGACAGCGGGGCTGCTGAGGAAGGAGCTGCCGGAGAGCTGCTTCGCTCCTGTCTCCCAATGGTGGACAGAAACGGGACTTCACGGAAGCCCAGGTGCCCAGGTGAGATGCATGGCCAGGCTGCCATGGTCTCTCCATCCACCCCCTTCTCCATATCTGGTTCTCCCAGTGCATGTCATTACTTTGCTAGAAGTGGAACAGCTTCAGCGTAAAAGGGTGACGGGGGTTCACCCCAGGGTGACCCTTGAGGGAAGCGGGGTGCTCCCCTGTGCAGTCTGAGAGATGGCAGTTGTGTCCCCGATGGCTCAAAATGGACCCAGTGGGGACTTGGATGTAAATCTGAGCTTGCCACATAAATCCCCCGAGGCCAGAGTCCTCTGCCCGTCACCCAGAGTCTGCCCATCCCACGAGCCTGGAGAAGGCAACGGGGTGCGTCCCCGCCAGGGCACGGGCTAAACTGGACAGCAGTGGCCGAGGAGTTGGTGGATTCTGCTCAGGAGTTGGGGGGTCCCTTCAGCGAGGGCTGCAGGGAGTCGGTGGTCTCAGTGTGGAGGGCCGGAGGGGAGCCCTGGGGGCAGCCGGCGGGAGTCGGGCCTGTTCACCCCTGTCCTCGTGTCTCAGCAGACGTGCATTTAAGGTACGCGGCTAAACCACCCCATCTTGCAACGCCTCATGCTGCAGGCAGCGCCCGCGCCATCTCCTTCGGGGCAGAGGGGCCGCTGGAAGGGAGAGCGTTTGCAGGCGGGTGGGGGGACGCAATACCCCGCTGCGTTTTGGCCGCAGAAGCCGAGGAGTGGAGCCTGGTGGTATCCCAGCACCTCCGCCCTGGCAACGCCGCCTCCTTCCGCGAGATGCTTNACTGGCAGCGCCGCCTCCTTCCGTGAGATGCTTCCTCTCTTCTTCAATGGTTTCCTGCTTCTCGTAGTCTTGAAAGTGTGTCTGCATCGTTTATCTGACCCTCACACGCGGTCACAGCCTTTACAGCCTCTGCCTTGGCTCCTATTACGCTTTCCAAAGCCTCTCCGTTGCCTGGGTCCTCTAATCTTTCCGCCAGCACCCATGTTTTATGCCTTGGTTATGCCTCCCTTCCTTTTAATTAATTTTTCACAGTACCTTGCTCGTCCCTGTTGCCCTCTTTTATTTAATTTATTGCTCACTAGCCATCATAACCCCTGGGCAAGCCTTTAATTTATCTCTTCCCGCGTCCCGTTGCCCCCGTCTGTCCTTTCCCTTTATTGATTTCTCCAGTTTGATTCCGCCCGGCGCTTGTCGGCATCGTCTCCTACTCTTCCCTCCCTCTCAAAATTGCTCGGCTGAGTTTCTCCCCCCGTTGGTGACCTTGCTGCCTTGTAGTTCCTGACCCACCAGGGCTGAGGCTGCTGCCTGTTGGGTCCCCGCCTGCCTTGTGCTTCGTTTCCACCCCAACCCCCAAGCGTCTCAAAATAAACTCTGCGTAATTCCCATCCAAGTGGCCGTGATAAGGAAATGGTCCTTTTCCAACCAGCGTCCTCCAAATCGAGGAGGGTCGATGGCCGTAACCTGATGTAGCTTCTCCACGGAGTTGCCTCTCCAGGGGCAGGGATGGACGCACAGGGGTGAAACCTCCACCAGGTTTCAGCTCCGACCGAGGGGAGAAGTTTGTGCTCTCAGCAGCTCTTTATTCCTGCCGTTATCCCGGAGATGAGACAGTGCAGCTGTACCTGCCCTGGAGAGACCTTGGCTGCTCGCAGCCCAACTCTCTCTCTCTGTTCTGAAGCTTTTTCCTGGTCTACGTTTAACTGGTGAGGATGTTGTGGAAGGGGAGTGGGAATAAATGACTTTTCTTCTATCTTTTAGCTGCCCGCCACAGCCCGCCCGCAGGAGCTGGCTGTCCACAGCTTCAGCCAACAAGGGAACCTTCAGCCTCGCTCTGTGGTTATGGAGAATTGAATGCTCTTCTTTACGATCCATAAATAAATGGTCCGTTTACTTACAGACCAGCTCCTGCTGTTACCACAGCGGGGTTGGAAAACACATTACTGCGGGTACGGGGTTGTTTTGTCATCTGTACCCGTGTGATCTGCCAGCTGAGCCCAAAAGCGGGGAAGAGGGTCAGAGGTGGGAACCGTATGTTTTAAAAAAAGCACACAGCAAGGCAAGCTCTTACCTGCTTTCCTGGAGAGCAGGCGTAGGACATGGGCACGCCGTGGCTCAAAATTGAGTTTATCTACGTAGTTCCCTGAGCTGTCCATGCTAAAAAATGCTCTGGTTGTATCTGCGCTCGTATAACGTGGCGTTTGTTGTCATGGGACATCGTGTAGCTGAGCTGGTAACGTCTGAGGAAGGACCAGAGTGTTCAAAAGGTGAGTTTGAAGCTGTCTCTGGCGAAGGACGTGTTAGGATCTATCACCTCCCGTTCCCCCCGGCCATCAAATTGGTAACCCCGTGAGTATATCGGCCCTGGGATATTGTCACCATGTGGGAAAACGGGGAAATACAAAGGGCGTTGCGTGGACGCCGTAAAGATCTCGGATGGGCAGTGGAGGAGAGGGCTGAGCCCAGGGCACGGCGTGCGTGGGTCAGACAGGTCTGCCCAGCCTGGCAAGGGCGGCACCCCGGCGAGGAAGGTCCCCCGGGNGTGTGGGAAAACGGGGAAATACAAAGGGCGTTGCGTGGGCGCCGTAAAGATCTCGGATGGGCAGCGGAGGAGAGGGCTGAGCCCAGGGCACGGCGTGCGTGGGTCAGACGGGTCTGCCCAGCCTGGCAAGGGCGGCACCCCGGCGAGGAAGGTCCCCCGGGTCCCCGGGGAGGTCTGTCCCCGAGAAACTGATTGAACATAGTTGGTTTTAAGTGGTAGGTTGGTTATAAATACTTGCAATTCCGCGGTGAGGTATTGGCGTGGTTATATTCGGGTAGGAAACAAAATATGGGGGTGATATCATTGAAACGGTCTGTGTGTGCCGCAGGTGGAGCTGGCTGCTGCTGCGTTCAGCGGAGGTGTGTAGGACGGGCCCCGAAAAGTGGGAATTCGGCTCCAGCCTAAGGCAGACCCTCCTCCCATCAGCGTGGTCTGAAGTTAAATGCCACGGCCCTTTGTTGGACTAGTTGATTCCATTGGTTTTAGCCTAGTAATTCTCTCTTATTCTTTCCTCTTTTGCTTTTTAGTTCTTCCTATTTTCCATTCTCCCGTCTTCATTTGAGTTTGATATCGTAGATAGGATCATCCTATGAACGCTGAAGGTAGGTCACTTTCCTGATGCTTTCAGGGAAATCTGTAGGTGTCTCTGAAGTGCTGACCCTTTTTCCAAATTAAGAATCTCTCCTTGTCCATCTTCGACAATTTTTATCATTTCATGGGAAAAGTAGACCAGCTTCCTTCTACCTCTGTTGCTTTATGTCTACGGAGGCAGAAATATCCTTGTTTAATGTAGGAAGGGCCCCCACCCTACCCATATAGTGGTTTACAGCAGTTTGGGATGGGAGATATTTTTTTTTTCCCCAGCCTATAGAAAGGAGCTTTTCAAGATGATGAAGACCGAGTTTATGAATACAGGCTGAGAGAGGTGGGGGTGTTCAGCCTGGAGAAGAGAAGGCTCCAGGGAGACCTTCGAGCCCCTTCCAGTGCCTAAAGGGGCTCCAGGAGAGCTGGGGAGGGACTCTTGATGAGGGAGGGGAGCTGTAGGACGAGGGGGAACGGTTTTAAGCTGGAAGAGGGGAGATTTAGGTTAGATATTAGGAAGAATTGTTTCCTTCTGAGTGTGTTGAGCCCCTGGCACAGGTTGCCCCGAGAAGCTGTGGCTGCCCCANAGGACGAGGGGGAACAGTTTTACACTGAAAGAGGGGAGACTTAGATTAGATATCAGGAAGAAATGTTTCCTTCTGAGGGTGGTGAGCCCCTGGCGCAGGCTGCCCCGAGAAGCTGTGGCTGCCCCATCCCTGGAGGTGTTCAAGGCCAGGTTGGACGGGGCTTGGAGCAACCTGGGCTGGTGGGAGGTGTCCCTGCCCAGGGCAGGGGGGTGGAATGAGATGATCTTCAAGGTCCCTTCCAACCTAAACCATTCCATGATTTGGGTGGTCAATCAGTGATACAGCCGTATCCATCAGACGAGACTTGAGATTGAAACTTAAGATGTGCCTAAAGAGCTGGGGAAATAGAAACAGAGACAGTTCCCTTTGCCATTGCAGCTTGGGCGAGCTTAAAAACTGCAGAAGAGAGCTGCGCTTTACTGTTAGACCTAGGAAAAAAGGGGCTTTTGCTTTATTTTTTGCGAAGTTTGTGTCGAGACAGTAACTGACAGACAGCGGTGCCTAACTGTTTGGATAATTTATCTTCTATTGTGAATTGTGGTTCTTTTGTGAAATACCCCGGGCCCCTCCGCATGGTGATTGATTCAATACATCTGCCTTCTCCGGTGAACGACAGCTCTTCTCCTCTCCGTAGGCTCCCTGCAAATAAGGAGCTATAAATAAACAACAATATCTCTGTTTGCAGGGGGTGGAGTGCTGCACTGAAGCTTTTCCTTTGTACCTTGTAAACAAAAAAAAGGACAATTAAGGGGTCCTGTAAGTCAAAGCCACACGGAAATCGGGGAAGTACACAGATGCTGCTTTGTGGCATGTGAAACCTGCAGTATTGTAAAAGCACGTGATACTATTTTGTAGTTTGAGGAAGAAACATATAAGGGCATGGAGAGTTTATAATAAGGAACAAGCAAGCCCTCCGGGGAGCTTTTAATTTCTCATGCCCACAAGCAGAGTATAAATGATGGCGTTTATGGTCCTGGAGGTTCAAGACTCCGTGGACTGGCAAAAGCGATGCACCGAGCGGGTGGTGAAAGCCCCCGCTGCGCCTGGCTGGCCCAGGGGGGGCTGGAGGAACCTGCAGTTGCCTTGCCCAGCTGCGGAAGGTCTGCTGATGCCCGTTTGTGGGGAGATTTGGGGAAAAAGAATGTCGTCGTAGGGGCTTGGTGCTGTGAGCTGAAGGGGAAAGCCGTGGCAATGCCTCCTGTGTGCAATGATACGGAGGAAATTAAGGGTTGCATGTTATTAGCAGCATTAATTGGAGCCGCCGGAAGGTTTGAGGAGCAGTGTGAAATTTGGGTTCTTCTCTGATTTTTGGCTTTCGGACTCTGTGATGAGGGAAGTCCTGCAGCCGTCCTCACCCTGCGGGTGCGGCGCACGGGCAGCCTCAGCACGGGAAGGTGACTCCATGGCTCACCGCCTTTGGGGCAGCACGCAGGGCTTGCAAACACTAGTGTGGCGGTTCCCATCGTCTTTAAAAGGATTTCCCAACCGACGGGTTATGAGAAGTGCCTCTTTTTGTGTAAAAAGAATCTGTTTAACCATTTAACCTACAGCTGTTCCACTGAGGTTTTCCAAATCGGGCTCAGACAGCGCTGCTGGCTACTTTGCGATGACCTGCTCGACTTTGCCCGGCACCGCTCACGTTGCGCTGCAGCCCCAGCCGCGCGCGAGATGCTTGTGGCTACCGATAAGTCAACGGTAAAGGTTTTAATCAGAGAGGGAGGCTGGTCTTCTGTCGGTCCCGGTATGTGGCACGCGGGTTTGTATTCAGATGAGCCTTGGGTCAAAAGCCGGAGGTCAGAGGTACGCCTGGCGGCGCAGAGGGTCTTGGATTAATTCGTGGCACAAGTCCAAACGTCGGGGCCATCTGCCTCGTGGCAACGGACCTCGAGAAGTAAAAGCAGGCAGCATTGGTTTTATTTCTTTGGAGAAGTCATTGAAAGCGCGCTCAGCCCTCTTTGCCTCAGAGCGGGGGGTGGTGGAGATGCCGTGAGCGGGACGAGGACGTGAGCCGCGCAGAGCGAGTACATCGGCCTTGTCCTGCTCGGAGCCAGCTGGCGCTCGGTGAAGAGTCTTTCTGTGATTTGATAGGGCTGTTTTTCTAAGAGAAATGACCCCAGAAATTGGTTCCCTGAGCTTTTCTTTACAGCGGTGGCATTTCTTCCTCATAAGCATTTTTCTACAGAGCTGTCTCCTTGGTAAACTGTAATCCATAGATCAGAAGTTCCGTTGCAGAGCCGCATGTGGCATGAAGATCCTTCAGCATCTCTTATCAGCATCTAATTCAATTGCGAGAGAAAACAAAGCCACAGGAGGGGCTCTGCCTGCCGCTCCCTGCTGTCCTGTTTGCCCTTTGTCTGTCCTTCCAGTCCTGCCACTCCTGATGGTGGCATCCAGAGGGAGACGTCACACCTATGGCTGGCAGGGACCCGGCCAGTGTCAGCCCTACACGCAGACTGGTAAAGCGTCTCCTTGGGACAGCACCGCGTTGGGGTGCAGCAGACCAGGCACAGCACCTCAAATGCAAGATGTAGTGGCCAGTATGATGGTGTCTGAGCTGGAAAATTGCTTTTTATCAATGTTTATCGGTCTCTAAAGGGTGGGTGTCGAGACGATGGGGCCAGGCTTTTCTCAGCGGTGCCCAGTAACAGGACAAGGGGCGATGGGCACAAACTGGA
>RSEF01000003.1:99367576-99378581 GCA_003993805.1 Himantopus leucocephalus | reverse complement strand
AGGTCCCATGGACTTGTGCACCTTCAGGTTCCTTAGGTGGTCTTGAACCTGATCTTCTCCTACAACGGCTGGTTCTTCATTCTTCCAGTCCCTGCTTTTGCCTTCTGCAATTCGGGCAGTGTGGCTAAAGCACNTTTTGCCTTCTGCAATTCGGGCAGTGTGGCTAAAGCACTTACTGGTGAAGACTGAGGCAAAAAAGTCATTGAGTACCTCAGCCTTGTCCATGTCCTAGGCAACCAGGTCTCCCATTTCCTTCCAGAGAGGGCCCACGTTTTCCATAGTCTTCCTTTTACCACTGCTGTACCTGTAGAAATTTTTCTTGTTGCCCTTGACATCCCTAGCTAAATTTAACTCTATCTCAGACTTAGCTTTCCTAACCTGATCCCTGGCTTCTCGGAGAATTTCTCTGTATTCCTCCTAGGCTACCTGTCCTTGCTTCCACCCTCTGTAGGCTTCCTTTTTCTTTTTATGTTTCTCCAGGAGCTCCTTGTTCATCCATGCAGGCCTCCTTGTCATTTTGCCTGACTTTCTCTTTGTTGGGATGCATTGCTCCTGAGCTTGGAGGTGGTGGTCCTTGAATATTAACCAGCTTTCTTGGGCCCCTCTTCCCTCCAGGGTTTTATCCCACTGTACTTTACCAAGTAGATCCCTGAAGAGGCCAAAGCCTGCCCTCCAGGGTAGTGAGCTTGCTGCGCACCCTCTTTGCTGCCCTAAGGATCTTGAACTCCACCATCTTTAATGGCCACTTCAGCCAAGGCTGCCCTTGAGCTTCACATTCCCCACCAGCCCCTCCTTGTTAGTGAGAACAAGGTCCAGCATAGCACCTCTCCTCATTGGCTCCTCTATCACTTGGAGACGTGATATCATCAATGCATTCCAGAAGCCTCCTGGATTGCTTATGCCCTGCTGTGTTGTCCCTCCAAAAGACATCAGGGTAGTTGAAGTCCTCCATGAGGACCAAGGCTTGTCAATGTCAGGCTGCTTCTATCTGTCTATAGAGGGCCTAATCCACTCAGTCTTCCTCGTCACACAGCCTGTAGCAGACCCCCAATGTAATGTCACCTGTCCCTGCCCTCCCTTTAATCTTGACCCGTAAGCTCTCAGTTGGCTCCTCATCCATCCCCAGGTGGAGCTTCGTGCACTCCAGCTGGTCATTGACATAAAGGGTGACACCCCCTCTTTGTTTCCCCTGGCTGTCCTTCCTAAAAAGTGTATATCCTTCTATTACAACACTCCAGTTACAGAAGCCATCCCACCAGGTCTCCATGATGCCAGTAAGATCATAGCTCTGCAGGTGTTCACACATTTCTAACTCCTCTTGACGGTTCACCACCAGGGGTGCAGGTGCTTCCATAGAGGCACTTAAGCTGGGTCCCTGTTGAAGATGACTTACTGGCTGGAGTGGCTGGATTTCCACCAGAAACTGTTAAATTAGTCAGAAGTGTGCTGATGCAAACAAATTTTCCTTTTTCTAATTTAGTTCAGAGAAACGAAGACTCATAGAAATTGCTCATGTACAAATTTTTTTCTGAATAATTAAAATTAGTTAGCATAATTAGAACAATAAAAAAAAGAAAACCTATAGTTTCTGCCTCACCCTGGCTCTGAATTAAATTTATAGGGCTTGTCCTCTATTATGATTTTTTTTTTCCTCTGTGGTGATGAACAACTAGAACTGGCAACATTCTCTGTCACCTGCTTGGAATTTTCTGTCTCTAGAAGAAGCGTCTTTTGCTGACACAGCTTAAATGTTTGAAGATGCATCCCTCTGTGTATGTTGCCTAAAAATTCAGGAATTCTTCCAATTCATTCCTTTTATTCCCATGGGAGAATAATTAACTGCTTTATAGTGGCACAAAATGGCTTAATACAGTAGTAATGAGTATCCTGCAATGAGTGAATTCTTTTAGTATACTGACCTTGTATGAACCTGTTATTTGGATCCAGGGAAGAAATAACTTTTACTCTCAATGAAATATCTTGCTCTTGGTGTTTTTCAAGGCATGTTTAAAATACTTCTGAAACTGGGATAAAAGGGACTTTTGCTTTGGGATTCTCTTATAAATACATTAGTTCTCTAAGCGGTGAACTTTTCAAAGTGGGTTTGAAAAAACTGTTTTTTCTCTACCCTGGAAGAATGAAGCTTTGTTTCTCATTAAAATCTGTGCCTATTCTCAGAACATTCCTCTTTCTTCCTGCAATCAGAACCTTAATATAATTTGGATCCTGTTATGTGTTAGGGAGCAGTCCCTCCATCTTATTATAAAAGACATTTTGTATGCTACTGTTTCAAACAGTTGACTACATAAAGATTTCTTTCTACTTCTCAGTAAGGTATAGAGGAAGATTTGCGGTAAGTAATGAATGACAAATAGAGCATTTTACTAAGATAAAATTGTAGTTAATTGAGGAACATAATATTTGCTGTATAACACAGCAACTGTATGTTAGAGATGTTTTATTACCAGGCATTTTGACAAATCATTTGTAAGGTTGATTTGTTACAATAATAATGGATAAGTGATGATATATGCTTAATATAAAGGTAAAGGTGTTCCTTGAAGAATCTCTAAGATTAAATGTTCAAATTTTTTAACTAAGTGTAGACTTGCAAAATGTGTGTGTGAAATGATATGTTAAGGTATGATAGGATAACAATAAGCATGCTCACTTGAGCTTTTATGGGACATAATTAGTATACTTTTATCCCTTTCTACTGTATGGTGACACAAGTCACTGCTGATCTTTCATGTTCTATTCTGAATCTATATAGAATTGCATTGCTTTGATTTTGGCAATACAGGATATTAACAATCTCTGCTTGTTTTTTTGCCAAGTAGAAATACAGAGTCTGATGACAATTTTAGGGGCACTTTTTGGTGAGCTGAACTTAATAAAATACCATGTATTTAACTGAATATATCTAAACTAATTTGAAACTATAATTAAAAAAATACNAGCTGTTGATTTGGTTAGATTTTGAACCTGAGCACAAGACCAGCTTGGTCTGTCAGGAGGTCACCTTTTGGCATTTGACTGGTGATGGTAAAGTTTACCTTCATCTGTTCCTGTTGATTTAATGTTTCTTCTCAATAATCTTCTTCCCAAATATCAGTAAGTACTATTACCATAAGAACTGGAGTAGCCAGATCTTTAGGCCCAGAACTACACACACAAATGTGGGAACTCAACTATTGAAAACATTTGGCTGTTAAGGAAAAGGTTCAAAAGTTGTGGGGGAACACATCTCCTTTTTATTGATTTTAATTTCTGTTAATTAAATACATTCTCATTCTTAAAATAATTGCTGTTGCCATTATGAAACATCCCCAAAATTGTCAGGGATAAGATCTGTCCAATATGAAGAAGCATTTTAAAAATTTCACCATACAAATTTTTTTCTTCAGGTTTACAATCTCAATGGCCAGTCCGGCCCAAACCATGACATAACGTTACCCAGAGCTTTTTACTTCATAACCTGTCAGAATAAATATGAACTGTTGAGTACTTTAGTATATGAGTATGGATTAAAAAAATCTTGAGATTTTTTTTTCATTGGTGAAGGAAACTGCAAGATGGTGACGCAAGAATTTATATGAAAGAAAATAAGCATACCAAAATCCACAAACTGAGAGCAAATATGAAAAGTTTCATTAAACTTGGAAACAACACTAATTTTTTGCATTATGCCTGTACACCAGCATATCTGGGAATGCAAAAATCCTCAGGAAAGATTGAATTTATTGTTGATCTAATCTGATATTTTACACCACTGGGAGCAGATTAACAAGTTTTAAAAGATACTGTGAACCAGCTGACTATAATAATCTTTTATGTGAGTGTTCTTACCTAATGCAAACACAGAATAAAACAATTTATATGGGATTCAAGCAAAGTAGGACCTAAGTGTCATACCCGTTACAGCAGTCGGTATTGGGAAGAAGACATACAATAGACTTAATAATTAAATTAATTAATAAAAAATAATTAAATGATAAATTAAATAATAATTAATTTTAAGAATTTATCTCTTTTGATATGTAGTTTTGAATATAACTTGTCTTAAAACTTGTCTTACATCTTTAAAGCAAAAGTGAAAACAGCACTGAATATTAAAACTCACGTTGTTTACATTTTTTTATACTGGAAAGAAATTTGTCTTAACAGAAAAATATTAGTGCATGGAGTCAGTTGGTTACAAGCTTCTATACAGATACAATCTGCAGTTCAATTTTTTTACTCTACATTACATTTAATCTGGTCATTTCTATTGAATGTCCTCATTTGCAACTAATTCAAGGCTGTCCAGAAGGGCAGTCATTGGTTCACACTCTTACATCTCTGTTAAGGATATCATGGTTTGGGCTTTGCACTTGGAGTGACACTTGTGATTACATTTACTTCCAAAAGACTCTAGCTTGCAAGCAGTGGAATGGTTATGCTCAGTGAACCAAACAGCAGCCACTGGCAGTAAACAAAGCATTCACTTGAAATCCATGCTACTGCTCTGAACCAAACTACTGGTTAAAATTAAGCTTTAGTAACCATATAAAAAATACCATTCAAGTTGGGTAAATCTTTGAAATGTATCTCATAGCAATTTAAAAATCATTTTATTTTTTTGAAAGGCACTACTTGTAACAGGTTTTTAATTTGCTGTTTAGGTTGATTGCCTCTTCATTCCTGTGAATCAAGCCTAAGAAAAGACACACTCCAAATAGAAATATATATTAATTCTAATAAAGTATGGTAATATATATTTTACATATCCTAATCTATTTCCCTGGAAAATATATTAGCAATTCTAGTATTTCCTTCAAAACCTCCAGTAATACCTCCTTGACCTTTTGATCTTTTTCAATCTGTCTAGATTTGATCAATTTAAAAAATATTTTTTCTGGAAATTTTATTGCCTCACCATTAGCCTCATTCCTAGATCATTAGTGAAAATATGTAACCACATGAAACTAGTATGTAACCTCAAAATACCTTATTATTAATATTTTGCTATACTGAAAATTGATCATCTATATTTATTTTTGCTTTTGGTATTCTATATAGTTTTTCACATGAGAAAATTTTGTAACCGTCATCTATTATTATTCATTTCTGTAAAAATTTCTTGTGTGGCACCTTGCCAAAAGCATTTTGGAAGTCTGCACAAATTATATTACCTGTTTTGCCTTTACCTAGTATTTTGTTGTCAGGTTTTAGGAATTCTAGCAGACTGATAAATTTTGATTCCCCTTTGTAGAAACTATAATGATAAGTTCTCTTTGAAAGCTCAAATATTCTGAAGAGTAATTAAAGTAGAATAAAAAGTTGACAAAGGAGCTTCTTAATGAGACTAAAAGAACTTTCCTTTTTTTTTCATTAATAGACTACTTAGAGGTAATTAAGGAACGGCCATCTATAAATTGGAACACTCCCAAGCTAGTTTAGCATACCAAATTAATATGCTACACAAAAGCCAAAGTGTAATATCAGGGTTTTCCTAGTTTCTTATAAAATATCATATTTTGTCACACGTAGGCTTTTTTTTTGTTTTGTTTTCCTTAATAACTATATTTAAATCCTTAATTTTTAAAGGCTGTTTTAGTGTTTTAGTATGGATGTAAAAGTGTTCGTGAACAAGTTTATAGGAAATATCAAGACCAAAAAAAAGGTATATCCTGTTGCTCATCATAAAAAAAAAATATTAATGGCATATTCACTTGGATTTCATAGAGACGAAGACAAAAAAATATGTTATTACTTTATATCTAAGTCTGTATAGAATATTTTTCTCTGAAATGTTCATAAATCTGTTCTGATAGTGTCAATCTGAAACTGAATCTTAATACCTTTTCCAACCCACCTCAGCCACAATCTGGTCCAAAATGTTGTCTGGAAATAGGAAAGAGAGGAAAAGGACACCTTATGAAGTTATTACAGATAAATGAAGCATGAAGAATGTATATGAAAAAAAGGCCCCATACATTAATGAACACTCAAAGTTGTCAGAATGATAATAAAAAATCCTACACTTTCATAAAATATAAAGATAATTTGATTCATCAAAGCAAGTCAGAATTAATTTCTTTAGGCTCTCCTGTATAAATCTGTTCACTTTAGTTGCTCTAGTACTCCATGAGTCTTGTGGTTTAGCTGCTGAATTCACTGAGTCTAATGTTGAAGAACTGACGATGCTTCCCATTATGCATAGCAGTTATTTGTTTTTTAACACAAGCCCTAAAAATTCAAGAAGAATGCAACACAGTACTTTATACGTGATGCCTGGGTGAGGAGTCCTTCTTATGAAAGACAATGGAGGCTTATGTATCCTGGGTGATAATTTCTTTCATCACAGTATCAACCCAGAGAAACTCATATTAATGTTTAGTTAATATTAAAAAAATGTTTTCATTCAGCTTAACTATCAGAAATATTTTGCTTCAAGATGATACAGGCTAAAACATAATAATTATTATATTTGTCATTATGAAAAATCTTTAAACAAAGAAGCAAAAGGCTAAATTGAAAATTCCTAACTGTAAGCATTCTAGACGGATAATAAGCATGACAAAAATATTTTCATGGCACAAGCTTGTTGATTTCCTTGAATTATTTGATCAATATGGATATGCTTCATAAACTGTCTTTAGGGCATCACTTACTTGTTGGTGTGAATTCCTTTGGTTATAAATATTTCCTGGGGTATATTAAATTCATCTTATATCACTTGAGGTGTAGAGATGGGTGGAACACACGATTATCGTCTACAGTGCTTCCTTCAAGGACATTAATAATATTTTGTGTGTAAGAAACAAATTAATTTGGAAATATTTAAAACTGAGTTTTAGATAAGAGTATGAAGATGGTATCATCTTTGAAGGTATTGTCGGTGGGACTCTTAATAAAATGCTTTGATCAGTATTCCTAAAAAGAAAATAAAATTAGTTTAAAAGTTGGAAAGATTTCAAAGAACAGATAAAAATTAATTTTAGGGTTTAAAAACCATGTGGGAAGGATACGCTTATCTAGTTTGACTGTCTTTGTGGTAGTCTTCACAGGCCTTGGAAATCTAATTTAAAAGATGAAGAGGTGTAAGTTAAATTTAAGAGACAAACTAAAAATAAGATATAGTGGCCCAAAACTGAAATATGAAAAAATAAATAACCAAAAGAAAATATTTTACTAGTGAAAGTAATTAATCATAAGAGAAATGGAAAGAGGATATGAATCTTTTTTATAGATAGCCTTCCATTAAAAACAAAATAACCTTAAGAATGTACTGACATTCAGAAGGAATGTGTTTGTCTTCAGAATGTTAGTTATGTAATAAATGTTAGCTTTTTTTTCTCTTGTAAGAGAGATGGCTTAAAGTTTTATGTTTTGCATTATCATAGGAACAAAAGACCAGGTCAAAGATTTCCCATACCTAGTATCTGAGTCTATTTATCCCTTTCTATACCCGTATTTTGGGAAAATTATCTGTTGATATGTGATCTCAGAGTAGAAAATCATTGTGGTAAAGAAAAAATAACAATTTTGGACTTGAAAAAGAGCATGTTTCCTTTTAGTTTCCACCTGGAAAGGAAAAACTTGTCTGAAAATGAATGGATCATCATAAAGTGTTTGAAGAACAAGTAACAATTTCTTCTAGTGCTTGAAGAAAGATATATTTTGATGCTTCTGGGTGAAATCAATGATTTCCTAGTTAATGAGTATTGTAGGAAATTAGGAGATGCAATCAGAAGTTGTGAGGTTTATATCTAACAGGAAACAAAATGTATTCAGAGCTAGAAAAACAGTTTATTTATTGTTGGTTTCTATGTATGTGGAAACACAAACCAGTTCATAAAAATACAACAGATTGTGAACCTTGCTAAGAAATGGATCTTAAAATAACATTCATATTGCTCTATATGGTACACTGCCAATGGAACAAAATAAATGCTAGCTGTAGCATTACAAACTTTTATTAGAAAATCTGTGAAAGCTTAACTGCGAAGTTATTTTTTGGTAGCATGTATGACCTTGAGATTCTCCTTGTAATTTTTCACACTTCTGCTCTTATTTTTGAACAGATAATGGAATTTCCCTTTGGGTATATTTTAAAGACTAGTTATGGACAGAGAAGGATATTTTTTAAATTGAAATCTTCTTAGTCAACGTTACTGCACCCTGTTAAATTTCAATCTCATATGCCTTCTGTGAGGCAAAAATGAATTTTCATTACTTTTCTTTTGCTTCCATTAGCATTGTAGAACCAATACACAAGAGAATGAAAGCAGGGTTTCTTTTTTGGTTCATATATCATCAACACAATTATTACAGTTCCAAATATGAAATCTTTATTGCCAGTGAAAATGCTTGAACCAGAAAGAAAAGAGCTTAACTTTTATGTTCAAGCTCTATTTTGCATTTTAAAGGATCTATCATTTCATGTCTGTGTTACAGAGGAACATGATCATGTCATTGTAAAACAAGGAAATTTTATCACATTATGTATTAATGGACATCAGAAAGGACTCTAGCATTAGGCAATTTACATGAGACATGGAAGACAGGTTTGAACCTCTGTTCTGAATAGTCAGTTCAAAACCTGAAATCTTTATCTTCAAATTCTCATATATAGATCTATATTTTTCATTGTTTTTAATATGTAAAACAGTAACAAAGACAGAAACAAAGTATTAATTCCTTCTGAGATACAAGAAGAAAACTTTAAAACTCAAAATTTTACAGGGAGGGTCTTTTCTCTGACTGGAAACAGTGCTGAATAATGTCTCACATCATTCCTTTAAACTTATTACCTTGTCTTTGTATTTAAATACATAGTGCTTTATCTGACCAAATATTGGGCTTTCCATCATATTAATTGACAGACAAGTCCTGACAGGTAGAAAATTGCAGATAGACTGAATATAACAAGAAATCATGATCAAACAAGAGAAAAATTATTAACAATTTTCTGATCAAATCTCTTTGTAATTTTAGTATGTTTTTTCAGATACTGTCAGGAAAAAAAAAACCAAAAACAAACCGAAGACAAAGCATTCTATGTTTAGTTAGGAATGAGGGGAATATAACTGCCCTATTAGCATTAATTTGGTTTCCACATTAAGAAAAATTATTCTAGCAGTCAATTAAATATAATGAACTGTACACATTTAATTTTTTAACAAATCCTATGTTCTCTATCTTGTGAAGTCCAATTTCTAGCAAAATTTTTTTTATACTTTAATGTCCTATTAAATAAATTATTTTTGTATTTTAGGGTAAAAAACCTTTAAACAGAGTGCTCACTGTTTTCACTAGGAAAAGTTTTGTCTAGCTAAGTCAGGCATCTTGCTAAGGTCCTGACTTCTCTATTAAGAGTTGTCCTTTCTGTCTTCTACCTCTCCATAGAATAGATATATAGAAAAAAAAAATATGGAGTAAAGAAGTTGAAGTCACTGCCTCATAGATTTCAATTTATGAAATAGTATTTTTCTTGGAAGCTTCACAGTCATGAGAAGCATTCCTGAGAAACCCTCTCAATGAGGCCTGACCAGGAAATGAAGCTTCTTTCTTGGTGCTGCCTCTTGTTGCTTGGTTTTTTTGTTTTCATATGATACATTTGATATGTTACCTCTGAATTTACAAAGTAATGAGGGCCTAGTTTTCTAAGACTATGAATGTTTTTCCTAGCTCCTGGAGGAAAAAAAATGTTCCATGCTTTAAACTGCGTCTTCTCAGTTTCTCCTCATTACTGAGAAAACTTGCCAATGTTGTTTGCTGTCTGTCACATCTCATGATACCTGATTTTAATCATTGTTGTATAGTTACTGATGATTAGAAGCACACCCTGCCAAATTGTTTGGATAGTCATCAATATACAGTATCATTACTGGAGAAAAAAAGTTGTGACTCTCAATGTGTTGCGCACGCAGAAGTTTCCCCAACTGATGTGCTTTCCATGTTGGAAAGAAAAAAGCAGCTAGAAACAAAGAAACATAAATGTTTAGGAAATGCTAATAGTATAAGGGTTTGCCTACATATAAGAATATGGGAAGTGCGTATGGAGTGGCCCCAGAGGTATCTAGTACTAGATTCCCTGTACCCTGTTTGCTACCTGTGTCAGTGTGGTTCATCTGGCCTATTTTTAGGCACTGTTCCCTCTACAGATAGTGACTCGATTGATTTTTGTGTGTGTTCATCTTTCTCATTTAACTACAGAGGAAGATTAAGACGTCCATTCACTGAGCTGAGGAATCAGTTATGCATCTAAAGCTAAGACATGGGACTCCAGATTTCTAGGTTCACGCAGTCTGTTGTGCCAAAAACTCACTGGTGACAAAAGGCCCCTTTCCTCTGAGTTTTGCGTATACACATTGCCAGCTTCCCTAGCCTTGAACCGAGTAATTTTAAGGAGTGAAGAACCATAATAAAAACAGACACAAGTTGTCCACCAAATCTCTATATCTTTACAACTAGAGATTTATTTATTTTGTTTCCAAAATCTCTGAAAAATGCTATATTTCACAATGATGGTTACNCACAGCAGGAAGGTTTTCTTGTGCATTGTGTATCTGATCCTACTTAGCTCAGCTGACACCATCCTAATTCAGTATTGTTTCCTTCCTTTAAACGAAGGGAGTTGAATGTTTTCCTTCCCTCCTTCCTTCCTTCCTTCTTTCCTTCCTTCCCCCCCACCCCAGGCTTCTAAACTGTATTTGCTCTATACAAGTTACAAAAAAATGTTGATCATAATAAAAGAATAATCTCAGTTTCAGAAAACATGGTTATCCCAGAAGCATATTTTGAGATTCACATTTTACAAGATAACCTGTTAATATTAGATGATTAGTAAAGCAGGGAATAAAAATGAGAAGTTAGAAATGAAGATTCCTATAAAATATATATTCTTTTTTTAATAGTACATTCAATTGTCAACTATAACAGCAGCTATACCCAGATAAAACCATTTTAAGATGGATTCCTTAAAATAAAATTTGAACACTTTACTTGTAACGTGTTG
>RSEF01000003.1:99327744-99366576 GCA_003993805.1 Himantopus leucocephalus | reverse complement strand
TTTTTTTGTTAATGGTGTACTAGTTAGTCAGGGATCCAGTCAGTCTTTCCTGACCTCAGTTAACACTATCAGCCATTTGGAAATGCAGCTGGGAATCTTTCCTTCAGATTCCCTCTTTTTTAGTGAAAACAAGATGTAGATTTAAAACTTTTGGCTAATTTAAAATTCTTAGCCCAATGTTAAGGCAACTATCAGCTAAACTATGTGGTGTCGCAGAGAGGCTGCCAAGCCTGGTAAAGCATGGGTGAATTGCATGATTCGAGTGCTGTGATTGGCAGTTGTAAACTATTCAGAAGGGACAGGCAAGGAAGGAGAGGTGGAGAAGTTGCCTTCTATGTCAAAAATTGGATTGATTGCACAGAGCTATCTTTGAAGAACAACAATGCGCAGGTCCAGAACTTATGGGCGAAAATTAGAGACAAGACAACAAAGGAAAATTTGTGGTTCGTATCTACTACAGGCCACCCGATCAAGAAGAGAAGATTGACGAAGAGTTCTTTCTTCAGCTGCAGGAGGTATCATATTCACAGGCCCTGACCCAGAGAGGGGAATTTGGCCACGTGGACATCTGCTGGAAAAGCGGAACAGCAAACTGCAAGCAGTCCAGGAAACTACTGGAGTGCATTGAGGACAACTTCCTAGTACAGGTGATGGAAAGCCCCACCAGAGAGAGGCACTGCTAGACCTGTTACTCAATAATGAGAGGGAGAACTTGTTGGAGAGGTCAAGATTGGAGGTAGCCTGGCCTGCAGTGATCATGCCCTGGTCGAAGTCTCAATCTTGAGGGGTACAGGATGAGTAAAAGGTAGAGTTAAGATCCTAAACCTCAGAAAGTCAAACTTTCAGCTGTTTAGTATCTGTTGGGAAACTTCCCTCAGGGGCAAAGGAGCAAATGAGAGCTGGGAGATCTTTAAAGACAATTTTCTTAAGGTGCAAGAGCTCTCAATCCCAACGTGTGAGAAGTTGGGCAGGGGTGGCAGGAGGCCAACTTGGCTAAGACCTCTTAGCTGAACTAAAACAGAAAACCAAAATGCATAGGCAGTGATATAAATCCTGGGGAGATTATAGGGATATGGCCTGAGAGTGCAGGGAGGGGATCAGAAAAGCCAAGGCGCAACTGGAACTGAACTTGGCTAGGGTTGTGAAAAATAACAAGAAGGGTTTCTTTAGGTACATAGAAAAAAAAAGAAAACCAAAAGAAACTGTACAACCCCCCATTCCCCACCCTCACCCCGCAATGAACAAAATGGCAGACCTCGCTATGACTGACATGAAGAAGGCTGTGGTACGCAACAACATTTTTGTGTCAGTCTTCACTGGCAAGGGCTCTAGCGATGCCATTTAATTCACAGAATCCAAAGGTAGGGTTTGGGAGAATGAAGTACTTACTGCCCACTGTAGATCAGGTCCAAGACCATCTAGGAAACCTGAATGTGCACAAGTCCATGGGGCCTGACAAGATGCATCTGAGGGTTCTGAGGGAACTGGCAGATGAAGTTGCTAAGCCACTATCCATCATATTTGAAAAGTCATGGCAGACTGGTGATGTTCCCAGTGACTGGAAAAGGGGAAACATAACCCCATTTTTGAAAAGGGAGAAAAGGAGGAGAAGACACAAGGAACTACAGGCCAGTCAGTCTCACCTTTGTGCTCAGAAAGGTCGTGGAGCAGATCCTCCTGGAAACTCTGCTAAGGCACATGGAGAATGGACAGGTGACTGATGACATTCCACGTGGCTTCACTAAGGCAAATCGTGCCTGACAAATTTCCTGGTGTTCTATGATGGCATTACAGCATTGGTGGATATGGGAAGAGCAACTGACATCATCTACCTGGAGTTTTGCAAAGCATTTGACGGTGTCCTGCATGACATCCTTTTTTCTAAATTGGAGAGAGGTGGGTTTGATGGATCGACCACTCAGTGGATAAGGAACTGGCTAGAAGGCCACACTCAAAGAGTTGTGGTCATCAGCTCAATGTCCAAGTGGAGACCAGTGAAGAGTAGTGTCCCTTCAGGGGTCCATATTGGGATCAGTATTATTTAATATCTTTGTTGGGTACATCGACAGTGCGATCAAGTGCACCCTCAGCAGCTTTATGGATGACACCAGGCTAAGTGGTGTGTTCAATACTCTAGAGGGAAGACATGCCATCCAGAGGGACCTGGACAGGCTTGAGAGGTGGGCCCGTGCGAACCTCATGAAGTTCAACAAGGTCGAGTGTAAGGTCTTTCACAGTTGGGGCAATCCTAAAGATGGATACAGGCTGGGTGAAGAACAGATTAAAAGCAGCCCTGCAGATAAGGACTTGGGGGTACTTGGAGATGAAATGCTGAACACGAGCCAGCAATGTGCACTCACAGCCCAGAAAGCCAACTACATCCTGGGCTGCATCAAAAGTAGTGTGGCAAGGTGATTAAGGGAGGTGATTCTCCCTCTCTACTCCGCTTTTGTGACAACTCACCTGGAGAACTGCATGCAGCTCTGGGGCCCCCAGCATAAGAAAGTCATGGATCTGCTCAAGTGGGTCCAGAGGAGAGCCATGAAGATGATCAGAGGGTTGGAGTATTTCCCCTGTGAGGACAGGTTGAGAGAGTTGGTATTGTTCAGCCTGGAGAATAGAAGGCTCCTTATAGCAACTTTCCAGTGCCTAAAGGGGGCCTACAGGGAAGGTGTAGAGGGACTCTTGATCAGGGAGTGTAGTGATCGGACAAAGAGTAATGGTTTTAAATTGAAAGAGGGTAGATTTAGACAAGATACAAGGGAGAAATTCTTTACTGTAAGGGTGATGAGACACTGGAACAGGTTGCCCAGAGAAGCTGTGGATGCCCCATTCTTGGAAGCGTTCAAGGCCAGGTTGGATGGGGCTTTGAGCAACCTGGTCTAGTGGGAGGTGTCCCTGTCCATGGCAGGGGGGGCGGAACTAGATGATCTTTAAGGTCCCTTCCAACCCAAACCATTCTATGATTCTAAACAGGCTAAAGAAAGAAAATGCTCAGCTCCAAGGTTAGCAACCCAGTACCACCAGCAGTCCATGAAACTTGACTGTGCCACCCCCACCCTAAATTGCAGAGACTTGCAATGGCCCCAGCACAGCATAAACACCACACTACCAAGCGCATGATTACTTGGACTAATTTTGCTTTAAGCTTAATTACAGTTGTTAAAATACAATCATTCACTTGAACTTTTTTCTTTTGTTTTGTTTTCCCTGTCACCTTTTATTTTGGTCGGGTTATCACAGTGCATTTCTATTCTGTATTAGATTCAAGAAGAAAAATCTTGTATGATAAATCTGATGAAGTTTCTTCTTTGTTAAGCCTATTAGGCATGAAGGCAGAGACCAGAACAATACTGTGAAGGCCATATTCATTTGCTGTCTTTATATATCAAAGGCTGCCTAGAGCTTTGCCTGTGTGTATTGTGATTCTGTGACTGTAGAATCCTCCACAGGCAGTATTTCTTGCTGCAAAATTTGCATTTGAGCATTTTGTTTTCAAGAAAAGATTACCTGAGTGCTAATAAGCTGTGGATAAATAAGAAGTTTGTGTCCATTTCCAGCATGACTGAGCAAAAAGCAGATTGATTAAAAGCTTCTCCAGCTGTGAAAGATGCATTTTTCCATAGGTTATAATGGCGTGTCTCCTGGTTATGAATGTGAAAAAAGATTGTTTAATTTCTAACACCACTTTATCATAATGGCTTTAAGGAAGAAAAGAAAAAAACCCCACAATTGTTTGCAAGTCCTAAAGAAAACAGAAATCCATGCAAATATTGAGTGATCCCAATGTTTCTTCCAGACCCTAAAACACTAACCTCAAGCTGGCCAATTTCATGCTATAATTAGAAATTTTTCATGCAAAAATCTCTGGCATACTGAAAGATTACAATGTCAAGATGAAGCTGAGTAATTTTAATCTGAAAATAAAGCAAAATAACATGCAGGCAACTGAAATCATTGTTCCGTTCAGCTTTTCTATATAATAAAAATTTTAGGATTACTTTGGAGATTTTGTTTCATTAAAAGGCTCCCAGAGAATCTCCAGTGTGTTAGAAACCAGGAACTTCCCACAAAATTCAAGCCCAAATTGTAACACATAAAACAAGACTTTGGGTTTGGCTGTGTTCTCTGTGGCTCAGATCCAGCAAAGTCCAAAAACCTCTGTTTTAAATGCCTTTGCAAGAAAATTTTGGTCCAGTTCAGCATGAGTTCAGATGCTTTGCTGAATCACGGATTACTGCGGCTGGAAAAATTACCCCAGTGAAACTCCATGTCATCATGACTGGCAGATTCTGGCAAGAAAAGTCTTAATTCACAGAAGGTAAAAGTAATTCATCTAGTCATTGGGATCTGCATTGCTGTTCTTTTATACCTTTCCCCTGTCCTCTGCAACTTTTCATTAGAATTATAGGAATATTGCCAAGCATTTTTATGTGAAAGTTTGTGAAAAATAGACCATAAGTTTTAATACATTTTCACTTTTTTTCGGTCTTTGAAAGACAAGTTTTGGATTGAAAATAGTTTTCAGTAACAGTGATCAAATTTTAACGTTCCTCTCCTTCTGATAATCTTAATAAAGTGATACAGAATAATGTGCTAAAGTTTTTTTCTCCTTCCTCATAAAAAAACATTGAAAAAGAAACTTTCACTGAAATGCTAAAATGTTTTGATAAATATTTTCCACCTGCCTCTGTTTATCACTGGTCTTATGGGGATTCAATTTTTTACACAGCTTGGATATTGTTTTGATGTACTGAGCTGGTATCATGGAGGTTTTTACATTTACTGTTCATCACTGTTGTATTTAATAGGAATGGTTTCACTTTTACGATGAATCCAAGATTAAATCTAACCTTTAATCTGTTTCCCAAAATTCAGTGATTCTGAGGAAAATATATTGAGAATGAAACATTAACAGACTTGGCAGTGAGATAAAGGTCATCAAGGGAATGCAATATTCACTTAAATGTGATCTCTTTTTAACATTAATGCCTATGAGTTCATGCTTGTTGTCCCTCCTCTTTTTTTCCTCCTTTTCCAGACACCTTTTGCATGTTTCATGCAGTGTTTAAAGATTTCCATATAACTGTAGGCAAAATTCATTTTTAACAGAAGATTCAATAACAGTGGAGAAACTAATCTATGTGAAGAAATTTTAAATTTACTAATTCAACAAAATATTCACAAGGTGAAGATAAACCCCCTGTTATTCAATGCAGTAAGGTAACTTCAGGCAAAAGAAAATAAAAAACAATTTAAAAACAAAGCACATGTTCCATAATCCTTTTAGGTCTTTTGTAACAGCAGCCACTATGGAAAATTCGGCACAAATAAAATGTGATCATGGTTGCAAAGGGATAGTTACAGGCTGTTACTGCCATGTGTTCGGTGCAGAAAAGTACATTCTCAGCAAGCCACGTCTTTCACTAGTGTAAATCAGCCATTCACCAGTGACAAATATAGCTACATAAAGGCACTAATTAAAAATAAACTTAGTCTGAAAAGCACTTTGGTTGACAAAAATAGCTTGAGCAGATGACAGCTGGGATACTTATCCCTGTAGGTCAATAATTTGGATGCTTTCCCTCACTGAAATGAGGGGAGTTACAGTGATTTACACCAGCTGAGGACCTCACCTGCAGTGTTTAGTGGGAGGTCCAACCATGCAGCCCAGAATCCAAGGCTTTAGGGAAAAACAATCACTTGTAAAAGTGATTTAAATGTGTAAGGGGTTTAAATATGTATTAAAATACCAGTTCTCTATCATGATACCTGAGGTTTTTATGCCTAACGGGGCTCACAAACAAGGAAAATGCTTATGCCTAAGTTTCATTGTCTCAGCATGAAACACACAGATTGTCACCTGTTCAAGCTGCTTAAACTTTCTTAAAATATTTTCCTGGCTAAAGCTAATTTTATCTGGTGTTATTCCATAGTGCTTTTTGGGTAGTGCTTATTTCCAAGATAATACCCACAAATAGATAATGTGTTCTGTGATTTGAATTAAATCCCATGTAAAAGGAGATTTAGCTTTTGTGAGGGTTTCTTGCTTTTACTTTTGCCTAGCTGCTAAAATTCCTGTTTCTACATTTTAACTTTGTAATTATTTGGGCCTTCTATTCCCTATGGTACTTACAAAGTAATTATCCTACCCAACTCTGTGCATGTTGGCATACGTGCGCATGCATATGTTTGCATGCATGAGCCTCTGTCTCTGTGTAGCTACTCTTGCTAAGCCAAGAAAATCCCCCAGAGAGAACGAAGGCCAGATCTCAAGGTAAAAGCACATCTCAGTCTTTAAACCACAGCTAGCCTATGGCTAGAAGTGCAGCAGATGTGCTTAGCAGGTTGTGATCATTAGTTCCAGAAGCAGTGAAAATCTACTAACAGAGCACAGTCAGGTACAGAGAGGAAACCAGCAGCATCTTTCTGTCTCACACACGGTCTAACTGTCCCATACATACCAGATGCTCTTTTTCATCCTTACTAGTGTGGCCAATCATGATTCCCTCTGTAGGTGTCCTGGGAAATGTATTATGCTTAGTCTCAGCAAGTCTAAGGATTATTTTTTTCATAGATACCTTCAAAATATATGTAGAATAAGCAGTTCATACACAAAATATGCAATCATTTTAGTTTGCATTCTCTCTTCGGGCAAAGAGGAATCAATTCACTTAATTTCTAATCTCTATTTTGAAATGGGATCTGACAGCTAGCTTCCTGGTTTGTCATTTCTAGCAACCGTTTGCAGTATCTGGCTTACTTTTGTAGCAGAACACTACCAAGGAGCTACATTCAGTTCGAGGTATTGCTTCTGGTACAGTGATTTTTCATTCAAAATACACATATGCTTGAATCAAAGATTTTCTTTTTGTGGAAAACCAGAGCAAAAAGAGGATTGCTACCTTTTTTATCTTTTCAATACCTTTTTATAGGGACAGAAGAAGAGGGGTATGTACATAAATGTATGAAAGCAGGCATATGAATATAGTTTGAAAATTTTCTTTGGAAAATTCAAGTGATTTCTCTGTAAACTGATGGAAGGACCAAATGCCTTGCTCCAAGAGAAATACATTCTCATAGCATATGTTCAGTGTGGATACTTAATACATAAATATTGTGTATTTAGTTATCTTCTAGGCATATGTACAGTGGTCTTCACATTGCAGAAACAGGCTGAATCAATAGTGTGTTACAGTAGCCGTGCTGCTAATAGACATTATCCTTTCTACTAAGCCCTGTTGTCATTCTTACTAAGGAATTCTGAGAGGCTGTAGTGAACAGCAGGAGATGAATTACAGCAAAAAAATATTATCAGCCTAGCTCAAAACTAGTAGTACAGGGAAGGTTATTGGCCTGAGATTTAACGTCATCTTTGTACACCTGCAAGATCTGAACAATATAAGTGAAGCCCTTCTATCTGGATTTTTTTTTTCAGTTGTCCTTTACACTGGACCTTTAAAGTTTCACTCATCGCTGGTATAACTATGAACATGTGGAGGTACATGGCTCTCCCACTCTATGCAAATCACTGGTTAGAAAGTGCATGGAGAGACTATTATTGTGCAAGAATCCAAATTTTCAAGGGAAAACTGGGGAATTTCCATTATGCTCAAGCAAATTTATCCAAATTAAAGCATTGCCTAAGTAATGTTTGAATAGTGTATAAATTAAACCATGAAAGCATCTAGTCACTCATTTTAATTGCTAAAGTGCCTCAAGGGGATTACATTAAATGAAGAAGGACCCTTGGAAGGATCATAATATCTCTCATGGGCAATACTGATAGCTACAAATACAGCAGCAGTTGCTTTTACACGTCACAGAGGAACAAATTTCAGATAGAGATAAAACAAATAAACTATTCTTTATATTGATAAGATCATAAAAGTCAAACATGACACAGATATCCATTACCTGAAATGGGGAAAATTACCTGTAAGGTAAATCTCAGTTTTACATTTCCTCTCAGTTGGAGCAAAAGGCTGCAGTTCAAACACTGGTCTGATGATATTCTAAGAAGCAGTAGCAATAATGGTTTTCTTTTTGATGTATAGCTACAGCAGCAAAGAAGACCTGGTTTTATTAATTACTAGCTAAAAAGCTGCTGTGTAGGCTTTTTTGTCTTCGCAGCCATCTGGTTCAAGATGAAGATAAAAAAGTAGTAGAAAGTTATTGAAAAATGAAACAATTTCAAAAGATGTAAGTAGTGTAGAGGTGGAGATTATACAGAAATTTCTAGAAGCAGCTAACTTAACACAAGACCTTTATTGACTAGGTTGAACTAAGCCAGGATTTATAAAAAGGACATCTTACTGTAAAGACTATCCACAATATTTCTTCAAAAAAAAAAAAAAGATAAGCAGAAGAGAGTATCTGTCACTCGCCCGGTGGCCGGTCTGGCCCAAACCACTACAAAATTGAATCAGGTTAATATGTATAATAGGTTCACTTTAAAAAGAAACTCCATCAAACAGATTTGTAGGTATAGCTACAAAAGAAAAATGTTTACTTATTACTGACCTGTAGAGTAAGTGTGTGTGATTAAATCTGGATGGCAAGACATCATCCTTGGTTATGCATTAACAAGAGCCTCTGACTTCAGTAAAAGTATCACTCACTCATCCCAGGGTATAATTCAGCCAAAAAAGGATGCACAGCCAAAAACATGTTCCTATCATCTTTTAAAATTGGAGGGTGGTGTTTGCATATAGACATACGGCTGTAGGGAGAAATGTGGGAGCAAATACATATAAGTCTGTAAAGCACTGTCGTCACATCCTGTGACAGGATTGCTGAAATCTGTCAAAAATCAAGCTATGTTTCCTCACATTTAAAGGCATATGCTAAGATTACAAGGAAAATTTCTTGTCTACTGACTTGTGAAGGAATTGACCTGTGTTCACTACAAAGAGGAGAAAAATTGTAAATGATAAAGCCTACATGTCTCACATCTGCAAAGCACTGCGATTCCATCATAGCATTTACAACAGTAAGTAGTACGAATCATACTGTCCACACATGCTTTATGAGTTTCAGAGACTATTTTGTCTGATTGCTTTGCTATTACTTGCATGGTCTGTCCTAGCAGGGATGGTTAAGAGCTCCAGCAGCTCTCCAGGGCCTGTCTGAATGGCTGCCCTATAATCAGAACGCTTGAGCTGAGCTTACCAAAAATCCCATATACATGTATTTTTCCTCTCCATAAGCGAAGTGTCAGCAGGTTTTTGCAATTTCCACTGCTCTTAAGGCAACTCAGAAAAGGTACGTGGTGCTTGATTTTGGAAACGCTGCACAGTGTGAGGGAATCTGGGATTAAACATCAGAGCAAAGCTCATAAATTCCAGGAATCCCAGGATGAGCAAACTGGGTAAGTGTTTGAATACGTCATATGGATCTAAGATGGATGTGTCACTGTAGTATTACTCAGGGTCCTTCCACAGAGCACAGGAATATGTGTCAGTGTGGACGCACATTCACGAGAAAGTTTGCAGTGTTTCTAACTAGTCTGCTTGGAGTTTATAAAATTCACAGAGGTGTGTCATTATTCCTGAGCTCCATCATGGTGAAGGACACCACTGCTCTAACAGCTGTGGTGGTGTGAAACATTTAGAGAACGAACCATAGAAACAACACAGAAAAACAGTACAAAAGTGGAGACAGCTTCATATAGAGCTACAGCGGGGTGGGGCTGTGGGAACCCCAGGGAATTACTTGATAAGTGTTATTTTTTGGTCATGCCTACTTCAAGGTGTGCTTTTACCTCCAACACCTGCTAAAGACGCCTGGTGAGAGACTTGGAAACTCTTCCTCTCTTCCTAAAGCTGCTACAGATTCACTGTGCAACGGCAGGGGGTCCTCTCATTTCTCTGTGCGCCAGTTTCCTATCTGTACATTGGAGGTCACATTTCCATAACTCACAAAGGCATTACAAAGACAAACTCATCAGTATTTGTGAGACCATGGAATACTGCAGTTATGAATTTGCTAGTATATAATCAAATCACAAGATCTGGGCTTCCATCAGCTGCCTCAGTTGAAGTATAACAGCTGTGATGTACCTCATCTAGGGAAGTGAGAATACAGTTCACAAAAGGTTTGCAAGCATCCAGGGCTTTGAAGAGCATATCTCTATTATTTATGTGCTTTTCTCTTTTAGCATACAATAGCTTTCAAGGTTTAATGGCTGATAACAACAAGCAATTGCATGTCACTTACATTGTGTGATATGGGATTAATTCATGCTATTTAAACAAAGTTTTCACTGTTTCTGAGATGCTCCCTCTTCTCCTACCTTCCCATCTCTCAGAGGAATATTTGCTCTTGTCAGAAGCCACAACAGAAGAATGAAAAATGACGAGACATTACTTTAAAATAGGTGGTATGTCGGAAGACATTACTCGCACAACACGGAAGGCACTGAGGCAAGAGACTAGAATTGTCAGCCCCACATCATCAGAAAAACCCTCAGCAGAAAGGCAACTGGTAATCACGCATCCTGACTGAGTTAAATTGCTTTATGCATAGACACCGTGCATGCCAATTGGGAAGGCTTAAAAGTAGGGCCAAAGCTAAAAGTCATAAAGTGAAAGCGACAGTAAGCAATTCAAATTCTCTTGTAATCTTTATGCTATACCTAACTACTAGAGAGATGTAGGCAATGAATAATCCATGGTTTTAAACTAGCTGTAAGTTATTGAGCTGACTAGTTGTAGCCTATCTGGCCCGCTTAAGCGTCTGACAGAAATATGGATCAAATGTAGCACCAGTTTCTGGAACTCTCTCCCTCGTCCTTTCCTGCTCATTCTCCAGCTCTTGTGCTTAAGAGACGCTATTCTAATTCTTTGATGCTACATCCAGTTGCATCAACTACAAGGCAAGTATTGCACTTAAAAGTGACATAGTTGGACTACCACTTAGGTTAGCTGTAAAAACAGGTTCTATATCTAGAATTGACAGGGAATCCTACAATGGAAGATGTAATTAAATGTTATATTCTCATCATAGACTGTTGTGATTTTCTTTTGTACTAGTATTATTTTCAGTTTTAAGTCATTTCTTTCTGTAGTTACCAGTTGTTTACCCAAGGTCTTCTCTTCAAACACCTTTTAGACGTATGTAGTGAGAAATACCAAGGAACCAGGCCCCAGATGAGCCCCATTTGTCTAATTTGCATACTTAGTTCCCTACCATGAAATGCAGAGCTGTTTGATAGAAAAAGCTTCAGATGTGATCTGTCATTGGTTTGGTTTTATGAAACAAATTTAAGAGATTTTGCAAAATTAAACTTAGACCCTCCGTTCTCACACTCTCTCTTTTTTCTCCTTTTTTACTGAATGGAGATGGGTAAAAATCAAAACTTTACTTTTAAAACTCCTAAATACTACATTTGAAATGTATGGGCACCTAAGAATAGGTTTTCATGTTAGGTCTTATCTAACTTGTTGATTTTCACAGGTCTTCAGTGATGACAAACCAGACTGTGTGGGATGTCCTGTGGAAAAGTTCTTATGTAGAAAGACAAACACTTTCTTTTTGTCCTTAGCCATCACTTATTAGAATCTGTCCTGCGATAGAACCATAGAAACATTACTGCTGTTATAGAGCTTTCCACCTTGTCATTTGATGATACTGATAATTAATACTGTTAATACTATGCCGTGGATGTGTTTGGACATAAAAACCCCTGGAGCCCGAGAGCCCTATGCTTAAATCATGATATCATGTGGNAAAAAAAAAAAAAAAAAAAAGAAAGAAAAGAGTGGTCTAGAAGTTACTTTCAGGGAAAAGGACGTTTTATTGTGATTTGGATTCTTCCTTTTTTGTTTATATTTTGAAATCTTAATTAGGGGTTCATCCTTTTGTACTGGAAAAATACAAAGCTGAAAATGTATACTGCAGTGTCCTACTACTTACGGTCAGAAGCAGTTCACAGACAGGAAAAAATGTCCATGAAACCTGAATGTAAATTCCTAAGCTTTGCAGAAATCGAGAATGTATTCAAAGGAAATACACTCTGGAGGTTGAGAGACATCATTTCCAATGACTTACGGTCTTCTGAGATTTGATGATTCAAGCTTAGAGCAATGGAGAGGAGGAAGGGAGGAAGGAGCAAGGTTAACCACCCACAGCTTAAGTCTTCTTTGTGGAATTAGTCTGGATGAACCAATATGTTATATGAGCATTTTATGTTTGTTTCAGTATGTGCAAACTAAAGGCACTAGGAATTAAATCTCCCACCTAACATCGAAATCAATCATTTGCAGCCAGTTTAGCCCAAATGGTAAGGAAGGTACTTCAGACAGAGTGTTTGAGTCAGATGGCTTTATAGGAAAGAAGTATCACCCCCAAATACACCAAACTGTGGCTTAACTTCTGATGTCAGGCACAGACACAATGCAAATAGGCAAGTTTCCTCCTCAACTAGCAAATCAAGACTCTTTCTCACAATACACTAATACTTATTATTTCACCAAGGTCTGTTTCCCAGCAACAAGAAATACTTGGCTGCAGAATAGCAACCTTACATCTGCTGATAAAGATCACACTCCTCTAAGAGACAAACAATATTTCTCTAAGAAACTGAATTTTTCCCCTCTGTACAACATTCATGAGCCCTTCCTTTGTGCTAAGTAGGCATGTATTCAGCATCAATCTGCAAAGAGGAGGCAGCAAACCTGCAAAGAAGCCAGAGAAGACAGAACTGGATCCTGCAGACTTTTGTCCATGACATTTGTAAGGTCTGATCGAAGGGCACAGAAATAGCTAAGGCAGTATATTAGCTAATAATAACTGTCTGTAGATTTTACCCTTCTTTCCCTGTACCCTACATTTCTGTCCCCAAATACAGGGAAATAAATAAATGGAATGGTCAGGGAAGATATAATGGTTTCACCATTGTTTTTTTAACTTTTTAATCAGGGTATTAAGATGAAATAAACACATGCCTTAATTTTTTTTTACTATTACTTATGTTTATCTAGTACAGTAAAACAAGTATAAAGATCATTATTCCTCTGTAGCTGTTTTTAAATACAGCAAAGGAATATAAATCTCTTAAGGTGGAAGAAGAATACAGAACTACCCCAAATCATCTTATCCATATCTTAAATAATGAAATTCAGAATTTAGCTCTATTAATCTGCGCTTTTAAAAGTCACAATAGCATGCTAAACATGTTACAAAACAGTACATCTTTATAAGCAATGCTGCTATTCTAGCAACACATTTGCAGTCTCAGAAGACAAACAACCAGAGAAGAGATAGTTTTCTCCAGCTTTTAAAACTTTTGGCAGCAGTGCATTTAATCTGGCATTGCACAAGATGACAAAGCAAGCTGTTTAAAAAAAAATACGGCTTTAAATCTGCAACATTTGAAAGAAAAATCTGAGTGGGACATAGAAAAAAGGGCTTGTTAACATTTAAGTGAAACGGGATGCCAAAATTCATTTAAGCACTACTTTACAATCAGGCCCTTATTCCCTGATCCAAAAACTAACAGTGAATATATCTATCAGTGATGTACAGACTAACAAGAAACTATGGGCCAAACTTTGCAATCTCTGTGGCAGGAATTTCAGCCCAGAATTTGATTAGAAAGCCACTAGACTGCTGCACCTTTTAACAAGAAACAAAGGCTGAGGTACATTTATTTACTAGCAAATCTATCAGTGGATCACCTAGCTATCTTCTCTTCTTACAAAAGCAAACTTAGGAAGGATATGATTATCAAGCTCCTATAACAGAGTTAAAAAAGGGTTAATACACAAAAGTCACTGTTTAGAAAAATCCTTTTTTTTTTTCCAGGTATGGAATAGGTGAATACTGTTACCTATCACTTTATTTCTTTTGTGCAGACATTTCCCCTGTACGTTCCTTTTCATGTGTTCAGATATTTTACTGAATAAAGTTTCACACATATTTCCAGTGGATTGCAGGTCATGTCTTAGGTTTCAGATTTTTGTTTTGCAGTCAGAAGACCAAAAATACGATTGAACCAAGCTCTCATACTGTATTACAGCTACCTTCATTACCACTGAACCTGTCATCTGCTGCAGCGTCCTGTGATCAGACAAAGCTGCAGGCAATGCCCTGTCTTAAATTCTTACAAGAATTAAAGTTAACAAACAACAAATTTCTCCAAGCTTCTGTATACTCCAGACTTCAAATAAGGAATAGATCAAAGTGGGGGAGAATCACAAAAATCCTGAGCAAATGACCTTCAGATAACTTCTCAATAAAAACACAAGAAACAACTTCCAGCCTTAGAAATCCTGCCAGTTGAAGAACAGCTAACTGAGTGCTAGCTGCTTGCATGTAAGCAGAGTTTACAGAGAAACGGCACCCATATCGCTAATTTGCCTGGTGACCGGTTATATCCTTAAGGGTTGATTTGAGCTTCTCTGCCACAGTGGATTCTGTAGTTGTTGCTAATAAGCGAACAGCTTTTGAATTAATATCTCTGAGACTGAGAAGCACCCGGGGGAATCTTCTGACCTAGCAAAGCTGAAACTACAGCTGTGAAAACGTGTGGATAGCAGCACACGTGGTATTTCAACATGTGAAGTGGCAGATGCGCGTGTGCATGGGGGGAGGGCACGTGTTTCTAAGGGTATGTGTGGGTCTTTGAAGGAAGTACCCCTAGATACCTTTGAAACATATTAGGCTTAAAGGAGGAATATATCAAAAGACAGTGATTTACCATCCACAGTCTTTTGCTGGCTATCGCTCTATAAAACTCAATTGTTTTCAAAATTTGCTTTTTTACCTTGCTTTTCATGTTTTCTCTTTGTTTGGGTACATTTTTCCACTCATGTTGTGTCAGTGATCTTTTGAATTATGTTATTGTTTCAAAAGATGCTTCAACAAAAAGTAAAACACCATCTGCCAAAAGCTGTTGTTACTGTAATTTGTTTTACAATTATACAGCAGTATGCTGAGGGGGGACTCTTTCCTATTCCTAGAAATACTTTGCTCTTGCAAAATTACAGTCTGTTAGAGAGTTATTCTACTTTTACAGAGTTTATTCCAGACAACATGTACAATCAAAGACCCTTTTTTTTCTTCTCTCTTTTACTTGCAAACCACTTTTTTCCTTACCCTTTTGACCCATATTAAACTTATGAATCAATCTCTAAGACCAGCTGTTGCTGCCTGCCTATTTTCCTCTACCTCCTAATGCAGATTACGCTTTCTATCATACAGAACTACTTTGTACTTTCTTTAGCACGTCTTCCGTGGATTTTTGGAGCATTTCTTCACTTAATATTAGGTTCGTATTTTCTTCCTAACAACTCTCAAAGTCTTTGCAATTCTCTCCAATTCTCATGTAGAATTCTACCACTTTTTTTAAGCAAATAATGAATATGTGCAAAATTAACACATTAAAGATCACCATTTTTTCATTTCAGGTTGATAGCGACTAATTGATAATTTTCTCTGACTGCAGTTTTTCACCCTGTTGTCCATCAATTGTACAGCAATTTCGTTTGGATTTTAAATGCCCCTGTTATGCAAGATTCTTACTTCAGTAAATATATAACTTATCAAATAATTGTCTCTTATTAGCTTAATCAGCTATGCAGTAACAGAAGAAAACTACATTGGTTAGACAGGATTTGTCTTGACAAATCCATGTTGTAGGTTTTTCATGACCTTATTATTCTCCAGATTCCACACTTTCATAAGAAGAAATATTTCATTGTCTTGGATTCATCACTTGAGTGATTATAGCTATGTCTGGCAGCTCTTCTTGGTCCATTTTCCTCTCAACAGTATGTGTCCACACTCCCTGTTTCATGGGACTAGCTTATATATTCTGCCGCTTAACAATTTAAATTAAATGATCTAATGATTCTGCAGCATAAAAAGAAGGGCAATATACTTTTAATTTCTTATTAATGTTTGATAAGATCTAAAAATAAATTATTTTAATGAATTCAAGGCTTTCCTTTAAAACCACAAATGTCATGGTTGTTCTAGGTTCATTTTTTTTTTGTTTGCTGTTTGATTAATAAAATGAGACCTGATATTTGCACTTAAATTGCTTCTGTGCAGGACCTGAGCATCGTTCACTAAGAGATTCATGGCAAGGTCCAATTCAGGTTGCCAACATCCAAAATCTGCTTGTGGTACATAGCCATTAGATTTCTTTCTTACTAAGATAGCAGTCTTTCCTCTGAGATCATGAGTTCAATGTGCAAGAATTATTTAAGAGCAGGCCCACCGTAGAAAGTTTGGTTCTTCTACCGTGTTTTTTATTCACCTTTCCGATGAACAAAGACAAGATGAAATGATGGAAACAAATTCATAAACAAGCATGCACATGTTCCAAAGATGATTTTCCTTTTTAGCGCCTGTTTACAACCTTCTCCATGACTTCTTTGCCTCACTCCGTGTGTGTATAGTACAGTATAAATAAAATTTTAAAAAAATAGCTCTTCCTTCTTGTTAGAAATCAACAGCATTTTACAAAGGTGATTTATCCGCTGTGTGAATTGCACATTTTCCCAAGTATTCTACCACCCACAGTATTATTAGCAGCACCCAAGAAACACCAGATGACCAAACATACCAGAGAGACTTATTTGAAAGTGAAAATATTTAAGACCTACATACTAAGGACAGTAATTGGTGATGGTATTTGACAGTGTGCTGTTAATTTGAACTCATTAAGTGCAACTGATGGTATGAGTCTTTTTTCTCTCAACATCTAGCTGTCGTGTTGTTCCTTGTTCAGGCAGAAAGTATCTTCATCTTGACTGTGCAAAGGTAGACCAGAATCTATCACTTTGCTATGCCACTATTATTGCCATCTTTACTTATGTAGATCATCAGGATTTATGCAGAAATAAAATCCCTACCAATCAGGTTAGAGCTTCTTTTCTGTAAGCAATCTGAACAGCCAAGAAACAACAGGGGGTTGGGAGTTCTGTTAATGCTTACAAAGAATATTTGTGAAGCAGTTCTTACATGGCTCCTGAATACACTACGCATCATGGTACAAAATTATGTGAAATCTGAAGTAGCGGGGGGGGGTCAGTAGAAAATCACTTTGACTCTGGAGATTTTCTCTTCTATGATATAAAAATCGTGTACCAAAAATCAAAGTACATAATAAGCTGTATATAGATGGAGAATTCCTTTTTTTTTTTCCTCCTTGGCTCTCAACCTTCAGACCAGTGACAACTTTGCTTGACTTAGGACCTGATAGGAAACTGAATGGGACTTCCATATCTGGCCCAATTTAATAAAAAGTCTGGTTTCTATACTGTGTTAGTCCGGTTTTGAAAACCATTAATGCTTTGTATGTCAGCCTTTTTATCTTCTGATTTTTTTAAGCTATAAATAATACTTTGAACACACACTGAATCTCAGGGCTTTGATTTTTCCCTTTTACAGCAATAATAAAATACAAACACCATTCAGGTTAGCTGAATACATAATAGCTAGAGTAAGTAAATCAACCTAAGCAAGCAAGTTGAACCTGCATCTTCAGCTGTTTCTGATGGCTTGAAGAATGTAAACTTTCATTAAGCAGTCGAACAATAAGCTTCGATACTATTAAATATTTAAAGGGATCACTATAAAGAAGAAAACTTCTGGAAAGTGACTTTGTGAAAAATAAAATTCAGAAAAAAAGATAGGTGGGATCAGAAGAACAAATACCATTGTATTTAGTATCATTCATTGCAGGAGTTAAAAATATCTACAAATCTTCATTTGGTCTACGAAGAATATAAATACATTTCACAACTCTGAATTAGTTTCAGGGCAAATTTCAAAGCTGGTCCTTGCGCAGGAAGGATTCAAGAAAGAAGGAGCTCACTCAAGATGTGTATTCAGAGTGTTCTGAGGTAAAATAATAAGGTCGCCCAAACGTAGGGACAGAGAATCTTATTAAAATTACCATCTCTGATGTTCAAAAAAACAAGCACTGTCTGAAAGAATTTTGTAAACTTTTGCTATCATTTTATAAATTACTATTGTATCCAAATTAGCAGAATTGAAAACTGTAAAATGTGACAAAATATTAAAACCTAATATTTTAAACCTGTCTTACTGTATTAAAGAATGCAAAAATCTTAAAAAAGGAGCTCACATGAAAATACTGCTGCTATCTTATCCTTCCCAGAAAACTAGAGGACAGGTAGTCACTGGTCCTGAAACTCTTGTCAACTCAGAATGAAGGGGCAGTATAAACAAAACCAAACTTCTGTCATTTTTAGGAAAAAGCTGAAACATACTCCAACACACACACCTGAGCAAGAACTGGGCAGTGATAAGAAGAAAAGAGATTTGATCTGCTTTTCTGACCTACCTGTGCATAAACATCACAGTAAGATTACTGAAAGTATACTCCATATCAGTGGTCAGAGATTTGACTGTCTAAAACAAAGGTTGACATGAAGGAGTTAGCTTTTTCTCCTTGCCCTCTATCAGTCTCACAGACACAAAAATCAATCCTTGGTGTGCAAGTTTTACTACCAATAAGTAAAGTAATTACAAGGTTTGTCATATCGCTCTCCAAATGGAGCAGCAGCTCTCCTAGCACTTCCATCTGCCTTTGCTCCACACCTAGAAGCCAAGCAGAAGAGGAGGTCAGCCTGACAGCATTGGTCATGACTGATAGCTGATATGAGATTAATCCACAGGTTCCAGTTTTTATTGAAGAACAGGGAAACCATGATCACTTTATGTGCCTGTAGATTAATTAGCTTTTCCAATTGGGCTTGCAGGAAGAGAGGTCACAAGAGCCATAATACCAGAGCAGTGGTCCAGCAGCAGTCTGAGACTCCTTCATTGAATAGCTATGAGCACTTCTAACTCCTAAGTTTACAGCCCCAAAGGTAGAGTGTTTGCTCCCCTTCCAAAGCCAGTTATTTCTCTTAGGTGTTTACTTTCTCAGCTCCAGGTAGTCTGGTTACCTGTATAAAAGGCTATGCTTTTTACAAAACCTTGACAAATTCTTACACTCATTAGAGTCTCAGGGCAACCTTTTCCACTTTTAAAGGTAACACAAGAAATTCAGTCTATCATTCTACCTACCACCCGTTCGACAGAGAGTTATGATGAGTTCTAAAGATATTTCAAAAGAAATAAGAACTCATACTGAGTGCACGAAACATACTAAATATCTGTTTGGATGATAACTTTCTGCATGTGCTTAAGCATGTAATTTCACAGCTCTGTTTCTCAGTCTCTCCTCTGTCCCTTTGTCTCTTTTCTATAGACTGTATGCTTTTCATGTATTAATCCATTGATTAGTATACATTTACTATGCTGCCTAGTAGAGGAAAGCCCAAACATCTGCATCAGATTTTAGGGAAAAATCTAATAGAAATGGCTAATAAAAGCAACACTTGCAGTAATATTACTTACACTCACCATCAGCTTTACTGATGCTCTACTACGCATGTGGACCTCTACAAAAACTTCCACTAGATTTACCAACTTTAAAATTACAAAGATGATAGCATTAATCTTGTCTAACCTACTCCTTAACACAAGCTATTGAGTTTCAGCCAATAATTTCCACATTACACCCAGAAATTCTGATTGTGTTTCATGGTCAAGGATATATCTGCTTTCATTGAATTCTTATTGTTTACAAAACATAAACAGTCTCATATATGTTGCTCAGCAGCAGGGCTTTTGAACTGTTTTTTAATAGCTTTTGTTGACTCCAGATCAGGCTATCCCAATTCATTGTTTGCAAGCATTTTGATCATTTTCACTCCAGGATTTAGCTGAGTGCGTAATTTTTGTTTTAACTTAAGCTGTTTTAAAAAGCTTATGCAACTCTATCAGATTTGCCTCTATTTTAAAGTGTTACAACGTACACGCAAAAGAATCAAGTTACAGCTCTGTTTCCAAATTAAAGTATAAATTCTCTGAACACATGTGTGCATAGGTACTAAAATAATGCTCAAAGACGATTGATTTTACAACAACCTAGATGAGAAAAATCTGTACCTAATCGTAAACACAAAAGAGGTGTTTCACAGTGGTTCGATTCAAAACCAGCTTGTTGCCGCCAGTTACTTTCAAGGATCAGAACTGTAAACTTGCACAGATCCCTAGACATAACCTGGAATGCAAAGGTGTCTAATTTTTTAGGGTGCTATTTATGATTCTTACTATGGCATTATTATTATTTATGGCAAGGCTGGAGTGGATTTACCTTAACAGAAGTCAAAACAGTTCTCCAGTTATTTATCAATTCAAGAAGACATGGACCAAACATTTAACAAGCTAATCAAACAGAGGAAAACCACTTGCGACCACTTGCGACTTGCTGGCTAGTAAAGACTTCTAGCTACTGCAGGAAGTTCCTTACTATATCCTGCCATGCAAAGAATCTGACATATTCCTTTTGCTCTGACCTGGTGAACTGCCTTACAGCCACTATAAAACATTTTTTCCTGTCATAAATGATATCATTAGGGTGCAAAAACTGTTTAAAGATTTTTTTTTTTTACTTTTTAGCTAACCAAATTCAATAACAGACATTTTTTCAAAGAGTTTGACAGAGGCATTGAAGGTGCTTCACACTTCATCCCAAAACCCTTTCTGTGTTTTTATACCAAACTTTGGACTTCGCTTCCCACTGACATATAAATAAAAGGACATAATCATATTCTGTGAATTGTTTCACATATGTTGTAAGAATCATAAAAAAAGAAACAAAATGAAGACAGGTTGTGAAAAAGGTTCAGTGAGGAATAAGGGGGGATGAAAGTATATAAAACACAAATTACAGATCTGTGGTGACTGATATGGAATCTGACTCAGCGCACAGTGAGTTGCAAGCTAATCTGACACAAAAACATAATGATAGTCTATTCCTTACTTCAAGCTGAATTAAAAATTCTTCACAGCTTTTTTAGTCATTCATAGACATAATTTGCTTTTGTTGCTTAACCATGGATGTCATCCATTTTAATGCTTTATTTGTCTGCCTGCTCTCATTTGAAATTCTCATCTGTAAATAATCCTGCTACTGTGAAAAATACTCTTCAAAAACTCCCATTTTCCCTCTTTTTGCTTGGAAAGACTTCAAGCATCCACATAAACACTGCAGATAAGTGATTTTCAGTTCTCCTGAAGAGTATTTCTCATGAGTTTCTCAATTTTTCTAGATTCAGCCAGTCAGGAAATAAGATACTGTAAACAATCACTTTGACTTTAACAACTTGGATTAATTGAAGAAGAGTAGAAGGAAAAGCTGCAGTGCAATTGATTAGAGAATGCCTTGTGGAAGTAAATTGTTACTAACTCATGAGAACTAGTATAAGCATATGATAGGCTTTTCTGTAACTGAGAAGACTCCCTTCTATGGTGACAAATTTAGATCAGTTTTTCTATGAAACTTTACAGCTATGCACCCATTTATGCCAGGCCGAGGAATCGATTTATCAGTCCAAAGAACCACATTCCTATTTATGGTTTCATGACTGGGTGACTGAACTACCAACTGATGTTTCAGTCATTTCTTAATCAGTACCTGAGATTTTGGAAAGCCATTTAGAGCAACAATGTTCTTAAAGTACAATGAAGAGAGAAAAGAAGTCTCGTCAGTTTGAAGAATGAGAAGTGTTCCTCTCCACTAAGGGCTTGAGAAATACGGAGGCAAGAATTACTTTCTGTGGATTTAAAAAGCAATCATGTTCCTTTTTCTATCACTGAAGTTCTTTGTTATTATTCATATGTATTATTTATACATCATTGTGCAAAAATGAGTTATATACTACATGGAAATTAAGTTAAGTTTTATATTATATGTCTGTGTCTGACATAGGTGACTCCTTTTACTGGCTTCAGTTACAGCTTCTCCTTCTGATCTTAACAGTTTTTCATAAGCAATACTCACACCCATGGTTAAGACTGCGCTATTATTATTCACTGAAATAGCATTTAGAAGCTGGACCAGAAGTTCATGTGGTCAAACATGGTGAAAGCCTATTGTTAAAAGGCTATGACTGTGCATGAGACAGAGTGGCCAGCTTCAGCAAGGCCAGGGACAATGTGGTTTCATTCTCTTATCCTCATTATGGCCCCCCTGTGTGCTGTTGTTAGTTTTAGCTTTTCACTTTCTGTAGACACATATTTAATTTTGGATGCTTAATCACCATTAATCACCACTGTTAGAAAGTAGTTATTTTAAACCATTTTCTGCAGAGCATCCCTTATCATTTGTTATCATCTTCTTTCTCACCAACTGGATGAATTTTATTCATTTCAGTTTGGAGGCCAGAAGCGCTGAAGCTGAACGTATAAATATTATCAGTCAACGCTGTAACCAGCTTCTTTAGAAAAAAAACCATAACACAAATCTTTAATTTTTGCCATGTTTGAGTAAAACTAACAAATATTCTTCAATGCTTACAATGCTTTCATCTTTTTCAGATGTTAACAAAAGCACAAAATTAAATGGATCCACTACCAGGATCCAGAAAACAGCACAATGGATAAAAGTTTGAGAAATCTGTCTCATATTAGCTTAAAGGGCAGAAAGACCTCGCCAAATCACTTTACCTCTTTGTAACTCAGTGTCCCTAAGGAATAATTCTTTCTTGTAAACACTTTCATACCTAGGTGGAGTAGTAGTAGTAGTTACATTGTAAAGCAGTTGTTCTGGTCCACTAGTATTAAGTGCTGACAGATACTACTTTAGAATCCTTCTGGTCACATACACGAACTTCTTTCTAGTAAAATTTTCCTCTAACTAATGTCGTTATCAAATATTTAAGCAGCACTGAATCAAAAAGACTTTCCGCTTGTTGGAAGAAAAAAAGGACACGTAAATGAACTGCTAAGTACCCTTATTAATAGGAAACATCTGTTAAAATAGTGTGTGTGCACAATGTTATTGCCCACTATGTGCCCTGTCTTATTTGTTCTATATTGTTCTCCATCCCGCAGCTTGGAAGAAATTTACTGACAAGGAATTACTGACTTTTTTCATCCTAATGCATTTGGTAGAGTAGAGACAGCATTTTGCTAATTTTGGGCCTTGATTTTTATGTGCAACTAAAAAGAACTATGTTAAAAGAACATATTAAGGCTGTAAAATCAAGCACTTGAAACCTGGGAAATAGAAAATGGAAAGTTGTGTCCCCACAGAAGAAGCTCTTGTAATCTTGCTGTAGTAGTGGTAGTAGCAGTAGTAGTAGTAGCAGTAGTAAGACTGAGCAAAATATGGTAGTCTCCCTATCTCTGTGCTACGAACTGTTGAACTGCTTTTTCTGTAGGTTTTGCTTTTGGGGGAGTATTTTGACCATTTAGCCTGGGCTACCAAACCGAATATTTCAAGCAAAATGGCTGAAGTATTGCAAAGTGAAAACAGTGAAAAGAACATCTTGTAATGGGTCAAGTAATCTTAATGACAACCTCTTTTTCATTAAATGGTCATGAAAAGCCTAATGTGTTTTGAAAGTCAAGTCAAAAGATTGATAATGGCACTTCACTGTTCTCCAATAATCTCATCACGCTCATAAGTGAAGTATACTTCACATAATGCCTGGAAATGAGAACGCTGTTTCCCTACTTTAATAATAAGGTGCTGGGACACAAAAGATTGCAGAGAAACTTTCTGACAGACGCGGAAACTGCATCCAGATAGCCTCACTCGGTATTTGAGCCACAAGACACCATTCCCTTAATAAAAGCACAAGGCTAGGTAATCATATAAAAGATACAGAAAGTCAAGCTGAGAAACCTGAAAATAAATCTGAAATGATGAAAGCTAATAAGAGCTTTGCAGCTGGTGTGAGACAGGCTAAATGGAGCTTGGAGAGGAAAATTGAAAGAATGGAGACTTGTAGAAAAACTAAATATGTAGGATCGCTGACAATTCCTACAGGTAAGGGGGAAGAAGCCCCAGAGGGATTCAGAGAGAAATATTAGATGTTGATGAGGAAAATTGTTCTTGCTACAAGAAACACTGTCATAAGAACTCCCACCAGAGACCGAGGGAACAGAAATGAAGTATCTCTAATAACTGAAGTAAAGCCAGCTACATACAGACTCCGCTCTCACGCAGGGACAGATCATCACCAATTGCATGCACAGAAAGCTCCAGGTAATCATGTTCAGGAAAACACTTTTCATGATACTGTTAATCTTCATTCTGCAGAGCTGTGCAGTGAGAAGTCGGTGAGGTGCCTGGACAATGCTGCTGCTGTAGCTCAGAAAGGAAATGCTGTTTATTAGCAAAGAAAGATGGCACCAAAATCATAAATTACCATCTGTGAGTTAGACATCACCTAAAGCACTTCAGTAGAGTGTTTCTCCCTTCATTGGACACATGGTAAAATTACAAATGTGCCCATAATTAGCATAAATCAAACATAGCTCCCCTGCAGTCGTTGGAAATTCAAGGGTGAAAGAACTGTGTACAAGAAAATTTTAGCTTAATTTATGATTCTCTATGGATAGACTGTCTGAAATTATCCTTTTTGAGAAGAACGGAAAATTTAACGTACAAGGCTTAGCCCTCTTGCATCATTGCAATAGAATAACAGCAACTAATTTTAAAACCAGAAGACTCTAAGCACAAGCAAAACAGACTCATAAGTGTGACCTTTAAGCTCCAAATTGTGTTGCTTTACATGGATTGCTACAAAGAAATTTCCTTTGTATTTGGCAAAACACTTGGTAAAACACAATCTAGAGAATATAATAAATGATAAAAATATATATTCTGGTATATTTTTCATGTAAAGAAAAAAGATATTTTTTTCTCCTTTTGCAATAATTGAACCATTTGTTACTATGAGACAATTTTAGCCTCTTTCAGGAAACAAGAATTCAGTTAATCATGCACATCTTCCAAATAAAATGCTGCGTGGGAAAGCTTTAAAAAGCTACTGAAGACAAAGTTTGTTCCATGAACAGGAGGACCAACAGAGCTTGTATTTCTGAGGATTTGAGTGCACCTCTTCATGGCCTGCTCCAGAAAAACCTCACACTCATTCTACTCCACATCTCCATAGGCCACCTCTCCCTCCTGCCGTTTATAGACCTGGTTACATATTTCTATCTCTCCACCATATATTTTTCTGAGCACCTTCCATCCATGCTGGCCATGGCTGGGGCTATCTCCACTCACTCTGTGCGTGAGTTAACTGGTGAGCCAGTGGGTCCCTTTATGGCCCTTGATTCATCAGAGCAGGGTTTGTATCTCTAACTTTCAACCAGCTGCAAAACTTGGTGGGACTTGGTATTCCTGAGGTTTGTTTGTTCAACACAAGTGCAAAAGTCTATTTTTCTTTGGAAACAAGGCTAGAGTCAACTCTTCGTTGGGCTGCAGCAGGCATGCAGCTTGGCTGTAAAAAGGTAAAGATGAACCATTTGAAACCTCTTGGAGGTAAGAGAATAACCTCAGCCAGTCGAGTTACGAGTGGAGAAGAGGGCCACATCATAGAAAGTGTTTTTGATAAATGAATTTGGGAATCCTACATGCAGAACTGGTCCAAGAAGCCGCAGATTGCTGCCACCCATTACAGCAAATGACAGGTCTTTGCCGATGAAAGTTCCCAGTCATCATTTTGGCACTAGCATGGTAACGTGGACAGGAGCAGACTGTTGCTGGGCACTTTTAGTCATAAGACCAGCCCTGCCAGCACAGATTTACATGGTCTGTGCAAGCAAATGGGAACATCCCTTAATTTTCACGTAGAGTTGTGTGTGTTTATAGCCCTACCCTGTGCCCCAACTTTGTCACTGATATAGCCACACAGCTGCCTTGCTCTTGTCATCACTTAGCACAGTTTAAAATGTCACCGTCTTAATGCTGAGTAACAATACATACAGAGATAAGAATTTGATTAAAGGGTGCAAGAAGAGAAATGTATGCCACATTTCTACATCTCTGCATTCAGTAGCAGAAAAGCAGTAATACTGATATGCAAATACCTATATAATGCCTGAAATAATGTGCACAGATAAACCATAGAAATTAAAAACACTGGGAAAATTGATAGTCAGTGCATCCCAAAGGTTATTATATGGAACAGAAGAAAGAAATAAATCATAAACATTAGTTTATAAAAAATGAATATTTTATGGTGATTTAACAGATATGGCCCCATATTTCCTTTAGAAATTTTTCTGAGATTTATATTATCTCTTCCAGAATATTTTAAACACATCTTTAAACAACACATGGTAGCTGATTTTGCAAAATGAGCAAATGAAATCTTCTAATTTCATTTGCTAAATAAGTTATTTTATAGCCTATTTGGTAAAGAAGCCAAGTTTCTGATTGTTTTACATAATGGACAGAAGCTGTTGACTATTCTCTAAATGAGGTAGTGAAATTGCCTATTGTTCTGGAGAAGCAATTTTTCAAAATCATTCGAACTTACATATTTGCTGGCTAAGCCTATCAAATTTACTCACAGAACAGCTTTCAGAAAGTTGCAGACAGTAAACATATTTAACCACATCTTCCATGTAATGATTCATGCAAAATCTAAACAATTGTCCATATCCCATATCTTACAGACATTAGAAGAAATTAAATTTTATCCTTAACTTGCTGAAATTTTCATATAGGATGAACAGCCTTTAAGAACACAACAGATCTGGTCCAAAGCTCCAAAGAAAACCTTTTTTTTTCACTGTTTTCATTGTAGATAAAAAACTCTCTAAAAATTTTATATTCACAAGATTTGAGTTAAAATAAAAGAATGCACGAAATGATATAACTTTGACATTTCACGTCAAAGTGTTTCAGAGATTTCAATACTGTGAACACCGACCTGGGCTTTAGCCTTAAAGATATTTTTCTCAAATCAAGTTCTGAATCTTAGTTTAAGGCCACAATCCAAACATAATAGAAACATCCAAATGTGCCAACCTATAAGGTATACAGAGTATTTTCAAGAAAAGTTCAAATCAAACTTTCTTGGCACTACCCATCTACAAAGGTAGGCAGTGCCTGGAGTGCCGTGATGGAAGAATACAGTTTTTTTTAGACAGGAGAGGCTGGCAAAGTGAGGAGGTGGAGTGACCCTTTCTGTAACAGACCCTCAGGAGTGCACACAGGTCTGCCTTGGGATGGGTCAGGAGTCAGTTAAGAGCTTATGGATCAAGATTAGCAGGCAGACCAACATGGGTGTCATTGTAGTGGATATCCCCTTAAGCCACCTGATCCAGAAGAAGTAGATGAGGTTTTTTTCAAACAACTGAAAGAAACATCACATTCACAAGCTGTGATCCTCAGGGGACTTTAACTACCCTGATATCTGCTGGAAGGACAGTAGAGCAGGGCTCAAGCAATCTGAGAGGTTTCTTTAGTGCATTGATGACAACGTCCTGGCACAGGAAACTGAGAAACCAACAAAGGAAAAGTGCTCTGTTGGACCTGATACTTAACGAAGAAGGAAGAATTGGTGGGGGAGGTGAAAGCCAGAGGCAGCCTTGGCTGCAGTGATCATGAGATGGTGGTGGTCAGTATCGTAAGGGGAGATAGCAGGGCCAAAAGCAGGAACACAGACCTAGATTTCAGGAGAGCAGACTTCAACCTTTTCAGAGATCTGCTTCGAAGAATTCTGTGAGACACTCTGGAGAGAAGAGAGGTACAGCAGTGTCAGCTGATAATCAAGGATCACTTCATCTGAGCTCAAGAAGGGCCCATCCTGACAAGTAGGAAGTCAAGCAAATGCAGGAGGAGGCCTTCATGGATGAGCAAGAGATATTGACCTAACTCTGACATAAAAAGACAGAGTACAAGAGACAGAATCAGGGGCAGGTCAACCAGGAGAAGTATAGAGCTGCTGTCTGATCTTGCAGGGGTGAGGTTACGAAAGGCAAGGCCAACCTGAAGTTGAATCTGGCAGAGGCTGTGAATGGCAACAATAAAGATTTCTACAAATATATAAATGACAAAAGGAGAAATTTTGGGCCCACTGCTGAATGGATCAGGGAGACTGGTGACTCAGAGAAGACTCAGAATGACTCAGAGAAGGTCAAGGTACTCTATGCCTTCCAAAAAATGTTCCTAGAAGTATTAAAGCATGTGTCTCTCAGGTACTCTGAGCTGTATACAGCTGTTAGGGATTACATTAGAACAATACAGAACCATTCAGATTATTATAGTGACTTTATTACAAACCTTGTGTCTATAAACTATTTCTTTACTACCTTACATGTGGCCACTGAAGGCTTCACAGTCATCTTTCAAAACATTATACAAAGATAGATAGGAAGTCTTTTGCCATTTCAGACCTGGGCAAAGTGAGAAATGTAGAAAACAAAATCACTGAAGTACAAAACCCTTGGGCATTTGATTGTTTTGTAGAAAGCTCTTATTTGCAAGGGACAGAAGCGTTAGCAACGGTTATGTGAACTTGTGTGCATCTATCTGCAAAAGAAAAGTTCATCTTCACAGAAACTGGCTTAAACATTTGGAGAAAGCCATCGTTCTTTTGTAGTATAGGCAGTAGATAAATTTATGACAGAAGAAACTGGATCTGTAGAGTTATGGAAGTTGAGCACATGGAAACCACAATTTGCCTGTAATAATAAAAATCCAATCATACATAAAGAGTTTAATACACCCAGACTTTTCTTACTGTATAGATAGTATCCTGAGAAATAATGAAGCATTTTCCTATTGATGCACAACATAAAAGCAAACTATGCATGATATGACCCCTCTTTCATGGCACCTCCATAGATTGTGGGATTAACAATTGGTAAATGATCCTTTTAATTCTAGTTCATTGATTTGAACAAAGCTCAGGGCAGACATTTTCAGATTGATGTTCCCTTACAGAAATTAATGGTCTATTTAGGTATATTTAAATTACTATTTATAGTAAATTTTAATGTAGAATTAGGTCACAAGAATAACACCTACTTACCTACATCAATGGAGAAATAATGGCAGCATGGTAAGTCTAGGCTTTTGCACAGCAGGATTCATGCAGTATATGTCTTTCCAAGTTACAAAATGACTCTTTTCAATCAAATATGCAGGTCTCCCAGAGGAAAGAAGCCTCACTTTCTTCATTCATTAACACCAAGGTGCAGGTTTAACAGACCAGTAGATGTATTTCTTAAGAGGGAAATTAGAAGTGACTAGTGAAAATGTAGGACACCGATTTTATCTTGAATGCTATACAGGTAACTGGTAATTTTAATGAGTGTCAAATTACATTTTTTACCTTCCCTGAGCATTGATAGCCAGTTCGTTGGTCCTGCTGGCTTGCACTGTCATTGTCCATCATAACTGCATACAGGACTGTGTTCACAGGGAGAAAAATAGTTACTTAGGAAGTCAGAAGTTATTCAGCTTGTTGTGGAAAGCACAGCAGGAAGCCTGAAATGAACTCTTTTCAACAGATAACTAGCAAAGAGAGCATTGTGATGGGGAGTATTTTACACTGATTTCCTTTGCAATTCCCATCTATGGCAATTTTACAATATAAAAGCCATAAAAATGTTTACTCCAAAATTCCAGAGCTCTGCTGCTTTTGAAAGATGTACACAACTAAATCAGCCCCCTGTAGTTAAACCAGACACAGAAAAGATTAAATTGTCTCTCATTCTGTACAAAAGCTTAGAATAAATCAGTGATTCCTGTGCAAAAAGGCATATGAATAACACATATATAATGGCTGTATAAATTGTTCTTGCTGCAAGGAAGAAAAGCCACTGAAACCTGAAAGCCACAGATGTTCCAGGTTATCTTCACTTAGGCCTTCGTGCTAATGGCTGGGGTATCCTTTTACCAAATGCTACAGCCTGTATTTCATGTGCACCTTCTCTGTGGTGGCATATGATAGAAAAGAACATGTGTGAGGGAAAACAGAGGCCCTCTGCATACTCACCTCTGGCATTCATGGGAAAGTCATGGAGTTTTTGGCTCTTATGCTTAGACCTGCCTCCTTTGCGCTGCCACTCAAATTATGTATTGCTGAGTTTACTGGAGATCCACATTCACTGAAAGATTTGAGGGAGGGTAGTGTCAGAATTCTGGATGGTTTTCTAAAACAAAGATGATTTTCTCTTTTCATTTTTCATTTGTCCAACATTTGAGATATGTCCAGATTTGAGATATGAAGCAGTAATTCCAGATTTCTATGAAAAACAGTTTTTTTTCCTTCCAGACACTAAAGTATTCAGGCTACATGCTATTTCCATTACCTATGTAGTGTCTTTCTCTTTTATAGACTCCAAATTTTTTGGAATAGTTACAGTGCTATATTCTACTTTGTTATATTGCTAAGCAAAACAGAGGACCAACTGGATATAGACATAATTTAGAAGACAGAAATAATAGATTTGTGTAGCATATACTAATAAAAATTATAAAACAGTATTAACTATGTTAACTGAGAACAGAATATGTAACACTGAGTTGTATATCTCATTATGTCTGTTTATTGACACCAATATTGCAAAACAAAAAATAAGAAATCTTATAGCCTGATCAAGAAAAAAATGCAGTAGCAATTAACTAATCAAACAATATACAGCTAGTCTGAGTATAAGTTGCAGTAATTAGAACTTGAAATAACAGGTCACAATATTTGTCAATACAGATATACTAAGTATATTATGTGATCAGCCTCTTAGTAGCAAGATTTCATTGTTTATATTTACTTCTGTGATATATTTACAGATGTAATGCACCGTATTTTGGAGGTCTCAATCCATGAAATCTGAACACCAGCAATTTTTACAAAGAACGAAGTTGCTTTGTAATATAGCTTCCTTGTTCATATATATTGCTGCGTGTACTTACTGGTATGGTTATGTTTTAACTTGAAAAATGTCCCTAAGAAGTCACTTCATCTTTTCCACAAATTAATAAGAATTTATTTTCCTACTAATAGCACTCATTAAACATATCCAGAAAACTACATGATATTTAGCATTTGTGTCCTAATACATTAAATTAGAATAATCCACCCACCTATTAAGATTAAGGCAGAGTTATCAGGGAAGTATTTTTTTAGTTTATATTTTTTTAATTTTAGCAACTTCTTTCTATGCGCAGATGTGGAATTTTCTGACTATCCTGAAAGAGTCAAGGTCAAATATCATTTCATAGTGCATAATTGTCACTTTTTTTCACCTGACCTGCAAAAAACAAGACGTCCGTTTTTACAAAGTGACTCTGGCCTGTCTTCTTTTTGTGGCCACAAGGTTCGTTCACTCCGTGTTTTAGATTCTGATACTGAGTTTGTATTCTCTCATCACCATCTACCACTAAGTTCAGCTTAGGTCCAAGAAGCCATAAAAGACTTCTGTGTTCTTCAAATAAAGATATCACCTTGCAGTCTTGGTCCCAGTGACAGGGACCCTTGAAGCAGCAGAGAGCCTGTTTAGCACCCCCATTTTGTTCTGCCTAAATTTTTTACATCTAGGCTGTAGTTTTGGGGAGAAAGCCTGGCAACACATGATCAGCTGAGAAGAGAACAGCACTTCTCATACTACATTGTAAGTAGCTTAATGGAGAAGAAATTGGCTTACAAGGGTATCACTTGTGGATTATGTGATCCCAAGAAGTGATAGCAAAGAAGAAACTGAAGAAATTTTTTGTCTATACACTGCTATGACAACCTTCACCTTCAATAAATACGTGCTGTTTAATGACACATGTACAGAAGTAAGCATCAAGTCAGTGCAGAAATCTGATTACCACCCTTAGTAAAAGAATTCAGGCTCAAATCTAGAGGGACAAATGGCTGAAACCAGTTGCAGTGATAATTTCTGTTACCATAAAACCGCCCTGTCACTGAGTATAACCTAACCAGAAACACCATGCACATGAATGAGACCTGGCTACCAAAGCCCAGTTCCAACTGACCAGACTAGTCCAGTACCAGCTGGATGTCTTGGAGATGTAAATGAAAACCTGGTGTCTCTCTTTGTTGGTCATTAAGCTACATGGCATCACTCCCTCTTCTTGATTAGATGATCAAAACTATTATGAAAAAAAGGACAGAAAAAAAATAACAGTTATAATGAACTTCTGAAATTAAACTACTGGCATACCACCTTTGGGGAAATTCAGGGTTCACCTGTTTGATAAAAAACTACAGTACTTGAACACAGGTTAATTAATGCATTTATTTAAGCAGGAACTTAAAATGCTTGGCTCCTTCTTCTTGAAAACAAGGCCAAATTAAACCATTTTTAACTGAAAATGTAAAATTCTTATAAAGTAATCAGAGGTCAAGTGGTAAGTAAAGACCAAATGTTTGTAATAATAATAAGCACAGCCATCAAAACCAAGACAGAATCTAGCACAGGAACCAGAGGTATGCAAATTCAAATGGGTTGTGCATATAGAATGCGATGGCATTATTTTTCAGTGGTAACCTTTACTACATTAATCCTTCCTGAGACATGCTTAGAAATTTATATTAACAAGTTACAGGAAAAAACACGGATGTTTTATTAAAAGTAGCTGCCAGCACATTCCCCTGAGTGCAAATTAAGTGATTCTCAGTGCAAGAAGCTTGGAAAAGACACTTTGTGGCAACTGACTAATCTATAACAGAAACAATTGTTACATTTCTGTGAAAATAAAATCTATTAAAATGAGAGAGAAAATGAAACAACAGGTGTCAAAATATCAGAGAGCACTTAAAGGACAATTAACTTGCACACATTTTGCAAAAAATAAATAAAAAATTATCATTAAGAAACCTCTGAGGGTTATAAAGGATATATTTTGCATATTTTATAATAAGATTATATAGAAAAAAACAAAGGGATGAGTTAAACAAAGAGAGAGGATCTGCTTAAGAGAGTAGCTATGGGGGCTGTGGAGGAGATGCTCATCACAGACCTCCCAAGCTATTTATCTGACTAACAATACACTGCTAAAAAAATGTTTGATTGAATGTGAGACTGAGTAACTTGTCTCATAATGCTTGTAAGCTTTACTGGCAATAACTTAGTATTTAGCAAAGTTTGAGAAAATGCTGTGCAGGCAGATGGTGAATATGTGCCTAAAGTCTATCCCAAAGCTGCAAACACTACCATCTGCTCCTGCAGTGATCTGGTTTTTGCTCAGTGCCATTGTTTAGACCCAGAGACCAAAACCATAGCAGTTTGACGCATAGAACTCATTTATGAGATTTTCTTTCTTTATCCAGATCAGACTAATTTGCATCACTGGGCCCAGTGCCTCAATGGCAGTGGAGAATATCATGATGCAGCTCAGGAGTCACACACAGGGTAAAAATCTCTCCACTCCCCCACTCTTAGGCCAGTTACATGCTAGGTTGGTGTCTCAGTGTAGCTCATCCTCAAGGAAGAGTTTTCAGGATATAATTCTGAAAAGAAGTTTAAAGATATATAATAACATATACAGTTAATACGTCCTTGCTTTAGCATGTAGAAACTTGTAATAGAAAACTCTGTATTTTAGACCTGCATGTTCAGCAAAGTTTAGTTTGTTCATTAGTTGGTGTTTTGTATATATGTTTGTATTGATCTTTGCCTCACAGTTTCTCTCCTTCTTGGTGGTGTTACTACCTTAGTATTTGTATAATTCCTACAGCAATTGCTGGGTGTTGACTGGTGAAGAATAGGCTAAGGGACAATATGATACCGTCCTATGGCTATTTGAAAGGTAGCTACAAATGCAAGACAGATTCTACGTGTTATTGGTACATCACCTAACAAGTGACATCTGCCACCCGTTGCAGGCTGAGCAGGTCAGGTTGGATATTAGGCAAAACAATTTCCAGCACTGGAACAGGATGCCCAGAAGGTGTGGTGGGATATTCCTTGCTGGAGGTTTTCAAGTGTTAGCTACACAAGTCAAAGACCAACCCACCCTAGGACTGGAAACAACTCCCTCTGTAGAGGTTGTGCATGAAATCCGATCTCATCTGCTGTGCTGTGGTTACATGCAGGATCAAGCACCCTATGGAGTTAGACTAGCATTCTGCAATTTCTGTCTAGGGATTTTCAGGCAGTGAAAGATACTTGTGAACATACAGGTGTCCAGGAAATCTTGGACCTCTCACATTGTGTTGCAGAATTCATCAGTGCATACATGTATGGAGAAAGGTAATGCTGTGTGAGATGCAACTGATTTGCTGGGCATGTACAGATTGATTACATTGAATGAGGTCATTTGGTCCAGTGATTATGTTTCCCAATACTAGGGGTTATGATACTTGCAGCTAAAGATAGAAAAAAATATAAAATACTTAGTTTAGGTATTTCAAGAGTGAAGATCATCACATAATTGACCACATACCAGAGTTGGATGATTCAAGTTGCATCCCTACCAAAAAAAAATGAAAACTACCAGCTGTTTTCATTAACTTTTATTTACTTTAGGAAGTTTGCTGCATTTTGGCTTGGGACATAAATAGTATGTGTTCCACAGAGGCTAATAAAGCATATTCCAACACTAACTCACTCTATAGAAAACTTTAAAAAACAAGGCTCATGGATTCTGACAATATGTGTTGACTGTCAAGTATGTATTTGGAACACATATTTAAACAGCCCTAAGAAATTTATACATAAATAGACATTTACATGTGTGATAGGCAGAGGATTGCCGTAACAAAAAGCACTTTTTATCTGCATTTATAAAACTACTCACATCCGTAACTATATGAGCAGCCCTTAAAATTAGGTCTAAATTACCTCCTGTAATTGATTATCAAAAGAAATATGATTACTATGAATGTTACAGCTTATTAAAGCAGGGAAACAGTAATGAAATTTTCTTCTTCATTAAAAAAAGTTTGTCTTTGTGCTATGCAGGAAAAAATACATAAGCGTGCTTACAAAAAGAAAATAATGCCTTCTGAGGGGACAATTGGTATTTTTGTCTGCTTTTTCCCTTCCTTTCCTTTTCATGACAAAAATTGCTGTATTTTCCATTTGTTTCAAATAAAACTGTATCTTTATTTTTAAATTCAATATTGATAAATAATAACTTGGAAATATTAATTTAAAATCAAATGGCTGTCAAGTTACAGTACAACACAGCAGAAGAAACTGGCACAAGAAATAACAGGCAGAGGAAATAAAAACTTCATCAGTATCTACTATTATTATGTGGCATTCTGTAGTCATAAATTTCATTTAAAAATATGAACACTTTTCTCTAAATGAATACAGAGGCATATTTAACAATCCTAGTTTAGATAATTTGCAATTGTGTCTCATAATGAACAAGATATTGATTTAATCCAATCCACAGTTTAATTACACCCATAGTTTCAAGCTTTTCAAACTGGAACTTTGTGTAACAAATCTGGGAGATGATACCTCTGTCCTTTTTGCTGGTTGAAACGAGACAACTGCAGAAGCAACAGAAGTAACAAGAACCAGGAACATTAACAGGAATGGTAAACAGCTATCTAGTTATGCATGTTGTAGGGTAAATCACTATACCACCACCTTTCCCTATGTTATTTCTCATGACTATACTGTAAAGATTGTATTTCGCTGTATACATACGCTGTAACTCACATCAAAGCTTGACAGCTGACATGCATACTTTTGGTTTTAAAGCAGCATGAATATTTGTCCTGTTCAAGCACATTACCAATGTGATCCAGAGAAGCATAGAAAAAGTCTCTAGTGCTGTCAACATTAGTGCTGCTCTACAATAGCCCAGTTTTCACCTGTGGGAAGAAAAAACCTCCCCACCCGCCAAGAAAAGTGATAATCTTTGAAAACTGGCATTGTTGGTAGGAGGCTGAGTTACCACTGTTCATTGCTATAGGAAGTAGTTTCCCCTCACATTTTCATTCTGGTTTTCCTTCCCTTTCTTTTCTTAACTGGGATTTTTGCAGAGAAAGTGACCTCTAGCAATAGCAGCGAGCTGGGCAGAAAGTTCCTGTTTTGTGAGGAATCTTCTGTATGCTGCTGAGAGGTGGACAGAGAGGGATCCACATGAACTGTGACTTATGTAAAGCAGAAGGGGACAAATAGCAATTTCTGACAGCCTACATCACCAGCAGCTCATGACCTTCTTCCTACCTTCCTCCCAAATCCTAGTTTGTACGTCTAGCCAACTCTAATTCCTACAGTTCACAAATTTGAAATGAGCAGACCCGTGGCACTTACCCTTTACTTATGTTTGGACCAAACCCTGCTGAGAACCTTTGGGAGGATATTCATCAGAGCTGGTTTTTTTTCACTTGTGCATAACTAATTTAGTTCCAGGAAGGACATTTTGCATCCTGTTTTACTTGTTCAGTTGCTGTGGGTCAGACTTCAATATTTCAACAATACATGAGTTACCGTGCTCAGTTACCCCACTGAACTTATTTGCCGCAGTCAAGAAATATGATGTAATTTTAAATGTGTCAGGGCAGGAGACTCAGATCTTTAATTTAAGATCTGTTCTAAGCAATAAAATGTAAAAAGACGAGTGATTTGTTATTAGGTGTACACTAAAAATTAAAATATAAAGGAAACAATAGTTTGCAGCGCTTCTGAAAAGTCCTGGGTTTAGCTCATTTAAATAACATTCTCAGACTCCCTATGGAAAGAGTAGGAGACCTGTTGATAATACAGATTTTCAGACACAGAATATGGGAAGTTTTATATTAGTTACCCTGCCACAAGCCATAACACCAACAGTTATTATAGAACTAGTGAGGTGAGAGTTTCAGAACTTGGGATGGGGTCTTTCTCTGTTCTTCAGTGAAATGGTGAGCTGGAACAGAGCAAAAAAAGAAAATAAGTTCGTTGGAAAACCATAGTGATCTGATTTTGTAGTATATATCGCTTTAAAATTTTTTTTCAAGTATTGAAACTAAACTGGAAAATGGGATAAAAGTGCCATGTGGGTTTTTTCAGAAATACCATATTGACATGGTATGTCTCACGATTTGCCAAAGAGAGTTAGCCTATACATTAATACCTTTTTTCTTGCAAGGCAAACAGTCAATTAGAGTTGATCTTTAGCAAAGCCTTGGCTAAACTGCCACCTGGAATTTGTTACTCCATTTATGGAAGGCTATTAGAACAAGAATTTGGAAGCTGGCCAAGAAAAGACAACAGAGATAAACCAACATATAATATTGAAATAAAAACTATGGGTGTAGAAGGAGCTGAGTTCCTCAAAGACACATCAAAATAATTCTCAGAAGTTAAAATCAAAAAGCACACTGTGATACCTGGGAAGTACAGTCAGATAGCATCTTGAAAACTGCAATCCTGATTTTTAATGAAGGGATGAGATACGCCAATAATTATCCAATTAAAACTTTAAATATTTCTCCTTATGTTTCACTCATCCAGACATACGATGGCACGTGAAATGATGGCTGGATGTTTATTATGCTAGTGAAACAAATATGACAAAGTCTCATAGTAAAATTTCTCCATTAAGGGTGTGTAACACTTGTCACGGATAGTCTAAAGAACCAAACTTCCAGACAATAGCTTAAAAAGTTGAGAGAGGAGGCTAGCTCAGGCTCGGTCAGCAAAGGCAGTGCTGGCAGATTCACTTCACACAAAAACTGCTTAAAATATAGCATGCAAATTGTCAAGTAATGTCGCTGAAGCATATAACAAAACCACATTTTGGAGGTCCTGGGTTTACCTCTGGAAACAAAGAAAATAATTGAAGATAGAGCCAGAAAGGCAATAAGGTGAAGTGGACAATTTCTGATAAGCCAGAAGACAGGTCAGGCTTGTCCAACCTAGATGATATGGACATTCTCCTGTCTTTAAATTCTTTATGTCTTTGGGACTTTTAATTTCCTAGAAGATGACTTCAGGTATGGCTAGCTTAGCAAAAATCACTGATGAATACCATAATGCTTACTATAAAGCACATGGAGTCCTTTACAGGCACATTCAATGCTGTAGATGGCACTGCTAATTTTTATTACTGGCTCCAATTCAGGGCAGGGGGTGTTGCTGTCTCACTGCCTTCCTTTATTAAAAAAATGGTGGTTAGTTACTCTCCTGATTACTTCTCTTTTTTAAGTGTTTGTCTAAATCAGGAGCAAAGGACTTTGTGAATGAAAAAAAATAAACTATGCAAAATGCAAATAAGGGGTTAGACTGCCTCTGTGTGTTTCATTTAAAACAAATGCTGTTTATGTGTTATATTTTGTTATGCTTTTCATACTTGCTTTGTTTAAATGGTTTTGGCAACTCCTGGCAGCTCCTCATGCATGCATCTGAATTTTGGTGAGGTAGAGGAAGGGCACTTAATCATCATTTGACTTCTAAACAATTTTGCAAAATTATAGAGTAAATTGGGCTGCTTCTTGCATTTCCAAGGAACAGTTTATAGAGACAGCATCATAATTTGTGCTGGTTGATTGCAGTACCAAAGCTTAAAAGCAGAGATCACGTCAACTACTACTGAAATTTAGATATACTTTATTTTAAATGCAAAATCTGCTTAGCATGGCACAGTAAAGAAAGAGGGACAGGCAGTTAATGCAAACGGAGGAGTTTTGAATAAAATAAGGGTGTTGTCATGGTTTAGGCTGAATTAGCTACTGGGGATATGGGGCACCTCAGATAGGACTGACAGATGTTCCCCCCTACCCCTCTTCACAGAGAGAGGCAGAGGAGGGGAAAAGAGACTTATGAGTTTAGCAGGAACTAAACTACTTTAATGAAATACTAATAATAATAAAAAGAAAATAATGAAATATATACAAAACCATATCAAACTCTCAGGGTGATGATCACACCACCAGCTGGCACTGGGGCAGTCCCAGGCTGGATTCAGTGATGGACGGGAACTGGATTCCGGATCTGCATTTAGGATCGGGATCAAAGGCAGACAAACGGACAGAGTCATCCTCAGATGTCAACCATTGAAGAAAGAGGCTGACCCTTTGATCCCTCAGCTTTTAT
>RSEF01000003.1:99308638-99327734 GCA_003993805.1 Himantopus leucocephalus | reverse complement strand
ACGCTGTCCTGTGCAACCTGCTGTAGATGACCCTGCTCTGGCATGGGGGTTGGACTTGATGATCTTCAGAGGTTCCTTCCAACCCTGATCATTCTGTGATTCTGTGATTCTGTAATTGCATTATTTATTGTAAAAGTTTTACTTAGAATATATATTCTGCTTTCTCGTCCATAAAGAGATCTCAATCTTTACAAATAAATACATTGTATAATAGAATCGTAGAACGGTTTAGGTTGGAAGGGACCTTAAAGATCATCTAGTTCCAACCCCCCTGCCATGGGCAGGGACACCTCCCACTAGACCAGGTTGCTCAAAGCCCCATCCAGCCTGGCCTTGAACACTTCCAGGGATGGGGCACCCACAGCTTCTCTGGGAAACCCATTCCAGTGCCTCACTCTACTCAGAGTAAAGAATTTCTTCCTAATATCTAATCTAAATCTCTTTCAGTTTAAACCCATTATCCTTCATCCTATTGCTACACTCCCTGATAAAAAGTCCCTCCCCATCTTTTCTGTAGGCCCCCCTTTTTTACTGGAAGGCTGCTATAAGCTTATTTGAAGACGTTTAATGATCTATTTTAAACTACAGGTTAGTTACAAGCTATCTGTTAGAAGAAAATACATGAGACAGCTTCTAAAAATATGTATATGGAGAAAGGCCACATCAGAAAAGAGCATCTTCCATTCATGGGAACATCACCTTAGCCAGATTCCATCCCAGTCTCCAATTTGTAGACACCTGAAACAGGTCCGTCTGGTTGTGACTCTCTGAAGCCCTGTCAGAGAAGACAATTCAATGGTATATCTCCACAAAGAGATAAAAAATATGATTTTGACAACTATTAACAACGTGAGAATCAGGTAGAAGAGATAAAGAGGCAGACAAGCAGATTATTGGTGCCTTGAAGCTGTAAGTTCAGAGTGCAGCTGCTGCTTCACAGCAGAGCTTGTTCGTATGGGACAGTAGGGAATGGGATTGCAGCTTCTTGTAATCAATGCAATGCAGTTTCTTGAATTTATATTCTAATGAGAGCTGTGAAGAATTTATTTTTAAAGTAAAACTTCAAAATATGTAAGAAAAAGGATAATTCTCAAAATAAATAAGACCAATCTATACAACATAAATTAAAAACAGTTGTAAACTGCACAGGAGAGTAATTCTTCTCTGTTTGGACAGAAGAGGGGATGAATTTTCACACAGTTTGAGATACACCAAGTGCTGGAAAGGCACCAACCCCTCCTCACTTGCACAAACCTGAAGCAATGATGAATCAGTGCTGGCCTTAGACCAATTACCCACCCTCCAACTGACACCAGTCCTCCAGCCTTTCCTGATACAAAACAGATTGTAAGAGAACTACGACTGGCACCAAAGCAATGATTGCAGACAAATTCCCAGGCTTCTTAACAGTTAAATGTCGATACTAGGACAGGTGCTGTCCTTCAGCTGGTATGAGAACAAATGGTACTACTGCAGTTCTACTACTGTGAGCATGTTCTGACCACAGGATTTCAATTATTTGAATGTTATTTGAATAAAACAAAACAAGCAAAAAGACTCCCAACTTTTAATAGTGAAATATTTTGTTAAATTAAACAGATTAAATACCTTTTGCAGTTGTTAATTTGTCCCTGGTAAAATGTTCCAATGATTTTGTTTGAAACTTTCCTCATTGTTTCTAGTCCTAACTAGTTCAGCTTCCTTTTCCAACTTTTTTTCCCATAGATTAAACTGTGTCTAAGACAGAAGTGGAAGAATGGATCTGGCATCCAGCTAGAACAGGACTGAAGGCACGTGCCAGATTGTCCTGTATATCAATAAGAGAGCACGTGCTGCAGGCAGCACAAGAAACTGGCAACTACAGTGTTTAAAGAAGGAACCATGTCTTCTTTACACTCATCTTAGCCTTTCTCCACCATTTTAAATTCTTCAAGCTCACATGGGCTACAATTTATCCCTTTGCACTTGTCCTGGTTTGAAATAAAACAGAAACAATTTCCTTTTCAGTAATTTCACTTTTCAGCTAAGCCTCTTCTGACTAACTGAACTCTCTGAAAGCAACGGCGTATTTTTCAGACAGTAGTCCACTCCCAGAGCGATAAGGCCTTGTTTATAATTAATACCAAGGAATGGTATGCAGAGAGGCTCGTGCTTATACTTATTGCTATAACACCCAAGGCCAGCTGACTTTGTTATTTGCCCTGTTGGAGGGTCGGAAGCGGAAAAGCGTAGAGGGGTCGCACCTGCGGGGAGGAGTGGACAGGACAGGTGCCCCAAAACTGACCAACAGGGTATTCCATCCCATCTGCCTCATGCTCGGTATAAAAGCTGAGGGATCAAAGGGTCAGCGCTCTTTCTTCAATGGCCGACATCCAAGGAGGACTCTGTCTGTTTGTCTGCCTTTGATCCCAATCTGTGCATTTCTGAATCCAGTTCCAGAGTTCAGCTCCCATCTGTTGCTGAGTCCAGTCTGGGACTTCCTCAGTGCCTGCTAGTGACATGGTCATCATCCTGGGAGCTTGATATGATTTTGTATATATTGTATATAGTCCATTATTTTCTTATTAATATTATTATATTTTCTTTTTATTATTTTATTATCAATATTTCATTAAAGTAGTTTAGTTTCTCTTAAACTCATAAATGTCCTTTTCTCTCATTCTTCTTTCATTTGGGGGAGAAGTTAGAGAGCATCTGTCATTCATTTTAGTGGCCAGCCCAGCCCAAACCTTGACAGCACTGTACATAAACAACTAGTTTTATATACAGACTCAACTTGCATCTGACTGAGAATACTTTCTTATTGATTAAAAACTATTGGTTGAACAAGATAAGATGGAAACTTTGTTGTTTATTCTAACCAAATACATTCTGACCTGCTTTTCCAGTGTTCTTTGCAACACATTCCTCTGTGTAGTGTAGTGTTTTGGTCCTACATCACATTTCTCCCTAGATATTTGTTTTAGAAGAAAAATACCTACTTTGAAAAACAAAATTCCTCTCTTCAAAAGACTTGAGTTTGCTATTTAGTAAACATAAATGATTGGCAGAGTAATGATGGTATAATCCTGTTGTCACTTACAAAGTAACTGAGCTTGTTAGTCCATTGTATAGCTTTGCTACTCTTGCACGTTTTTTACACTGTCTCTGACAGTAATTGGTAGACAGAATGTTACAGAACGATAACCTCCACATATACTTGAAAATCTTGTTAGAAACAATACAATAGATGACAGAGTCCTTGAATTCTGTCTGCCTATTAGTCTATACTATTGACCCTTTCCTAGTTAGTTCTTTTCATACTTCAGGGAGAAAAATCAATATTTATCATGTTCCATATGAAATCTAATGTAAACGAGACCTTGGAAATGATAGCTCATTGTGCCTTATACATTTCTTAAGATATGAAAACTGCAGCTAAAGAAAAATAGTCTCCAGAGATTTAAACTTACTTGCATAAGTAACTTCGAAGTAGTATGCTCTAGCCTGTGAGTTTATTACCATTAGAGCTACGTGAAGTTAGTTATCTTTGCAGATCATAGAATCGTAGAATGGTTTAGGTTGGAAGGGACCTTAAAGATCATCTAGTTCCAACCCCCCTGCCATGGGCAGGGACACCTCCCACTAAACCAGGTTGTTCTAATCCCCATCTAACCTGGCCTTGAACAGCTCTAGGGGTGGGGCATTTGCAACTTCCCTGGGCAACCTGTTCCAATGCCTCATCACCCTCATAGTGAAACGTTTCTTCCTGATATCTAATCTAAATCTACCCTCTTCCAGTTCGAAGCCATTACTCCTTGTCCTATCACTACATGCCCTTGCAAAAAGTCCCTCTCCACCTTTCTTGTAGGCCCCCTTCAGATACTGAAAGACTACTATAAGGTCTCCCTGGAGCCTTCTCTTTTCCAGGCTGAACAATTCCAACTTTCTCAGCCTGTCCTCATAGGAGAGGTGACGCTCACACAGGTGTTTTCTTTGGTTTAGAGTTAAGTTGATTCATACACATCAAATTCCAGTTGAGCTTAAAGGCTGTTTGAAACCCGGTTCTCCAAGGGCTAATGAGAACAAGTTTTCAGATTTAGTTTCATGAGTTTCTGGAAAGGATTATGTGGTAGAATAATCCAGTTCTTCAGGACAGAATTGTTGTAGCGTATGCTAACTTGGTTTCACTAAAGAATTTGATTTTGCATTTTATCTGTGTGTTTAAAACATATTCCATTCTCAGTGCTTCCATTAGCTGCCAAGTGGCTAGGGAAGAAGAAAAATCTGTCTTTTTTATTTTTGTCAATTACTTTGTTCCAATTTTTGCTCTTTTTTTTTTTTTTTCAGTCTTTTTTCTGACAGGATGAAAATTAAGAGCTGGAGTAAGTTATCAAACTGGAGAACAGTGTGCTCTTCTTTACTGATTTGTCTTGCTTTGGGTTAAGCAGATCACCACCATATCTATGGTTAGTAAGGAAGTCTTTCCTAGGTCAAATGGCAGTTGTTTTGCTTTTGGCTTGTTGAATGGTCTTTTCCCTATAACATGTACACAATAATTAGATTGTGATCTTTTACCACAATCAATTATTTGTGGTAATCAATTTGTCAAGGATGATACTTTTTAACACCTACTGCTCAGCATTACATAACCATCCATCTACATAGCTCGTCAGCTGAGTTTCCACTATTTACAACGGTTCAACAGCCAAGTCAATGAAATGTTTGTTCTATTTATTCATTGCTTTATAAAATAAACAAACATTGTGCATTATGGTGAATAAAGAACATCTGAGGCTTTTAAAATTATTACTTTCTGATTTAACAAACCTAAATTGTCATAACTCAGTGTCTGAACAACAGTTATGCAATACTTTATGCAAGGAATTCTTGGGATCCATCACAGTCATCATCCCCATTTGGGAGTGTTAAAAAAAGTCATAAACTTTTTCTTTTTCCAAGGTAATGCATCATTTAGAGCAATTTTAGGTTTGCTGTAAACCACATGAGATTTGTGTTTGTGACAAGTGAAAATGGATTCCATCAATTTTCTGATATGACAAATAAATCCTCTTGATGCTTTTCTATATTTTGTTTTGTAATTTCCAACACAGGGAACCTGCCCTTTGTTTATTTATTTTTAAATTCTCCTCTTACTGTCACTGTTCTAGTGCCCTGAACTGACTTATAATGTGAACAATGACATGCAATTTTTACATGTTTGTAAATTAAGATAAAAATTACCAATGTGGTATTTCACTTCCTTAAAAGAAACTTCATTTTAAAACATCAGCTATCAGAACAGTTACTCTTATCAAAACTGTTGGCTCTTAATATGTATTATTTATTGATATTTGAACTTATATTGATTAGGTTGAAAAGGTGTTGTCCTTATGGTCTTATTTTGAGGTTGAATGGAATAAGACATTTGACCTTCACGTCAATTTTTGCTACGAATTTTCTCTATCCTTCAGCTAATTAAATTTCTTTACACAACGTATTTTACTTTTTTTTGCATCAGCATCGGAGAAACTTTACAATTGTATTCTCACTGCCACAGATTCTATCAGGATGATATCACATATTATTAGAGGTGTCAAATTAAATGTAAAAAATCTTTACATCTCTAAATTTTTTGTCATAAGTGTAGTAATTAATGTTCATTTAATATTCCACAGAAAAGATCACAAGGGCTTTCAGACAAAGTCTTATTCCTTCATTTTGATAATAACAATTTTTTAAAGTTAGTTTAGTTTTTCAATGAGCTATTAAGTCATTATGCTAAGTAATTCATTTAAGCCTTCCCTAGCTGTTCAATATTAATTGTACAAATCTATTGTCAATGTCTTCCTATAGCTTTTTACTGCATTGAACTGATAATATTTATGTGTGTTCTGACTTTATGTGAACAAGCGAAGCAAAAGGGCAATTTGGACCCCTCTGGAAGCAGGGAGGAGAACGTACTCTCTCTTGAGCGGCTATTGGGCTACTGAATGAGGAGAGCATGCCAGAGGCTGCAGAGGAGCAGAGAGTAGGGAGCCACAGCACAGATATGCTAGCAATATACATATCCTAACCTCCACAAGAGACTATGCAAAGTTCATCACATATCAGAAGGTCATTGAATTGAATGGAAGCAATAATCCACTAAGGAGAATACAGCAGGCAGGAGAACATTTGTTTATGAATAATTTTTATTTCCGTCCATGACCCTTTGAACTTTGTCTTTTTTTAAATTTAATATTTCTAATTCATAGTCTAAAAAATCTTACTCTTTTTTCTGGAGTTTGTTATGAAGACCAAGGCAGATCCATCATAAATACTTCACTGACCAAGATCCTGTTTTACTCTTTTTGACTCAAGACATTATGACCTAAAGATTTATTTTTAATTGCATTATAATCTTTATTTTCTCCTAAGAGGATTTCTTGAAAGGAAATTAAATTAGATTGAGACAGCAGTAGAGTTTTCAGATCTGATATACAGGACTACTGAGAAAATAAGCGTAGCGGTAGCTGAAGATTAACCTCCTATGGCTCAAGGCTCATAGTACTGCTCATGCTAAACGAAACTTCATGTATTTGATTCATATCTGTCACAGATTTCAATTGTTGATTCACATATCATGTAGTGTATCTGTGACAGACATGAACAATAGTGTTGCAGTCATCACAGAAGTCTGACAACTCGTCATTCTGAAAAACAAGAAAAGGAAAGAAAATCTTTGCTTTTCAGGATTAAAAGGAGGGGGGATTAATTTCTCCTGAAAAGAATCCAGTTGCAGGAAGCATCAAGTAATATGCTTGATTTCTATTTTTTTTTCTTATTTAGTGGGTTGCAATCCTCGTGAGGGATTCAAAATCTTGAATAGTTCTAGTATTGTTGATACAGACGATTTCTTCAAATTTTTTCTCCATAACATTTAGATGATAGTTTTATCATTTCCTAGAGGACTGTGGTACCAAATTAATTAACACAGACTTTAAATTATTTATTTTTAAAGAATGAATGCTTTCACAAGATCAACAACCAGCGTTGGAGCTCCTTATTTTTTATGATGTCTACTACACTATCTTGATATTTTTCTTGATTTCCTAAACAATTTTTACATTTCAACTTTACTTGACGCATTGTGTCCATTGACTGTAGATATTAAAATTCTCCATTCAAACTAAAATCAATACACAGACTTGCTACCTAAATTAAAGTAATTTCTGTTCTGTCTCTTTGCGCAGCTTGCTTTGTAATCAATGCAGAATGAGGGGATCTGCATTACTAGAGTCTCTCATGGACTCTTAGTCTGGCATACATGAACAGTTTCACCTATGAATCAAATATGATATCTCTCCTACAGTCCTTCTAAGGCTTTGGGATTTGTTTCGAGCTCTTCTGGTCCCACAGAATTTGTTTAACAATATTGACTACCAAATTCAGTGAACTGTAATGGTTTTGAAGTAAGTATTGCCTATTAAATTCTCATTTTCATTGTAGGAGTAAAAGGAAATACTGTGCCTTTCACCTTAAAGGGACACAAACTGGCCATAGTACCATGGTAATATGTGGCTTTCCTGAGACTGAAAATTCTGAAACTCCTAGTTCTTTGGGGTTTTACAGATAACATGACATTTGCATTAACAACATAAATTGCCAAGTTTCCCTGATGTTTGTGATTTGGTCAGGGAGCAATTGGTTATCTTCACGTCTGTTTAGCTACTCAGTGACAAATTTTGATGTTAAAATGTGCTCCAGTCTAATCTACTCTCTCTGTTCTTTCTTACAGTTTCCTTCACTTTCTGAATGTATATTCAACTCAGCATAAATTGTTATTTTCTGTTCCTGACTTTCATATTTTCCGTTCCTGACTTTTATATTTTCCTTAGAAGATGGTTTCACTCCTTTCCTTATGTCTTGGAACCAGAGCTGCAACTGGTTAGTTTCCTCTGTGTTCTCTTCCCATTCTAGCTGCCTTCAGAGGGTTACAATAGAAACAAAATAAACAATGGAATATTTCAGTTGGAAGGGAGGATCTTCTAGTCCAACTGCCTGACCACTTCAGGGGTGACCAAAATTTAAAGCGTGTTATTAAGGGCATTGTCCAAATGCCTCTTAAACACTGATGGGCTTGGGGCATCAACCACCTCTCTACAGACCCTGTTCCGGTGTTTGACCACCCACTCATGAAAGAAATGCCTCCTCATGTCAAGTCTAAACCTCCCTTGATGCACCTTTGAAGCACTCCCACATGTCAGCTAGCCACCTCAAAATTTCATCTCTAGTATTAGCATTATCTGCTGCTTATGACCTTTAAAAAATATCTGTAACAGCCTAATTAATAGAAGTATGTAAAAACAAGATAATTGTATAGCATTTGTACTGAAAAAATAGTTTCTTATATCTCCACAGCCACTTCTCATAAGTGTGAAGGCTCTCTGTCAGTTTTTGCTTCAGATTCAACATACTGGAATAAGGTTTTCTCCTTCAGTGATGCAGTCAAATTTGTTATGGTATTGTACAGGAAATATTCATCATCCTTCAACATCCTCATTTTTGCCCGTGCTGCTATTGGAAGAAGAGGGGAAAAAATCAACTTTGTGATCACCTTTAGGGAAACTACCCTACCATTCCTCTTACAGAATGAGGAGTTCCTTTCTTCAGCATTCGTAGGAAATACCTCCCTGTTTTAACTGATTAGTTAAATCTGTTTGACTGTTTAACTTAGATTGTTCTCTGTGCAGCTGCTCATATATCCTCTGATTCTTTCTGTACCTACTAAGTTCCTGTTCAAGTTGTTAAGATTTCTTTCATTACTTGTTTTGCTTGTGTCTGTAAATGAAGAGAGAATAAGAGTTTGCAGCACACTGATGTTATTTTCATCTAAGACTGTCTGCAATAGTCTGGTGATGGTACGGTTCTGCCTCAGTCTGACTATGGATTATGGAACTAGGCTTTTAAAAGAGTTGGACTGTTGAATGTTTACTGCTGGATTGATTTAGAAGTATCACCTACAGGTATTCTTTCATGTTCTCTAGACTATTTCTTACAAACACTCTTCAAAGCATCTTTGGCTCAGTTCCACTGCTGAAGAATATATACTTACATACCTCTTGGAAGTTTCTGCCCACTTTCTATAATATAACGTGATACTTTCTATATTTAAAGTTAATGTTGTATCTCAGAGTCCTCAACTCAGATGTGCACTTTGAAAAATAAATCTCACTAAGACCTCACAAAAACAGAACTCAGGCTACTGGGTAAAGTTTATACTTGAATTTCATAGATGAGACAGATACACAAGTTTATAGAAAGCACATTCAGGTCAGTGATTATAAATAGCCAAAATTGGGGTCATTTATAATTCATCATGATTATATAAATCAGCACAATGATTCATAAGCACATTTCCCAGGTTTTCAACATCTGTTGCTTAATATTTCATGATCATTAGTCAGCATGGCTCATCAGTTGGGTTTTCAGCATTTACAGTAGCTGATTGATCAAATCAATAACTTTGTTTACTCCATTCAATTTAGCACATTGCTTTGATCACGATAAAAAAGCAAACATATGCTTTGTTTTAGTATTCAGTTTAGCATAATGGAATAATTCTTGGTTTGGACAAGATATTTACCAAGTTAACAAGATTCCTTTAAATGGCCTTGAATTCATTTACAATTGTTTCATCTAGAACTTCATGACCTAAAATGGGTTTCTGCTGACTCTCTGTGGAAGTTCTCTCTCAAAATCTAATTTAATTAGAGACGGCTTTCCAGCTGGGTAAAGTATGTTGCCTTTTGCCTTTATAACAGGCATCTAGGAACCCTGAAATCTCTTGTTATGTATTTTTTAGGACTTTTAATTCTTTTTCTTGGATGACATTTGTATCAACTTCAAGTGAAACTGGTATGCAGATGTCTCCAAGGATTCTTGTACAACAGTAACAAATGGGCCAGGCTTCGGACTGTGTGAAACAACCACCATAAGGCAGGGAAAAAGATGAGCTTTACACAATATTTCAGATCTTGATGTTTCTGTGTAGGTACATTAAGACAGAAAAATGTTCTGAAATAAAAAATTAAATAATATGTCATTCCAGGTTGAAACTTTTTGTGATATATTAATTCTGATTCTTGAATGTAGAATCATGGAATAATAGAATCACTTAGGCTGGGAAAGACCCTCAAGATCATTGAGTCCAACTGTAAACCTAACTCTGTCAAGTCCACCAAATCTCTAATAATACTTTCTTTATAACATAGATCAGAATGAAAAGCAAACATCATACTAACAGGCTTTTGAAGTTTCCAATCACTTTTCATCCTTCAAAGCCTTTGCTGAATTTACCTAACTCCTCTCTAGTCTCAGGTATTGTTTATCTTTATTTCTGCCATAGTATGATTGTTCTGATCATTATCCATAGCAACATTCATCATTTTTCTTCAAAGGGATACGTACACATTCAATTTCTCTAAAGATCAGTTTTAGGTTGGTTCTGTCACTGCACAACTGACTGAATTTCTAATATCAGTGGCTACATTCTTCAAATTTAGCAAAGCTAACAAAATATACTTAAGGTTGCATTTACTGAAATGGGGAATTCCCACTCAAATCTATTCCTTTATAAAATATAAATGTTCTTTGATAATAACAAGGATGGCTAAAAAATGTCATCCTCAAACCTAAATATGAAGAGATCGCTGACTTGTAAAGGTTATAAGCTGGTTCTATTAAGGAGAATATAAAGTGATTTATTGTTTATTCAAAGCCTGAACTCATATTTATGATGTGTAAAAGCAAAAGAAAATCAAATAAAACATGACGAAAGCAGCACCTACTTCATAGCTGAACAATTTTAAAGCTTTTATTATTTTCATTGTACAGCACAGTATGACAAGTTTTGAGTTGGTTTTTTTTCTCATTTGTGACTCCCCATTTCTCGGTAAATTAATAGATACACATTACTCTTGCCAGGTTCTTTGTATTATTTGGGCTCTAAAATGAATTGTTTTAATTTCTAAAAAGAAGTAATAAACTATTGTTATTACTTGATATTTAGAAAGAGCCAGAATCTGCGTTGTATTTTACAGAAGTAAACTCCTCTTGACAATATGAGTACAATCAATCAGTCACAGAAAATTAAGCACTTGGATCATTGTCATACAGTGATTTTTAATGGAAGTTTTAACCTTTAAAATTACTCAAACACCGATTCTTGTAAAAATACTGACTTTTAATAGCAATCTGTTTTTATCAAAAAAAGAGAGAACTAAAATATGGTATTGTAATATACAACTCGGTTTTTAATTGAAAAATGGAAAAAAAGTTTTAATAAAATTTAAAAGAGAAATTATTTCTTTTGGTGGAAAAATGCATTTTGTGAGAGAATGTTCAAAAATTCTTCATATTCTTCTGGCAATTTTGTTGGTACATGTACTAGCGTGAACTACACACATTCATAGTTTGGGAAGCATACTATAGAAATGTCTTGGTCTCACTTACCCCTTTTACTATGATAGTTAACACTTATTTAGTAGCTTTTATTTTCAAGATGGTCTACAAATGTTGGTAAACTAAGTCCAGGGTTTTACTGACCCCCTTTTGGTTATCTTTGTGGTCCTGTGTGCACTTATACTGGTTTAACTGAAATTCTTGGGACGTGGGGATCCATGCTAACACTACTTAAATTTTGGGAACTAATTCTCTAATATCTGTGAGAAAATTTGAAAGCAAAATATGGTTTAATTACCCACAGACCCTCTGTTCACTTTATCTCCCAAAAGAAGGAAATAGTACAGCCACTTTCTCCCTGTCTCCAAAGTCCATAAGCAAGTCAATAAAATCAAGAATATTTAGCAAAATTTAATCTATTGTGCAGTGACACTTCATTTTCTGATATCTTCTAACCAATTTTAAGACACTTTCACGTGTGTCATTTTAGCTGCTACCATAAAGAGCCTAAAAACTATCAACATCTCATTATACCGAGTACCTGCTTGATCTTTCCCCCCAATTAATACTCTACCAAACTCTTTTATTATGCGATTGCTCTGAAACCATTGAAGTCAGAATGAACAGAATGGGTTAGCTGCAATATTATGCCCTCGCTGCCATACTATTACTGAAATGTTTGAGGGGCCTCAGAACCATAATAGAGATGGCAGAGTGAAAAGGGCAGTAGCAACAAACAGGAAGGGAGTGAAAAAGGCAGAAGTCAAGCCCTTTGCAGCCAACTGAAAACCAAGGCCAACGAGAACAGTTGTTGAAATTGTAAATGTCAGTCCCAGATATACCGTGAACTGATGCACTAAAGAGCATAAGCTGTATACTCACCTTGGGGTCATGTTTAGAAAAAAAAAAAAGAGGTTTTTATCCTCATTCGGGCATTTTTCTTCTTACACTTTTGATTCCTGACTTGGGATTCTGAGCTAGTTATTGGCTTCCAGAGCTAAGAGCAAATAAAAATGGACACGTACTCAGTAGGTTATAATATATGACTATGGAGAAAATGTTTCTGTGAGTAATGAATTCCCTTTTCTCCAAGTCTGACAGGAAAATCTGCTCTATAAACCTTTGTTCCTCAGCCTGACAGTAGCTGAGACAGTACATATCTGTCAAGGACAAAGTATCTGAAACTAATTGCACATAACTCTAAATCTTTGTTTTCTCCACAGCACATTTAAATTTGTACTTAAGAAAAAAAATCTCTAACCTTTTCCCCAACCTATATGCTTTACTGTAAACCAGAAAGGACATCTTAGAAACTGTCAGTTCTAGCTCTGTAAAATATATACAAATATGTTATTTGATAATATGAAAACTTTAGAAATAAATACTACCCCTCTTCCAGAAGATTTGGCTGGGAAAAATACACAGCTGTTGTGAACATAAGAATATAACAGCTCCTAGTTCAAGTTTCATTTTTCTGGTTAAGAAATCAATTTGTTTGGTAAAGAGAGAGCTATAGATGTTACTTCCTCATCCCACAATAATTGTATTTTTTCTGAATCATATTAGTAGTACAATAGTACAAACAGGTGACTGTTACGTTGTTCAAATATGAGAGTGTAGTCACCCCTGTAAGGCAAAAACCTGGTTTAGGAAATTATAAGTCCTGTGCTGGACTCAAAAGTATTCCATTCCCTGTCTGCAACAGTAAATAATGGAACAAAGGCAGCTCTTGGGTGAGATAAAACAAGAAATGCCAAGTAGAAAAAGGAGAAGTCATTACCTCCAGATGTATTTTGTGAGATCCTTACTCAAAATCTGAAATTCAATTTGTGGTGTCTATGCTTTAGAAAAGCTATTCACAAATTGGAAAGGGTTCACAAATGGTGTGCAAGAATTAGTCTAGAAAATCTGCCTTACTGGTAAAGCTAAAACAGGTTCAAACCACTCAGCTTAAATAGATATTATTAATTGGTAGTTTGATCACAATCTGTAATTACCTGCTTAGGAAGACTTCTGATATTAGAAAGCACTTTAACCTATCACACAAAAGTACAGTAATATAAATGGGATGGAAGATGGTTTAAAACCCCACCTCAGTTTAAAAATAAAGTATGTATTTTAAATCATGAAGATATTTAACTATTTGCTGGTAATGTGATACATTCTCCATCAGACAAAGTCTGTATATTTAAACACCCATAATCCTTCTAAAAGTTGGGCACAAGAAGAAGTTATGGATGCAAGAATTATTGCTCAGAAAACTTTTGTGTCTGTTACACAGTGAGTCAGCCTCAATGATCATGCGCTCATCTGGGCTTTAAACGTTTCAAGGTTCTAACGCAAAAAGAGGTAAATTTTAAATTATTACTAAAGGACTGTCTTCTAGCACACTACCATTTTTCCTCCTGTATTTTTTCCTTCTGTCTCAACCAGAAAACCTACTTTGTTTTGACAAATAACTGGTAATGAGGATCTAGTAGGGAAACAGGAAAAATCACAAATTACTTCAGTAAATGTGAGTGGTTAATTCAATGGAAAGCACTGGAAGCTGGAGTGAGACTGTTTTAATCCTTTCTTAATCTACACATATTCCACTTTTCGAAACCGTAAATGAGTATACCAAATTACCACTACGGCGTCATCACAGCAAACTCCAGATGGCTTATAATAACTTTAGCATTAGTATGGCTGCTATCTCCCATACCACTAGCTACTCAAAAAAGCTGAAGTTTTGTATTTATTAGTTATTCTTTTCATGGGTAATACAGACATTATAAAACTCTTCTTCTGCATCTTTCTCTATTAAATTTTCGTAAATGACTGATCATTCTAGCTTTTTTCCGTAATGCAAATACAATGTTACTGCCATTTCAATGGCATTTAGGATGTATTTGTGCTATCACAGAAATATCAAGTTGACCTTTCCATATGGTATTTCAAGTACGTCTTGGATTTCTCTTACAGAAATTTAGACTTTGTTAGGCACATGGGCTATACTTATGATTAACCTCATATTACTTAATTGTGTTGGTATATATTGCTCACAGATTCATTTCATATTTTTATTGCCTAGTAGGATTCCCTATCCAAGAATGTATCTTTAAATGTGGACAGGGCTGGTGGACATTATAACTCTTTCACTTAAGAGTAGACATTAAAAGAATTACTAACCTTCAAGATGAGGCTGAAGTAAGAGTTCAGTTAAGCAGTGTGATTGTTTTTATATGTATATAATCACTGAAGAAGTGGATTTTTTTTTTTTTTAATTAAGCCGTACATCTGTAGTAAATAAAATAAGGTTGGAATAGGCATTCAAGCACTGGGCCACTAGTATCCATGCTGTTTAGCACCACAAAATTAACAAGATATAAAAGCAAAACAGATAAACTGTTTGTGCAGAGTCCTGGCATAAAAAAAACCCCAAAACAAAACCCAAAACAAAAACAAAAACAAAAACAAAAACAAAAACAAAAACAAAGAAGTTGTCAACAAAAATCTCTCTCTCTTTTCTTTGATTCCTGTAGTATCTGGGAAATTTGTATTTGGGGAATATTAATGCATACATGTGCATAAATAAATGGATTGCATATCTAATCCTTGTCACTATATTTTCCTTTTAATGTAAGCAATCTCGATCTGAGGTGGAAGCAAGTTAGTTATTTGGGATATAATAGGAGTTTGGAAGACCAGGCTGTTCTAAAATAAATCTGTATCAAAAATTATTTAAAAGCCAAATTTGACTGAGTAGAATACAGTTCACACCTCCTTTGACAGGTAGCATAAACAGAAAAAAAAGCCTAAAAAAGGCTTTTTTTTTAAAGCCACAGAGCAACATTACAAAAGCATATGAGCACAGGAAAGATAAGTGTGTGCATTTTCCTCCAGAAAATGGTTTTGGACTAATATTTTAAAGACTTAAATGAAAATATGAATTTTTTGCCTCGTCAGAGTTCATTTTAATTCAAAAACCTATCAATAGTTAGGTATTAAAACCAAATAGGTCTGACTGATTTCTGATATGTTCACTCCTGTGTGAAAATAAGGAGGAGCAAGTTGAAAGCAGGTAACTGTAGTATAACCCCAGATGGATATTAGTTTTGGAAATATTTACAACTACTGATCAGTAGTTTTTCTTTTCTAATGTAACATAAAAATGTCCCTACAACTCATAATGTTAATAACATAGATTTGCCACTTGTGTGCTCTATCCACTATATATTTATATTAGTAGTTTATATAAAATACTTGGTTTTTTTCCTTTCCTTGGGCTGTTGATTTCTGTCTAGTATTAATACCTCTAAGGATCTTTTTTGCTCTTTCTGTCTTCTTTGGGAAGTTTCAGTAAGTGGGCTTTTCACTGAATCTGAAAATTCTTTAAATGGATTCCTAATACAAAATAGAAAATGCATCTATAAATAATGGAAGGAGGTAGACCATTGATTTACAACAAAATAAATGACAGTACTAGATGTATATTGACTCCTAGATTTGTAATTGGGTCTATTAATAATAGATGTTAATATTAGATTAAAGACATTACATAAATAATGCAAACATGTATTAGAAGGAAGTGAAATAAAACTAAGAACTGGAATTTCCACATATGTAGAAGTCATGAATCTGCAGAACTGGGCATAAGACTGACGGGGAATTTGTGAAGTTGCAGAGCAGACACAGCTGAAAGTCTCTTTTTAGGCTCTGTGTTTTCTGTGACTTTCTGCTCATGACACTTTGTTTTAACTATGTGATTATTTTACTTTAATTTTTATTATACTGGATTTTTATTTCCTGTTAGATTATCAGTGAGCAGTCAACAACATGTGAAAGGCAACTCAAAAGCTCACACTGATGACATCGTATGGTGTAGGAAAACCTGGACCTTGTGCACAACTTAAAATTCCTGGCATAAAACTGTTAGCTGAAACTGTTTTGTCTTGAATCAGACTGGGGAGAGCTGTCTAATTCTGAACTGTGCTGCAGTGATGTTTTTCCAGACCATAAGGATAAAAAAAAAAATCTCATTTTCACCTGTGTTCCATATCCTGTGGTCTTTACCTTTCAGACATTCTCTGATTCACGTCAGTTCCTTGTCTCCGTGTAGACACTGCAGATTCTTGCTGTAGCCCTATGGTTTAAGTAACTCTCACTCTGTGAAGGAAACGGTTCTCATCCAGGAGAGGCAAAGGAGTGATCAAGGGACTTACATCCTCTTGCTTCTATGCTGGACTCCAGTTCTTTATTCTTTGAAAGCAAAGATAAGACATCATTGAAATAAAAGGGTTTGTTTGTTTGTGGTTTTCTGGTTTTGGTTGGTTGGTGTTTGGTTTGGGTTTTTTTCATTTTTCTGGGGGGAAGAAGGAGGTATCTTAACCTTGTATCTGTGCTCCTGCTACTACTTTGATTGTTTTCTCCTCAAATTCTTTTGCCCATTCCTGGACAGACCCTACTTTGTCATGGATGTTCCTATGAGTTTGCTACAAGAAAAAGTTGTTGGTCTTTTTGATGATGAAACATGGGAATAAATGTAAAAAGAAGGACTAAAACCCATTTTCCCAAAGTTACTTCTCTTCTCCTTCCCATTTTTCTTGTGCTCTAAATATTCAGCAGAACAGCTGAAGGAATTGTTGAAGCTTCTAAATATAATAACTTACATAGATCTGAAGTGGACTTTTTTACGCAGGCTTATGAATAACATATTAAAGTGCATAGTGTCCTCAGTAATCCCATAGATAGAAAACACAAAAGAATTACAGGTCACTTTTGTATTCATTCTGGAAAATTTTGCCTTTATACATGAAATGGAGTTTTGGAGATAGCCTGTTGTCATGGTTTAACCCCAGCTGGCAGCTAGGACCATGCAGCTACTTGCTCAGTTCTACTCCCCCACCCTCCCTGCCCAGAAGGACAGGGAGAAGACATAGAAAAGGAGCGGAAAGGAAAAAAAACACAACCCCAAACTCATGAGTTGTGATAAAGACAGTTTAATAGAACAATACCAGAAAAGGAAAATAAATAATAATAATAATGGTAAAAGAATATAGAAGATGAAATAATATAACACAAGTCACTCTCACCACCTGGTAAATGGGTTGCCCAGCCCAAGCAGTGATCACAGATTCCCACACCCCCCAGCCAACCCACCCCCCATTTACATACCAAGCATGACATCTATGGAATATTCTGTTGGCTAGATTGTTCTGTCTATGCTCCCTCTCAGCTTCTATGGGAAGCTTAAAAAAGTCCTTGACTAATATAAACATCACCTGTCAACAACTAAAACATTTTGCATTATCCACATTCCTTTCATGCTAAATCTGAAACAGTAGCCACAGAAAATTAACTCTATCCCAGCTGAAACCTGTGAACTATAAGGCACACCGACTGAAACATTTGAAAGGACCCTTCAGTTATTTCTTTTACCTTATTTTACTATTCAGAGATTAAATGAGCATTTCAAGGTAATGCAATGTATTCTTTATTAGCAGTAAACAACCTCAAAAAGCCTGGAAGGGAGCTAATCTAGGCCACACTTCAGAAAAAATTTAGAAAGTTGAACCAAGTTGCAAACAGGGAGAAATACCAAAGTAAAATGGCACTTATTTTAGTAATTGAGTCCATTTCGTTTTATTTTATTTTTTCTTCTTTCTTTTTCCTAATTTCAGAGTTCTTGAAATTGTCTAAAGGAAAACTCGATAGGTTATGGTGGACTGGGTTCCTTTCATTGATTCAAACTTGGCAACTGTGTTTCCCCATCCTATGTTTTCCAGTATATTTTTGTTTTCTACAATTACCTCATCATTCCCCATTGGCCTTGCCCTTTCCTAAGATTTTTACCCCTATTTTTTTTAGTTCTTTATCACTTCCTTTTTTCCCCCTTCTCTTTTCTCTTGCCTTGTATATTTGTTCTTCAAGACGGTGCAGAAAAGACATTTACTAACTGATACTGGTGCCTTTCTGTTATTTTATGTTTACATTTACTTTATAAGAACAAATAACAAGGAGGTAAACAAACAAAAAAGAGTCATTCCAGTGACAGATGCTAAAGGCACAGCCTATAAGGAACAAAAGAATAGAAAACGATCATATATAATTGAGCTGGGACTTCTTGTTCTTTCCCCACCTTTTGTTCTACAAATCCAACTGTAGGAACAAAGTTTGCCCTGCCAATTTAATCCACCTGAAAGGGGTTAGATTTCCTTTGCAGACACTAAAGTAAGATGACAATCAGAAGCTGAATATTTAAAAGGTTGTTAGCGAACACTAATTTTCAACTTTGTAAAAACAGTGAGACTTGACAGAACAACCCTCTGAAAGCTAGAAGCAGCGGAAAGGGGAGATATTAGTTGCTAAGAAAATAAACCTGTAGAAGTGCAGAGTTCTTAGCAAAAAAATGTGAAATATCTCAACGAGTAAAATCAAGTCATTACATTTAACATCTAGTCATCCCCTGAAGGCCAGCATGAGGCCTGAATGTACAAGCAGAGCAGGTGGCAGAGAAAAGAATGTAACCCATGTGGTAACTTAAGGGACAAACATAAAGGAGAGCTCTCCTCTTGTTGTGCCTACAAGATACATACCATTCACTCATGCAGAGACACCTGAACTAACTTTGAATGATTTAGTTGAGCTACCAGAAACAGCATTAACTTTCCATTCAGAATAATTAGTACTG
>RSEF01000003.1:99296673-99308628 GCA_003993805.1 Himantopus leucocephalus | reverse complement strand
ATACAGCAAAATTATATCAATCTGTATTGGAAGTAACTAAGTTCAGGAGCATATCTGAGTAGTATTATTGCCATAGAGTTTTGTGCTAGGAAAGACAGAAATTATATCACTTGGCAAAAGGCATTCGCCAAATATCAATGGCATTTTGTTCTACTCTGGCATGAATCAGAAGCAGCGTATACATACCAGTGAAGTTAGTTGCATCATGTTCTCAAAACATAGACTCCATTAGAGATCCATTGTTTTTCATTTCAGAAGTTCATGTTAGATTTATTTAAAATTGTGTGCTAGTTCTTTAAAATAAGCTCTATACTTTCAGATGGCAATAAGGCATGAACTATGGTACACACTTGCTAAACTCTTGACATTCAGAATAGTCACATATTGCTGCACTTTGCTTTGTGCATAATTCTCTTCATGAGAGGGAAGAAAAACACATTTGTTTATTTCTTTTTCCTTCCCAATAATGCAGTTATAGAACTTTCAGCCTAGGAGATACATAACATTGTCCTTAATGAAACTGCATTGATTCCTGTGCAGTTGTTTCCAATTTACACAAGAATAAATGAGACCAGACTCAGATTTTTAGAATATTTATTTATACTTTGCACAAGTATAACAGAGGCAGCAATAGTGTCCTCATAATGAAAGCTGCAGTGAGACTAGCACTTTAAGTAGGATATATTTACAAAGTCTGAAATATTCATGTTTCTGATTGGAACATGAGAAGACTATAATGAAGTTTAACATACCACTGAAAGATTAGATTAAATAAAGCCTGAGGTACCCATAAACATCATTCCCTAATTCAAGAGCAACGCAAATAGGACAGTAAGATTTTTATCACATTTGTTTAGGAGTTTATATTAAGAGTTAAGATAAAACTTTTGAACGGCTAGGTATCCCAGGTGTGAATGATATTCAGCTTTATGTGCTCACACTTATTAAAATATGTCACCCAGTGTCACAGTAATGTCTGCCAACCTGAAACAAAGTATAATGAGATGGATGTGTAATGAATACTGATGTTTATAAACTGTATATAAATAGTTTACTAGATTAATTAACTAAGTGGCCACATATTTTGTGACACTGCCTTGTTTGTTCAAGTAGTGTAAGTAAAATTTATTTTTTTACTAAGGACGTGCTTCTTAGTAAAACTGTCCTTTCTAGACTATGAAGTAATTCAGTTCAGTATGAGTAATTCAGCTTTTGTAATTAGTATAAACGTGGTATCTATCTATGCCATGACATAGATGCTGCTTTCTGAGACAGGACAGGAATTATGACGAAGGCTGATGATAAGGCTTCAAAATAGTTCTCAAGAAACCTCTAGGAATAAGGCTACCCACTGTGGTGGTGTAGCTACTGCTGTTACAGCTGGATATAATCTGTTCTGTAGATGACATGTACAGACATTAACTGGCTGATGTATGAACTTCAAGCCTTAACTGATGTTGCACTTTGGCCTCTATATTTTATGGGTTTTTTTTCAATTTTTGTACTAACTTTGCAAGCAAAAAAAACCCAGAATTCTGGCCATCTGTCTGGCATTTTCAGATGGCTAGTGGTCCAGTTAGGGTGGAAACTGTCAGTCTTTCAGACCCCGCCACTAATTTTCCAGAAATCCAAGGTGAGTGGCCCCAAGCAAAACGTACAGTAATCCATTTGTGAAGATTTACTCTGTATGAGTCAGAACATACCGATCACCTATGTGCTTGACCTGCTCACTGGCAGCAAATCAGGCATCAAGACATTTGAGTTTCTACCTGGGTTCAGATCCACCAAGCAGCATACAGAAGAGAAACCTGATATACCCAGACATGACAGACTCAAAGTATGGAGTTGCAGTCAGTCTGATGTAGCCAGAACCATTACGACACACTGTGCTTTACACAGAACAGTTGTTTAGTAAAGTCTGCAAGAGCAGCCTTAAGTTTGAGAGTTTCCAGATGGTAATATTGGAGGAAGGGGGCGGGGGGGAACCTGCTCCTTAAGAACAGACCAGTCAGCCACATGTCCATAAATCTGGCCTGCTTTGAATTTCAAAATATGGAGAGGTCTGGGGTTACACCTAGTAGGGCCTTGCAAAAATCTATCCAGGACTAATGTAATGGACTAGGAGTGGTACTAGCCATTTCTCCATTTGTGTATCCCTCTGATGATCTCCAAAATAGCTAACATTTCTTAGGGTTATATTTTTATGCAGTTTAGTTTTAGCAAACTGTATAGCCATAAGGTATGTAAATACTGTCAAATTTAAGTTAAGTACCATAGCATAGTCAAGTATTCTAGTACACTGTGTTTCTTCCATTCCAATTCAGTAGCAGGTTGCTACTTACTGTGAAACCAATTCCATCTGGTTTAGTTCTTACCATTGTTTTTCATAATGTTCTTTCTATTGAGGACTCAGTATCTCATGTATGTTCAGATATTCTCCAGATACTGTATTTCACTCTTTGTTTCTCTCCTCCACCGTGCTATTCCTCTTTGGCTATGCTTTTTCTGCTTTGTGGATCACGAGCCAAAAAGCAGGTTAAGCTAATGTGTAAGGCAAATCATACCTGACTAATCTGGTGGCCTGCTACGATGGAGTGACTGCACTGGTAAACCAGGTAAGAACAACTGATGTCATCTATCCGGACTTCAGCAAGGCCTTTGGTATGATGATCTTTGAAGGTCCCTTCCAACCCATACTCTTCTGTGATTTTTTGATTCTATGAAATTGCTATATACCATTTTTATTTTATTTACAGTAATATAAAATCTGTCTCTCAATCTTCATGTGCTATGGTCATTTATTAAAGGGATCTCCATCTTTGCAGCTATCTTGTAATAACCACAGCAATGCAAACCATCTGAATTCACCAATAAATAATTCTTGAAGTTTCAGAGTAGCCCAAAAGCATTAGACACCTAAATCCTATTCAGTTTAATGAGATATATGTGCCTAAAATCTTCAATGTTTTTGAAAATCCCTGCTTGAGAAAACATTTGGGTTTTCTTAAAATGCTCTGTCTTAAAACCACAGCTCACCAGGTTCAGACCTTGACAATATCTCAGAGAACTAGATGCTTAGCAGATTTTATCTCTATGAAGAATTTCTGTGTCATGAACCCCTTATATAATCAGATCACATATACAGGTCACATTCTCAAGGCTAACAAGGTTCAGGTGATAAACCTGAGGAAAAAAATTACACGGCAACTAAAACCAAAGCCTAAATTATGGCTGCCTAAGTCACAGAGAAACAGAACCAGAACTCATGAGTTTCACTCCAGTGTTATTAATGGCAAGACTACCACATATGCACTCAAGCCTTTTCTGTAAGACACACAGAAAACATGTAGGTACAAGACATATTTAAATTATTCATGTGAAATAAGTGTTTGCTGTTCCTATTGAATTAAATGGTAGTTGCACCTTTGACTACAACAAGGAGGTATCGCTGCTTTTACATGATACACCTTGAATGTGTACACACATATAAAGCATTAGTATGAAGGGAGCTGAATAAAATAAACATAGTAGCCCGAGCAAACAAAAAATGTGAAAGAACTTTAAAGTAAAAGTTCAGAGAATGTTTACAGTCTGCCCATAGCTGAGAATGCCAAATTTTGATGCATATTTTCAGCTTTAACAAATGAAAGATTGATAGCGTGAAGCTGTTTGTTATTCCAGTCACCATTGTCCTTGTTGAATTTAGCTAGAACTCTCTCCTCCTGTCAAGATCAGTTTATATTCAAGTGTGTCACAGTATCAATGCAGACAGCATTGAGATATGGACAGTATAATTTGCAAGCAGTGACCTTGGTTAAAGATTTGTCAGACTGTCTACTTATTAATTTCCTTTTCTAGTGCCATTTCAAGTTAAAATTATGTCAGGAATGGTTAATCCAACCAGTAACATTTTTATGGGTAAATATATGCTCTTAGATTAGATTGATTTTAGTTTACATAGTACGGTGAATTTCTCTGCCTAAATCAGCGGCAAAATAGCTTGGAGTGAACTGTTCTAGGTCTTCCCTACAGCCTCTTTTTCAAGTACCTTGTATGCTTATGAAAGATGCAGGATTGACACAACTGTGAAATTAATTCTGCTATTTATTTTCCAGACATAGAAAATACAAGTTGGGCAGCGACAGTCAAAGTCTCTGCACACAAGTCAGGCACTATCTTAACTTTCTTTCCAAGGGGCCAGCTCTGCATCTGTAAGTGTGTTTATCCTCCAACCCATTTACTCTTTGGGTCTTTTTGTGGAAACTGCCAACTAGGTTGTCAGTTCTGTTGGCGCTCTCTGCAATGTTGACACCTCTACATCAAACAAGGCATGACTCATTCATTTAGTATGTTAATTTACAAGTATCGTTTGTCTAATCTGCAACACCTGTATTCCAAGTTATGCTTCACATATCTATAATGAAATAGTTACAGTACCTTTATTAAACTTCGCATTGTTTTTTGTATATAAATGCATATACATAATTACATACAAACATAATACATATACACGTACATATATACATATATCCATTATATATATGTATGTTTGTATACATATATCTAAAATATACAACCAAGTAGTGTTAACAAGCATAAATGCTAATTATTTGTATAGAAAATTCCTCGTGCAAAACTTGGCATAAAGAATATAACACACACAGCAACCATCACATTTTCATTGTGGTTTATGTGGTCTTGTACAGGATGCTTTGTTTGTGAATTTATTCATTACCAGGATAATGCAGAGCAAATAAATAGATAAGGGTATAGTCCTGGACATATATCATGTTACATTTGAGCTTCAAAGTAGCACTCCTCTATGTGTTGTATTTAAAAAAAAAAACAACTTACCACACGAAGCAATGTTATTCGAAGTTTACAAATACTAGGTCAGATCCTGAGACGTATAAATCAGTGAAGTAATGATGGAGCTCCAATGACTTTTGCCAACTATTACTTATACCAGCTAACTTACTTACACCAGTAAGTCTATAATTTACTAAATCTAAAAACCGGAATGATTTTGCTATATGCATCCATTTAAATATACATGGTTCAGTTAACATAATAATACATTTTCTTTTTACCCTTTCATTTTACACCACTTAACTGGCAATAATAGATTAAAGGATGATTGTAGAGAAAGTCACTAGACCAAATGACTCTCAAATGTTATGAATAGTGATCAAGTGTTTAATTTGAAAGTTAGAGTACTTTCACAAAAAAGAATGGGGGAAAGAAGTGTTCTTCATGGAATGTTTGATTGGTGAAATATAGTATTTTTGTATAGTATCTTTCGTAAAGCCTACATTCTAAACAAGTAACCAAATCACTTCAGACAGGCATTACATTAAGATTATTAGCGGGAGGGAGAAATTAAGACGCAGATGCAAAGGAGAAAATATATGTACTCTGGCTTTTCAACAAAAGTGAGCTGTTGGTAGGACTGATAGTTAAAGACAGGTTCATAAAAGTGAGAAACTATTTAACATAACTGAAAAGGAGAAAAGGTCTAATATATCATGTGACAAATGAGTATCATCACAACAGAAACAAATCAAAATCGTTTTATAATTTATGGCCCTTGTCTTAAGTAAGATGGAATTTGTTCCTCCCTTCCTTACATATGTTAAAGCAATTAACTCTGGAGTTGCCTGTGAATTAACTCCTATCAAAGAGATCTGTTCAATCAGTTTTTTAGAGTTCTTCATAGCATATTTTGAAGGAGAGGGGTTGGAGATAACAAAAATGCTATTGGAGTAGATATGTCAAAGCTATGAAAATAGTAAATGTGGGCTCCATTTTCTTCAGGATCTCTATGCCAAGTTTTCTTTCTAAATGTTAAATGATAACTTCATCACTTCTGTAGTGCCCATTATCTCCTCTTCGCTTAGTTCCACATGATGTAGGACCCACACAAAACGTAGCCTTCAATCTGAAGGAGATAGGGGACATAACTATTTTCATCCTTACTCTAGTCTTATAGATTCTTCACAGTCACAGTCATGCAGTCCATAGGCACAATCATTTCGTTGATTTTTATTTTTTTCTCTCTCTCTTAGATGAGTTTTGTAATAGCAGCCAGCACAACTCTTCAGAAATGATCTCCTTTAATTAGTCTGGGCTTCTGCTGTATACTTTGTGAATAAAGAAGCTGGTGGTTGATAAATTCAACCACTAATAAGCAGACCTAGAAAGCCAAACTCTACTAAGATCTAGATAGCACTCACTGAAACTTTTTCTGAGAACTGCTTTCTTTACTAACATGATAAGGGCCCTCTGTTCAGATAGTTCCAGTAATTCTTTTTTGGCAATCTACAATTATTACAGATATCTTTAAGTGTGAAATTGTGGCTTTCAGACTTCCAGTTTGACATGTCTAGTTTCCCTACAGCTTAAACACCGTATAAATATAATGAAGTATATAAGCTAAAATTCAGTGAAAATTACTCTGTAAAGGTGCCCAAGCTAAAATATTGCCCTTCATTTTGTAAAGGCATAAGATGTACATACCCTTGTGTCTTTTTCCAGAATTTGTATTTCACTGCATTTTTGTTCATTACTTTAGATATTATTTGCGCAGAGGGACATTATCTTTTCAGGGGAAGATGGAGTGAATCCTGCATGAAGTATGAATGCATTACTTTCATTTTAGTTTGATAGAGTCTATGGAGATTCAGGATATTGTCTATAATGGATATATATAAGGAAATAATTTGCAGCTGTCGTAGTGTGTGAAAGGTCATGATTCAGAACACAAGCTAAAAACAAAATTCCACACTAGCTTGAATGAAGTCTAGTAAAAAGTAACAAAGAAGTTCCAGGTCTGAATAATGACAAATGCTATTACTTCTTGAGACAATGTGATGGCAGAATGTGATATTCATTGATATTACCTTCTTTAAAGTTTTACTACTTCTGATTGCTGTTGTGTCATATAGAGCTAAAGTCTTCCACGGAAAACTGAAAATATGTATAGTATTGCTTTTTTTCTTCATCTAATTAATAAACACAACTTTATATATATATTGCTGCATATTTCAGATTACTTTAAAATAATGTAGTTAATGGTTAGTAATTTTTCTCATGTATTGGTACCAATCAAAATTAAGAAAACAGTGGCTTTCACTTTTCCTGGTATTTCAGAATTTTCAAGCCTGAAGGCTGCCATTCCAGTTGTAGACTCTTTATTTTGCTTAATTCTTATTATGTAAGCAAAGTGCAATGAATATACATTGGTTTTTTAGTGAGTATTGTAGCAGTCCCATAAACACTCATTTCTGAGCCATTCAAGATATGCTTAGGAGAATGAAACCATACAGGTTGCTCCAAACAAAATGGTGCAAAAAGTATTAAAATGAAGATTGTGGAGTCTGGATTTAAAACATACTAAATCACGTAAGACCTGAGAGACCTTAGATTAACAACTTCGTGGAACTCTTAGATTAACAACTTTTGCACTGCTGCGGGAGTCCAGGATTTCAAAACCCCCTGAGGGGCTGGGTGGCCTGAGGTCAAGGCCAGCTCTGATATGGTACAGCCATGCAACTTGTAGTCAGGCTGCTGTGAACAGAGCTGTGAGAAGCTTTGTCAGCCCCTCCTTCACCCAAGAGCTGCACTTAAGCTCAGGCCCTCACCCCTGGTCCCTGTGCTATGGGAGTCATAGCCTGTGCTATGTTGGAGTCATGCTTATGCTTGGCCATATACCTCACTGGTCCTCATCCTGACCCATTGACTTGACTTCCTGGTTTGACCTTGGACCTGTCTCATCTCTGTGGACTTGCCTGGCAATCACTGGACTGAGGCCGACCATGATACCATCACTGCTCTGTTCTTCTCACTCCAGAGCCAGAGGTCTGGCTGAATCAGCAAGGTCACAGGCCCTGCCAGCCTTGCTGCCGCCTTCTCCTCTCTGCTTACCCTCCCTTGAGTATCAGTCTAGTCTTGCTGCTGTTGGACATAGCGCCTGACACCATGAGCGACAACTGAATTAACACTTCAATGCTCATTATTATTGGCATCTGTCATTTACAAGTAATGTACCAATCCAGCTCTATTTGTCAGAAAATAGAACTTCGGGTAATATGTTGGCGATACAGGTTTTCATCATACAGGTCTTTCCATCAATGAGACTGTTAGGATTACATAAGGAAAAGTTCTTATCTCTACTACAGTGTACATTTTTAGCTCTGTATGGCAGCAATCATATGAAGATGGGCTATATACTCTTTTATTTTGCTTTTCTTCACCATCAGAGCAAATACACCTCATTTCCACACTGTGAAATTGCCCTGGTGATACATGTGTCACATTTCATTGCTGTAATCTCATCTACCAGGCTCGTTTCAGCTGGTACATTGCATTGGCCTTACATTCCCGGGACTGCATTTTTGGTAGCTGTAAGCAGAAATTATACTTGGATATAAGAAGGTGAGTAACATGCCTAATTGTATGTGTGTGCAGATATGCCTGCATTCTGGACTGTTTAATGAAAAATGTTCAAGAGGATTTTATTTGGACTTTGGACCATGTATGTATCAATAGTAACCAGGAAAACCTGCATGCCTTGGGTTTTGTTTGTTAGTGCCCCTTGATCATGCCCTGTATCAGTATAATTCATGACATTTGAGTAGATGGACACTGAGCTGTATGCTTAGGTGATTAAAAAGTGATGTACATGCCCTTCTGACATGATAGATCATGGTTTCTATGAAACATTATGAATTATAAATATTTTTTAAGATCTCAGAAGTCTGGACAGTCAGATAAGCAGAGAATGTGTATATATTTATCAATATCAAATTGACCCTTCCAGCCTCGATGCTTGTCCATCATATACTACTAAGGGGTTTTTTTTACTGTTTATTTTTCTTCTGGTATATTTATTTTTTGCTACTAATAAGCTATATATTTATTGTACCTACTATGTTCATGAGTCAGATAACATAGTGAGAAGGATGTGTTTAGAATAAATTTCCTTTCAAAAATTAATGTAGAATTTTAGTTATTCACCTTGTACTGACTTTACTGTTATGAAACTGTCAGTAACAGGCAAATAGCCACATTTCCATACGATATTACTGTTTTGAAAGTAGCTATCATCTTTCTCTATGCTTTATTCTGTAGAGTAACATCTGCTTAGCTCCTAGAACACTTCACTGTTGTAACAAAAGCCAGCTGTTATGTATCTCTCCTTACAGTGGATTTTAGAGATTTTTTTTATTTTCCTTAAAAAGATTTAGGGATGAAAAGATATTTGGCCAAATTATAATCGTTATGTAATTTTCTGTCTCTTACACATCTCCGATCTTCATTGGACAGCTGCCCAGATGCAAACAAACAAACAAAAAATCATTATATTGGCAATAAACATCTTGTAATTTGAATAATATTTCAAAAAGGCAGAGCTGTTGCGAATAGATAGAGTGCATTATTTACTTATCATAGTGTCTTAATTCTAATGATTCTGCAAAGACTTTAACAGAGCAACATGAGCAGGTGGTATTAAGTATCAACACTAACAAATATTATCTGCAGCTGGAAAACCAACAACAGCTTTTACTATGAATTTTTTTTCTCAGAAGTGCTATCTGAAGTTATATTGCAGAAATAGCGTAGGTAATGTCTTGCCGTGTGATCAGGATGTATCAACTATAACTCAAAGGGGAGAGAGTAATTGCAAGTACACTTTTCTGGGTTAAAAAAAAATAAAATGAAAAAGCAACAGATTAGATAGCTGCTTTTTAAAGTCATGTGTTGATGCTAAGTTTTTACACTTTATTTTTTTAAATTTAACTTCAGCAGAACCATTAACATAACAAGCAAGAGTTATCATGCCTTTCCCTCACTAAGTAACAAGCAGCCTTTCTCAGTCAGAGCTGGTGGTAGTTTAAAAAAAAAATGCCACAACAGCATCCATCAAACCAGAGAGCAGCTAGTTTTTTAGATCCAGTGGGAGATATCAACTACTGGCCTTGAAGTCCCAGTTTTTCAGAAGATAAACAACACCAGCAAATTATCCCAGATGCATTGATTGGAAGCGGCTCAATGTCTTCCCATCAAAGTCTACCAAAGAATGGAAATAGCCTTCTCTATAAGGGAGACAGTCTGCACAATGCTTTAAATGTAACCCAATGTTAAATTACTATTGTATTCTTTAGCTAGCACTGCAAATAAGGCTGGGAAAAAAATCCCTAATAATGCTGAAATCTAGGCTTCTCAAGTTAGACCAAATTTATCCGAAATTCAAAATCTCCTTTGTTTCATTTTAGCTTGAGTAGGAAATGAAATGAAGAGTTGGAGCAAAGTTTTTTTAGTTACAGCTGAGGAATAGGAGTGAGAAAATAGAGAATAATCAGGTATCAGGCAACCAGGCCATCATATGGATAAGTTACTGGTGAATGTTTTCTATAGGCCAGGAATGAGGGTCAGACATAAAGCTGAATCTTCTTGAGAGCATCTAATGTAAATGACTGTACCATCCTCCCATCTTGCTTTATGGATAAGGGAGTAATTACATATATTTTGTATATTTAACTCTGCACTCCATGTGTATTCCAAATATACAATACTTAAAGCTTGACAGCCTACGGGTGCTGCTGTCTAATGCATTATCTTCTATTCTGCTCTGCCTCCCAGAAAAAATACTGCTTTCAACACATAAATTTCTTACCCTATGCCTTTCATTATAATTTGAAAAACTCTTCTTCAGGCTGAATTGATTCTTTGTGCTACAGCACCCAGTTACATGAAGGTCTCTGTTTCTCCCTGCAGTGACTCAGGAGTTTCTCAACAACAACCCTCCCACCTCTTCAGAAACCCCCAAAACAAAACAAAACAAAACAAATTAAAATACCTTTCCTTTTTTTAAAAAAAAATAGAATTTGAAATGCTGAGTTAAGGGCTAAGTATAATACGCAGAGAATGGGGAACTCTGGGTGCCTCAAAAAGGAATCCATAAAACCCAGTACACAGAGAGCCCTCTGTGTATACCGTCTCTTCAGGCATAAGATGTTAATCAAACAGAGCTAAGCAAAATTTTATTGTTTTCATAGAGTATGTACATATCTACAGCCTTGAAACAGGTTAATGGGGATTCTCAACTTTAAAACACCTGACTGTATGTACTCAGCAGACAGTAATAGCACACCTACCAGCTGGCTCAGTTTGTTATATTAAAGAAACAGAACCAGACAGAGAAAAAACAAGAAAGCAGTTGACGTGATTGAACTGTGGAGCAATCCTATGGGAGGAAAGAGTCTTCACTTCTGGACTCTACTTCATGGATTTCTTATAAATCTTGCATTAAAGCAGGGGCTGGATAAAATGCGTAAAGTTGGGGATGGAGAGGACCCAGAAAGCAGATTTTCTAGTCCCTGTGCTGTGTTGTAACCACTCAGTTACTAGATCAAAGGTAGGTATGATTGGGCTGGATGATTTTCAGTCATAAATGTGATTGTTCTGCATTCTGCCGAGAACAGTGCAGCTAGGCAGGCTTGCAAGCATTACAACTGCATCATACTCCAGGACGTACAGGTGAGGGAGAGTGAACATTAAGTTGTCCTAGGCACCAACTAAACTCACAGCAATTCTGGATATTCATGATTGAACAAACTTAGGTGTCAAGACAACGCTATAGGCAGTATTTTAATTATCTGTGTCCTCTCAGATCAATAAACGGACAAGTGATATGGAAGAAGGAGAAAGCATGTGTGTAAAAGTTCAAATAGTATTATTAGGCTCAAACTGTTAAAATACAGTATAAGTTGTACTTTAATCACTACTGTGGCTTTATATGACTGGTTCAACATCTTTAAAACAGTAATGTAAGTGTAGTGTAAGATAACATTATCTTGATGTAGCAGGATAGAAATATCTTCTCCAGCTGAAACAGAATCATAGATTCATAAAGTCATAGAATTGTTAAGGTTGGAAGGGACCTTTCAGATCATC
>RSEF01000003.1:99265165-99287082 GCA_003993805.1 Himantopus leucocephalus | reverse complement strand
GATCAGGGGACTGGAGCACGTCTCTTATGAGGAAAGGCTGAGAGACCTGGCTCTGTTTAGCCTGCAGAAGAGAAGACTGAGGCGGCATCTTATCTATGCTTATAAACATCTAAAGGGCAGGTGTCAGGAGCATGGGGCCAANCTTATCTATGCTTATAAACATCTAAAGGGCAGGTGTCAGGAGCATGGGGCCAAACTCTCTTCAGTGGTGCCTGGCAACAGGACAAGGGGCAACGGGCACAAGCTGGAACACAGGAAATTCCATCTCAACATGAGGAAAAACTTCTTTACTTTGAAGGTGCCAGAGTACTGAAACAGGCTGCCCAGAGAGGTTGTGGAGTCTCCTTCTATGGAGATATTCAAAACCCGCCTGGATGCATTTCTGTGCAACCTGCTGTAGGTGACCCTGCTTTGGCAGGGGGGTTGGACTACATGATCCCTGAAGGTCCCTTCTAAACCCTGTTATTCTGTGATTCCCAGGAGTTTGATCTGTGCTCAAGGTCAGCTCAATACGACAGAGCTGTGTAACCTGGGATCAGACTGTGGTGGAGAGAACCATGTGAGAGAGCTGTGATAAATCTCATCTAGGGCCTCCTCACCTCCCTTGGGAGGCACAGTTAAGCTCACACTGTCACCCTTATTCTTTCTGTGAGTTATGGTCTGTGTGTTCCTATGCCTGTCCAAGTACCTTGCTTATTTTGTAATTTTGACTTGCTGATTTGACTTCCCAGCTTGATCTCAGACCTCCCTTACCACTGTGGACTTGCCTGGCTGTTATTGGGCTGTGTCTGATTCAGGTTGCTGTCTCTAGACATGCTACCTTTGCTCAGGTGCTGTGGGACTGCATCCTTCAGTGGCGAGGACACTGCTTCTGCCTCGTCGTGACCCTTTGCTCCCAGGTGGCCTTCCCTGAGCAACAGTCTGTCCTTGCTGCTCCCAGACACTACCATGCCTACACTTCTGCAGCATGATGCCTTAATTCTACACTCTGCTGTTGTAAATTCCAGCAGCATCTTGCTCCTTCACTTCTTTTACTATTTTGTCATTGTTTTGTTGTCATCCTCTTCTCTTTATCTTGCACTTTCCCCCCACACTAATGCTGCCCTGTATTTCATCGCCCAGTTTGAGATTTACCTGTGACAAGTATGACATAGACATGTTTCACTTCTAGCTGTAGAGCAAGACTCACAAATCTGTTTCCAAATCTCAGGATGAATTTAAAGACAGTGTAGGTGCACTATTTTACTCATTTGTAACTTTTTAATGTGAATTTTTTGTAATCTATGTGAATCGAAGTGTGATGAGATTCTCGATGATATTAACAGAGCAATACTAATACCTTCTAATAGGCAAGCTATAGTAATCAGGATTTATGCTATTGGGAATAGCTCTGCAAAGTACTGACTAACAGAAAAAGTGTACAGAAAGATTAGGTTCATAGCTTTGTGAAAGATTACTTTGCAATATATGACTTCCAAAAATGCTTCAAGTGAGAAGAGGAAGTAGAAAAGTAGAAATCGGCTGCAATGGATACTTGCAAAGGGTGTTTTCCTCTTTTTTGCTTTTTTAATGATATTTGCTCCAAAATTTTGAAGACTCAAGTATTTTTACAGGAAGCAGGAGAATGGAAAAAAAACCCCACCGCCTTGTAAAAGACAGCATAGCTTTTTCGATAACTAGTAAGAATTTTGAGTTAGTGTGTAACTAGATACTACCAAGTATCCCAGGCAGATACTTATCTTAATGATCTTGTACTTAATGATGAAAGATAAGAGGATTACAGAATTTGAGTTCTTTCAGGTTGTAAAAAGCAGGATTTTGAAGACCAGAGTCTTAGTTTTAGGATCCATGTTTTAATTTAGTTCACCAGAAATCCAATTTAATTCAAAAAACTAGAACTGCTCAGACGCTTAATAAACCAAGCCTAGCTTAATTCAGGGTTTCCTTTAGTGTGAAGTACTTATTCTGAAGTTGGAGAATTGGCAAGTTTTTGCTAAGGATTATGTTTGGCATCTTTTGTTAGTTGCAGTAACACCAAATCTCATTAACAGGTCTTGGAATTTGGTAATACCTATAGGTTTCAAAAATAGAAAATGAATTATCCTCTTTTTTGTAAACTCCCCATTCTGCTCATTTCCTTCAGTTCTCCTGCAAACCTTTATTCATAAGTGTTCCAACATGGTACGAAAAGATATTCAGATATGCTCATCTTCCAATTTGCTAATGGAATCCTTGACCTCCTGCCATTACAATTATAAATTGAATTAAATGGTTATGATTAATTGTAACTGGTCATAGTTTTTGAAATATAGTTATCTAACAAATGAATGATGCAGGGACATGCTGCTGTTCATTCTAAATGGAAGAAAAAGTATGCCGAGATTAATACTTAGGCAAGCTCAGTACATTAGTGATCTGATTATACTGCTTGTACTATGAACTGATACATTCTGATTATACTATGAACCTCTTCTAAATGGTGTATCTATTACTTTGCTCATTTTAGTGTTGTAAATAAAAACGTTTTCTTTCAAGAATGAAATGACTTGAATTCTGATGGAATGATTTCCCATGGAAGATAAAATGGGAAATGTGATCATTTATGACATTACATGTTCACTGTTAGCTTTTCTGTCCAGCTCAAAGAATCCAGGTTCACTTCCTTGCATGCATTGTACCAATCTGAAAGATCAATGTGATTCACAAAAGTGTGATTTTTCTATTTCATAACTTAATGATATTAGCAAGTATGAAAAATATGAAAATATGTTAGGGCAATGTACATTACTAATACATTTAATAGTGTGGCAATATGCTTCAAAACATGTAATTTTTATTCACTTAGCAGATGGTTAAAATGTTGACACAGGTTATTTTTGTTGCTTTTCCTATTTGACTTTTGTTGAAATTGCTCAAAGGAAAAAAAAATAATCAGAAGAAAGGTAATTAAATATATAAAATACATGTGATTCTTTTTATATATTTATCTATGTCCTTTTAATATGTTTATTATTTTTAAATCATGGTTTATATTCTCCTTGTTTGATCATTTTGCAAGACCTGTTAATCTAACTGAAGTATAGATTTTTTTCTCTGCAACTTCTTTATAGAATTCTAGGAAATAACCCATACAAGTCATTTGTGTTCCACAGATGAAGGTCAAGAAATGCAGCAGAAGTATAAGCGCTAAATTTAGATTGTTACCTAGAAGATGTATCATTTTACGACCACGTAGAGAAATTTGGGATTCTTGATGTGGTTTTATTTCTTTTTGAATGATCTTAATGAATGAAAGAGGACATTCTTCGGTCTTCATCTTTTTTGCCTTTTTCCTAACTTGGCATTCATTTAAAATACTCTCCAAACAGCTTAGAAGATACTTTCAATCCAAAAGGGGACAAATTAAAGTTTTTAGAAGATTAGGACTTCCATATAATTTTTTTTCTGGTAGAACAAAAAGTGCTATTGAAATTTGAATTAACCTTTTTCATTAGTTCTTCTAACAACATGTACACAAGAGGAAAAAAAAAAAAAGACATATTTTTTTTCTAAAGTCAGGAACTGTTGAAGCCACAGACAAAGTAATGTCAAGATGGTGAGAAGCTGCAGTTCCTGAATTGTCTTCCTCACGCTGGTTGCAGGAATGATGCGGGATTGTCTTTATCTCATTTAAGTTCAGGGACATTGTTACTGGTTTTCCTACCTAAAAAGTCTGCTTTTTAAGCTTGTGTGAAGAAGCGTTTAAGGCCTGAGGTCCCTCTTGCATTGCTGGCAGTTAGACTCCCATACACACACATGCACAAAGAATAAGGGAGTCCCTCACCCAGGAAGAGTAAAAAATGGTGTTTAAGCAGGAGACAAGCCAGACTGTACTGATCTGGTGTACTGATCAGCAGATGGCCTGTTTTATCTCTTTAGCACTCTATTTTCCCATGCTTTCCAAACCACCTTAATCCCTTCTGTTTCCCAATTTTCATTCTACCCCTAATTACCTAATAATCAGCCTTGCACAGTCCCCAAATGCTCTTCCTCTGAACCACATGGTAAGCCCCATACCCTTTGGGGAGGGACCCCCCTCAGTCTGTAAGGTGCCCTGGAAAGCTGCCACAGCTGACTTCTGGTGTGCGGTGTCCCCTGCCCCCTGGGGCTGAGGATCACCTGGAACAGCCCTTCGGGAACCTGGGGTGGGGGTTGCCTCTCTGAGTAGGGTATTCAGGCACCTCTGCCTGCCCTGGGGCCTCTGAGCTGGTTTGTGCTCATGGAAATGAGCCTTTAATCACCTAGCCTTTCACTGTGTACCTGTCGATAACAGACATAGTCAGCAGGGTCACAAACTGATGACCTGATGAAATTATTGATCAAAGTTAGGGTTACAGTAAACCTTATTTAGCATGAGCTTAGTTACACAAAAACTCAAAATGTCCTTACTGGTTGAAACTAAAAGTCCATTCAGCTTAATAACTCTAGTGTCTCATCATCAACTTCAGTAAACAATAAAAATGTAGGAAAGAATATAAAAATAGAGTATAAACAGACTATACTTTCCTTAGTATTTTTGGGAGAACCTGTGGTTGCACCTGGACCATGATAAATGGATGTTGTTTACCTAGACTTCAGTAAAGCCTTTGATACAATTGGTCCTGGCGCACCGGGGAGGTCCCTGTTGACTGGAGGTTAGCAAATGTGATGCCCATCCACAGGAAGGGCCAGAAGGAGGATCAAGGGAACTACAGGCCTGTCAGTCTGACCTCAGTGCTGAGGAATGTTATAGAGCTGATCATCCTGAGTACAATTACGCAGCACATGCATGACAACCAGGTGATCAGGCCCAGTCAGCATGGGTTTGTGAAAGGCAGGTCATGCCTGACAAACCTGATCTCCTTCTAATATAAGGTGACCCTCTTAGAGGATGAGGGAAAGGCTATGGATGTTGTTTACCTGGATTTCAGTAAAGCCTTTGACACCATTTCACACAGCATTCTCCTGGAGAAACTGGCATCTCATGGCTTGGATGGGTGTACTCTTCGCTGGGCAAAAAACTGTCCGGATGGTCAGGCCCAAAGAGTGGTGGTGAATGGACTTAAATCCAGTCGGGGGCCAGTCTCAAGTGGTGTTCCCCACGGATCAGTATTTGGGCTCATGCACTGGTTTAATGACATTTTCTGGTTTATATCTCCCTTTTGACCAGGTCAAGAGAGTAATTTGGTCTCTGTGCCAGTTTTACAACAGCTATGTTTTAAGGCAATCAGCAGGGGAATCTGATACGTGTTTCCTGGTGGTAGCACAAATAATTGAACTGACATTCACCAATTTATTTCATATGTCATAGATCAGTTGGATGAAGTTTACAATTGCCTTCTTACAGTTATGTGTGGGTATATCAGATAGCTGGAACTTTTTTTCTATAAGTATTATGAATAGCAGCAGGCTCAGTGACAACTGACAGCACTGTCTTTGAATCCCTAAATTTCTGGGAGAAAACAATTCAAGTTCTCTTTAATTTTGTCTCTATTGGAGTAGTCGACAGGTCTTCATAATGAATATTTTTGTATACTTTTTACTTTTATTCTTTATTCTTATTTGTAATATATAGCATATACATCACACACAATATTCTGCATGCAGTTAGGTTTTTTAAATATACATATTGTATTATATAAACATACAGCTATAACTATATGTATTAATGTACGTAAAAGTATACTTTTTTTAACATTTTGGAGTTGACGTGTTTTACCATAACATACATTATAAAAAGAGGTGTTTTTAATAATAAACCAAAATCCAGATGTGTCAGTTTTTCAGAGCTACAGTGGCTTTGTTTAATCAGTTTGCAAGGGTCTGTACTAAGCAGCAGTTACTATGGAAACCTGAGAAGATTGGAACTCAAATAAATGTGTTGCTTAATAGTATGATGCTGAAGACTGATATTCAAAGTGACAAACCTGGTGTCTAGTGATCAAGAGAACCATCTAAATTAAAGAAAAAGCAAACAGAAAAAAAATAATCTTCTCTTCCCCCTCTCTCTCCTCCCAGAAAAGCAGAAGAACTAAAGGAATAAATGAAAAGCAGAGTCCTATAGGGAGGAATAATATTGTGCTCTCAGTAAAGAAAAGGAAATTATGAACAATATCCCACAGGGTATTTGGACATTAGGCACCTGTGAGAAAGGAAATTTTTAGCATGCAAAATGTGGGCAGAATTCTTGGAGAAGAGTTGCAATGACAGTATGGTATGAAGGGAGAAATACTTTATTGTGTCTATATGTTCACTACCAGAACATAATAACTTGTCTTTTAGTGCCAGATGTTCATTAATGGTACTTGACTCTATGGCTCTATTTCAGTTGACATTGAGCATGGAGCTGCTCGATTTCTTCCACGGTTAGCTAAGGCTGAAGTTTAAAGGTGACTATCTGTCTGAAACACCATCCAGGTAAAAAGAAATAGTGATAGTTGCAGTGAATGCACAAGGCGATTTGAAGAAGTGACACAGGCTGAGTTGACTGAAGGAGCAGAATGATATTATTACCTGTATGTGTCACCTAGGACTCTTTTATGCCTTTCATTACTTTTTGTGCCTGAACAGCTCTGTTGCAATATGTAAAAGCTGAAATTTTAAAATAAAACAAAACAAAACTTAAGCAACCTGTTATTTTATTCCTTTATCTAGTAAGATTCTGGAGTTTTGAGCTTCCTAAATATTTTCATTTTCTGTTGTTCTTGCTTCTTTCGAAATAAATATATAATATTGCCCACTTTCTCCTATGTAGGACAAACTCTCTTTGAACAGAAAAAAAAAAAAGAAACTGCTTTAATTCTTCTACCTCTAAAGGAAAATGTTGGGGATTCTGCTTTCCTAAGCCATATACATCAGAAATCCCCTAGGAAAATTTGAGAGGATTATCTAGCATGTACAAAAAGTTTCCAAAGCCACAGAAGTTTAATAATAATTTCATAAAGAGTTTAACCCTTATCATACCAGGGACAAAGTACTGTTTCAGAATTGTTCAGTTTATAACTCAGTTGAAGTAGATTGTCAGTATCCTTTGGCACTTGAATTCTTTTTTCTGTTGATACTCTTGCAGCTATTCAATGAGATACTCTTTTTGCATCGGACTAATGGATTTCTGCCTAGGGGATTGTTTTTAATATTATTTAGGATGTAAATATTAAGACATAATTGCTTTATGCTGATCCTTCACCAGAAATTATCTCTTTCACTTTTTCTTCTCTATTTTATTTTGCCAAATGATTCCAGCTGGCAATGCAAATGGTTTTCCAAAGTTAAAAAGAAAACAAATTCAGATAAGTAAACAGGAAAAGACATTTTTATAGGTTATGATTTTGATGTTAGCTCATCATTCATTGCAAATAACCCTGGAAAGGCTTAATTGTTTTTGTGAATAATAGAGCGAGGAATGTTAGAAAGAGGAATCCTACCCACTGATCTTAATATGGCATTCCAAATCTATAAAGGTGACTTCTTAAAGACTGTCTTGTTTGACAGATGAGGGATATAGTTTAGGAAAATTTCACGTCTCAATTGTGTATGAAATTAAATTTCCATTCAAATTAACCTGCACAGGTACTGTATTCATTATCTGCAATCATTATCCATTTAGCCTTCTTGTAACTTTGACATGAGAAACAGTCTTACTTTGTAATTCATCATTGCTGGAACAAAATCTACAGTTTGTCCTCAATCTGTATTAAACTTGAAAGCTGTAGATCTAATCCCTTGGGGTTCCATTTTACCCTGTTTTGTACTTTCTTTGTCTTTTAAGGGTCCGTTTCGATATCATTTCATCTAAACAAGCTAGGATTTAAGGTGGTAATCTGCCAAAAAAATCACAGCAGGGACTGATTTATACACACTGTAGACCTTGTCCAGTATTTTTAGCATGTTTATTATTCTGTCTTATTGTGATAAAAAAACAACATATGTTTTATTGTATTTTATAATCCACCTTCAATGGCTCACTATCCATCCACTATTAAAACTTTCTATTTTGTCTATTATAAGTAGCAAGTAAGAGGGAAAATGCATGAGTGTGAAAAGAAAAAAAGGATATTCCTTATAAAACTGATGCCTTATCACCTCACAGGAAATCTTCCCTTCTATGCCTGGTTTGTGACAACGTAAGTCAAATCATTGCAGAAATAATGACAAGATAAATCCCATTGCTTGCAATTTACTAATTCAGCTAAACATGGCAACTATTTTTGCTTCTACATATGTTATTCTGACACACTGGTTCTTATTCTTGGTTATACTTTGTTCTGATCATAGGATCAAACTGTTCATCAACACTGGTAAATACTTCAGTAATAAATCTAAGCAGAGGGAAGGATCCATTTTTTCTCCTGTTGCAACTATTTTTTTCTCAAACATGTGAACTGAAGACATTGCATACGTTGCTGAAATGAGTCAAACATGTCATGTTATTAGACTGTTCATGAGATAATATTTCTTATTAGAGTGAGTTAACATTTCTAAAATAATATTTTTGTGATTAATTTCGTTCTTGAAATATACTGACTTTTACCAAACTTCTGGCATATGTGTCATCAAAGTAATATTCTTAGGCACTGACTAACACAGAAATCAAAACTTATTTCTTGAGATGATGAGCTAAAGAATGATTCTGTCAGTTCTTCCAGCCTATTCTTTGAATAATCTCATAAAATAAACTCTTTAAAAAAAGAAAAAAGAACACTGATATTTATTAAATTTCTTTTAATAAAAATTCACTTTCACTTTTAATGGTGAAATAACAGGACTATTTAAATAGTACATTTAAATATCTGACAACAGAGCATGGTCATTATAAATGTCTTACATAAAATAACAATATGATCCAATGGAATAGTTAATATGATTATAGAAAAGAACCATTTTTAGGATGGACTAGAATAAGTAGGACAAAATAAAACAAAACTCAAAATTATGAAGGAATAAAACAGTATTCACATTTCGTATATTTTGAAACCACAAAAGAACCTAAGTGAAATGAAGGGAGGAAGAATGGCCTTCATATTTATACTATATACTTTATAAAATATATTATCAAACCATCTTCTTGAGAATGCAGAACAGGAACATTTTGATACTGAGAATTTGTATTCCTGTTCATGCTGTCACCAGTTTCAGGAGTGTTGACCTAGAGCAGGTTTTAACATTTCATTTTTATTGAAAATTAGATAGTTTTATACTTACCAGTTAATCTTTTCACATAATAATTAAAATGTAAAGATGCTGCAGATAAGCCATATTTAAGCATTCTGTCTGTATGCATATTTTTCAATACAATTATGTTTTATTTCAGCTTTCCTTTTTAAAGATCATGGTAGTTATTTTTCAGGTGGGAAATATGATCTCCCAGTCACACCAACAGTAAGAACTGTTAAAGGCTTTTTTAATATTCACACATGCACTTCTTGGGTGGATTTAGAGATGTATCTCACAGATTGGCAACCAGGACCTCAAAATACAGTTATAAGCAAACAAGTAAAATTTCACTCCTACATGGAATGCAAGTGAATATGGCTGAGTCCACACTGAAGTGCATTCATATACATCCAATTGCAGTGGTATAGCTCAGACACTTACACCCCAGCACCCTTCTCTTGCATGTTTTCTCCATAAATAGACTCGGCAATGACTCCCTACGCCAAGGACATTTGCACAGAAACTTCAACACAACAATGACCAAATGATTCTCTCAATTGTACAGATAAGAAATATGAAAATACTATGTCCAATTTCATTTGAGACATTTTAATTATTAGATTTATTCACACACATAGTTTCTAGAGTAAATTTTTTTTTCCTTGAAGGTTTTCATACCACAGGGGTTAGCAACTGCCTTTATTCTGTTAGCTCATTATCCTTCTTTACAATGTTTTTTTGTGTTCTTTTTTATTTTAGCACTCATTTAATGCTTACGTTTTAGTAAGTCATTGCTTAATTCAATGACTGTCTGAAATGCATGTAACATAGGTAAGCATGGGATTTCTGTTCCTTCCACTGTCTCTTTTCATTAAAGCTAGATTTCCTCAGAAATAACCAAATGGATTACACTACTTTATCTGAAGAAGTATTTGGCTCAGAAAAAAGATAATCTAAATATCAATCACAAAATCAAGGAATCAAATTACGAAGACAATTAATATGGCCCTGTAAAAAATACAAGTATGTGCAAAGTCATATCTAGTCTGATTCTCAAATGAAATTGAAAATATTTCTGTAACATCAAATTCTGAAAATGGTGCTTCTCATTCTGTTTTTTTATTATCTTCATCAGAGGTTGATAAAGTTCAGATTTTCAATTTAAATATGGAAAAATATCTGAGAAACCAAATAACAGCAGCTGTCCAACAATAGTCTAAGTAGCTTTGTAATTTACAGGTAATTGCATTTCCGGTATTAGAAACAGTCTTAATCCCAATTTAGTCTAGCAAATGGAATTTAGGTGTACTTAACAGTGAACAGTAAAAGCACTGTCTTCCAAAGAGCAAAGGGTCATAGGAGGAATACACTGTATTTTATTTTGGTCGTACTAAAACAAAATTCACTGATTTTAGTGCTGTGGACATTCATTTTGTACAGGACAGCAATATGATCAGTAATATACCATAGTGGTGGGTCTGAACCCTATGGATACTGCAAGCACTTTCAGGGTAATAGCTATGAGAGAGTGAGTGCCACTGAGCCATGTACGATCCGTTTGGGGTGTGGAAAGAGCATAATTTCTGTGGAACGATATGACATAGCACAGGTCAGCCCTTGAGTACAAATTCGATTTGATGGCTGCTCAGAAGAAGAGCTTTTTGAGGAGTTATGTCCACGGAGCAGTCAGCTTATCTACCTTCCTTCAGCAAATGCTAGAAATAGTATTATTATTATACCAATACATAATGGAAATAAACTGCGAGGGAAAAGAGCGTTAGTGTTGCTGGAAGACTAAAGGAGACCAAAGAATTAATATAAACTGAAATGGAAGGTAGAAATGAAAAGTTTTGAACCACATATTTGAAAGCAATGAACCCTGGCAGGAGCTATCACCTTTAAAAATAAAACAAAACCAAGAAAACATAGAAAAGTCTTAAATAACATTTGTATAAAGCTTCGTCATCCTATGAAAGAGACCAATCTAGTTTTCTGTGACAGCAAAGGACCAGAGTTGATGACCCTAGAGGATTTTTATAATCCTTTGTTTTTCTGTAGCTATGTACGTCTATGCAATAAGTGTCTAAATCACATACTCTGAGTCTGTTAAATTACTCAAAAAGAGGAAAAGTTAGTGAGAATGAAACATGAGATGTGCTGTGGGAAGGTCCAGAAGGGCTGACTTGCTGGTTCATCTCTACAGTGCACATGAAAGTTTAAGTGCCTGTGTACAGTACAGTGAGAAGTAAGGCATTGGAATAATCATTCTCCAAGATCTCCTTAGGGATAAAAAATAAAAATCATAGAAAAATGCTGAAGACAAGGACATACTTTCAATCACACTAAGTTCTAGTACTTTTATGCCTCTGCTGAGAGAGGAGTTACAGCTCTGAATCCTCTGAAGTAGGCATCTATGCTGTTCCTTTGATGAATTATGCTGTCTCTCCATGTTTGCAAAGGCAGTAGATTAGAACCTCTGACCTGAAAGTGAGAGAGATGTACCCTGGGGTTCAGTTGCTTAAATATAAGCATCTTTTGCCCTTTGAGTTATCTCACCAGCTCCTCAGGTACTTCTCCAGAAGTGTATGCATCTCCTATAAAGCCTGTGACATACCATACAAAGGTATGTGAATAGCAAGGGCAATGACTGCCCAGAGGACCTGAACCAGGCCTTGTTGGTGGCAGTAGCAGGCTCTGGTGACAGCCCAGTGACCATGAGACAAGTCAAAGTAGTGGGTCAGATCTGGTTCTCTGCAGCGACACCAGCCGGGAACAGCAGGAGATGGCACCAGACACATGCACACACACACACACATACCCCTCCAACATAGCTCAGGCAGGGACCAAGCAAGGGCCACAGGCTGAGATGAAGTGAAGCTCCAGAGCCCATGGGCAAGGGGTAGGGGGATGCCCCAGGGCAGGCTGGTAAGGGACATTACAGTTTATTAGTGCCCTCAACAGGCACTAGTTGAGGTCCTCTCTATACATGGACACAGACAGAGACTCTCCACTACTCTTTCTGTAGCCATGCCTGTGTACACAAAGAAATCGGGTTTGGTTACACCACCAATGGAGGCATGGCTCTGGAGTTTTGAGGCATTCAGTGGAGGAAAAGAGAATTAAATTACACTTCTATAACAGTTCAGGAAGAGAAAAAACATTCATGTAAAGACGAAATTGTTTTAGAATGGACAGAAACTTCTCCAAGGTAGGCAATTCTCCTTTCACTGCAAGTTGATGGATCCAGTTTTAATGCACCCAGCTAAAAAAAGCATTTTACTTTTCACATAGTTAAGGAGAATGACAAAAGAGCAGCAACTAAGTATGAAGAGAGTCATATGTTTCACCTGTGAATAGCAAGGTATTCTCAACCTTATTTTGTGAAGTATGATCATTTTTATTTTGAAGATAGGAATGCAGCAGTGCATAAAAGTTAAGGCCAGCTTTTCAAACTTAGTGGATTGCTATCCACTTGGTCCATTAAAGGTCATATGAAGAATCACTGGCAGAACAGGGAGTGATGCCTGGGTTTCCTAAATTCCAGCCGCTGGTTCACATTTCTTTTTTTTGGGTAGTATTTAAATGATCACGTATGCTATAGTTTGCTTTTCATGCTTATTGTCTTTTCTTTTTTTTTCCTTTCTCCCATGGACACATAAACTTTAAAAAGCATACAGTATTTATACATTTATGTATACATTTGAATATATACCTTTACAGTAGTTCTTATATTATCAGAAGAGCAAGTTGAAATAAGCTTTTACTGCAAACAATATTTGAGTACTATGGAGATGGATCTTACCTCACACTGGGAAGATAAATTTCCTGAACTTAAGGAATCTCACTAGTAGGATGATCATTAAGCACAAAGCATACAGTCTTTTAGATATAGATATTGTCATAGTCACTATGGAAACTAGTCATTCAAGTACAACTCCGAAAACAGTAGTGATGACAAGCTAATTTAAATATTTTTTTAAAAATTTAACAATTAACACAGTTGTGGTGTTGAAAGTAATGCGTTAAGTGAGTAAAAAATTAGCCAGCACCAGCACTTCCATGTTTGCTAAAATATTTGGGATGAGAGCAAGTTCAAATGGCAAGGAAAGGACATAGTAAGATTAAATATAGTTCATTTTTTCCCCTCACTCTTGAGAACGTAAAAGGATAGAGAAGAAGAAATGTATTCAAAAATAGCTCAAAAGAAATATGACATGAATATTTTCTTACTGAATGAGGCATGACAAGATAATGGAGCTAGAATACCATCAAGCCCAGGATTCACTGTCAACTAGAGCTCATTGTAACTTACAAAATTTCACTTTGCTGTGACTATAGGGAATAAGTTTGCCTGATCTTATGACAACACAGATAACTTTGCGGATAGCACAGTAAAAAACCACTCCTCTTTTACTGTCAATATATGAAAACACAGATGGGACCTAAATAAACAGAATTTTGGCTTCTCTGTTATTCTCAGGGGGATAGCTTTTCAAAGTAAAATGGTATTTATGGGGATTTTTTGTTGATTTCCACAATAGCTTGATATACTAATGTTAAACTGCCTTTAACATTCTAGTGTAATTAGAAGTTTCTCAGTTTTGATCTTTTAGTGTTGGGTTTGCACATTTCTGGTTTTCTTGTTAATACCACTGTGAACCAGTTCACACATGGGTGGGCAATCACATTTTAAAAGAGCACCAGCAAATTAGGAAAAGCCCACTAGGAGTGATTTTCTGATGACGATACCATAAACACATTGTCTTGTATTCCAGATTGCATGACTCTCAGGCCACTGCTTGCTAAGACAGTGTACTGGGGAAGACAGGCCTGTAAAAGTGCTGTTATATTTTTCATAGATCTGTTGAGGAAGACCAGCTTCTGTACTCGAGGTTAGCCACTGCCCCAGGGAACAGCCTTATAAGAACTGCCATGGGACACCATGGTCCATGCCACAATTTGTATCTCAGAACTGTAAGAACAATTTATTATTTTCATTTTCCTTCTGTGTTTCAACAGCGACAGCAGTATCAGATATCAATGGCACAGGTATACCAGGGCTATATTTGGCAGAAGAAAACATTTTTGTTCAGTATGGACCACAGTGGCAAGTGCACACAGACATGGAGTCAAAAAAAGCTTAGGTGGTATGTTAAGAATTCTCGTAATGATCATAGCGTATAGCCAGGTGTGGTATGCAGTGGCAGGTTCCTGAAAAGCCTGATGACTTGGAGAACTTAATCTTCCAACAATGTGTAGAGAAGGGAATACAGGACTGGGGAAGCAACACTGATGGAGACACTACAGGAGAAATGTCGAAGTGCTAAACGAGAGTCCCAAGTAACACTGAGATGCAGGTACATGGAAGAGCCAATACTTTTACTTCTACTATAGCTGCCTGTTAGTTCAGGACCGAAAAGATCAAAATTACCTTGAAAATTATACTCAACATTAATAAGCTACCTAGCCTGCGCTTTACTCCTGATGGTGGAAGCTTATGTGGTAAAAATGGGCTTTGTTCATGTCGACTATCTCTACATTAATACAATAAAACATTCAAAGACCATTCTCTTTCCTTGAGACCAAGTGGCACGGCATGCCTTGCGTGCACACAGCTGAACACTCTCACTGTGCACAACAGGGTGTCTGCATCCACATGGACAGTTGGAGATGGTCCCTGGCCCATCCTCCTCCTGAGCCATGCCTGGATAATGACCAGAAAAGTTAGCTGGCCCAATCCAAAAGAGAACAGGGAATGTGCTAACAATTTTACAGTATAAATGACTGTATGTCACCAGTCAGATGCATGCCCTGATCTGTTTCATTAACTAGTATAGCTATAGGAATGAAAACAGAATGTAGTTCAGGATTAGTTTTCAATGGAGATTTGATCTGACAGAATCAAACACCTTTGGAGATTATAGTCAATTTAAAATGGATGCAAGCTCCAAACCTAGCTCACTGAAACTGGTGAGCCAATTTCTTTAAGAGGAATGCTGTAGTTATCAAAGGAAATGCAGTTTTCAGTTCTCTCCAATGCCTGTTAGCAAATACAGTGTTAATTTACAGTGATATGTTGCTGTCTATTGTGTGAATATAATGCACAACTCTCAGGACGCTCAGGCAAATTCATATTTTTTTCTCCGACCAGAGAGAACTATGGCTCACTCTGCAGTATTAAACAAGTTTCCAGTAAAATATATGTCACAGCTTAGTAAATCAGTATGTTAGGCATTATAAATATCCTGGTCGCAGGGCAAGATTTCCCTTGTTTGTTTTCTCTTTCATGTCCTTCATGTGACTGTTAATACTCAGACAAATTGCTCATCCAGCAGCACACATACTCCTGCATTAGAACCAGACGGAGTCCACAATCACTCGGTACAGTGCAAAACCTCTGATTGTTTTGCTTCCTTTCTAAAAGGGCCTCATCTGTAGCAAACCTGGCCAATTCCATGTATTCCCAGTGGGAGCAATTAAGACATTTCATCATCAAAGTTTGACTTCTTTGGAACTGGGTTTAGTGGGATGATACTAAGCTCCTAAATCTTCTTGAAAGAGTTTTGTGGCATACGGAACATTAATTTGTTATATTTGGCTGTGTGCTACTCAGCAGCTGCAGCTGTTTGCTGTGGTGTTCATTACTGTCAGTTCTGATTCCTCTCTTCATGTTCATCACATTGTCTATGAGTGTCTACCAAATTTGGCCTAGCAGAGTGCATATTAGTATTCTGGTGGTCTAAGCTGTCCAGGTGATGAACAGTAAAATACTAATGCTGTGGATCTGACAAACCTTTTTCCAATGTGACCCTCAGGACTACAAGGTTGAAAGCATAGCATGATTTACGACAGTAAACTCTTGTATAGAAGTATTGTACAAATGATGAAAAGCATGGATTATGACCATCCTTAGGTGATGCAGTATCTTCTTTCACATAGTTACTGCTTGTTGTAAATATCAGTAATAGATTATTTGCTGTTTCCATCTAAAATTACACTGCATCGTTACTATAAATGAGGGAACATCTAATAACTCCAGGTCACAAAAGCTGCCTTGGATCTGAAACACTAAAGCAGCTTTAATAACCACCACATTATAATAATACACAGGCAGGATGTGGGCTTTTTATACGATAGTAGTGTGCTAAAGGAAAAACATTCACAATAGTCTGTCCCCAGAGAAGTCATTATCAGGTATCAAAAAAATCCAAACATAACAGTGACAATCCCATAGCTATAGTTGCTGCTCTTTAAAACTTCTTGAAGAATGAAGTAAATGTGTAAAGTGAAAGATTCTATTCAATTCCTTTGCAGGCATGAAAGGTAGGAGCATCACTCAACAGGCAATCTTTCTCTAAAGGTTATGAAAACATATAGTGTTTGTCCAGATCCACGGAAAGTTAGTGAGATGACAGAGGGTCAGGTGAGAGTCATGATACAAGTTAACCAAAACATTCAAAAATTGTCCAAATGATTTATATTTTGCTGACAGTTACCAGCAAAAACCTCTTTAGCTTGTTGACCATATTGAAAACAAATAAGACCTGTGACAGGGGCCGTGCGCCTAGTATGGCAGGAGGAAGAATGGTTTCCAAGGGTAGATGTGAGATGATGGGCCAGTATATAATGGCAGTGATTTCAAAACTTAGCATTTCATTGCAAATATGAGAAGAGATCTTTTAAACAATAACCCCAAATTACAGATAAGGAGGACTTGCTACAGTGTTTGGGAAACAGAAACGCTATGTGACATGACTTAAAGGAAACTTGAATGGTGGGAGTTTGGTTGTGCCTGCAGAACTTCTTATAACAGAACTTCTTACAGCAGAAGTTATAAGAACATAGTTACAACCAGCATAAATCAGAACAAAAGTATATTTTGAAACGACCTTGCCACCAAAAGTGGCTAATAACAGACACCCGTTGATATTAAGTATTTCATATACTAGCAATATGCAGAAGATTTCTCTTCTGTGAACTCATCCACTTTCACTGTACCTCATGTGAACTTTCACCATATACTACACCTTCAGTCAAGGAGCTCCATAGTTTCTTGATATAGTAAGTACCATTTCTCTTTGACTTTTTTTGGATCTTGATTCCTACTAAGTTAGTCAGATGCCTCCTAGGTCTCATATGAAAAGAGGGAGCAATCAATCCCAAACCATCCACTTCATGTCATTCATGATTTTATAGACTTCTGTCATATCTGTCATATATTCACTAGCATATCATAAATATGTTTTCTGTCACATCTCCACCTAAAATATCCCTTTTCCTAAAATCCGAGAAAGGGCATTACCCTGTGCGGTCATACTCTTTGCTGGAGTAATTCCATGCCTTTGTTCCCCTTCAAAACCTGCCCTTGAACACATTTTGGTTCTTTCCCCATTCAGACAAATTTTACTATCCGTAATAGCGCTGTTAGAATAGGTAGACCTTATGTCTAAAATCCTGGTCTCAGTGTAAGTGAAATTCTCATTACAGTTCCTTCAATAAAGATTTTTGCCTGAATGAACAGAGCAAAATTTGATTTTGAAATGTTCGGAGAAGGAAATTAATTTCTATGTAGTAAAGAAAAAACATGGAAAACGGAGCCATGAATTTCTTTCTACACTAGTGACATCTGCTTGATTCTGTTGTACATATCATTAAGGCATAAAATGACTAATAAAAAATTAATTGGCCTTATCTAAACATAAAGGAAATATGTTTATTTCATTTGTGCGTACTACGCTAAAGCTTAAAAATTAATCATCTTGCTTTCATTTTGATCCAAAAAAATTTTGATCCAGTGCACACTATTTGAAGTTAAATGCAAATCATATATGATGTTTTTAATATGAAATTCAGCATTTTGTATATAGAAGTTAAAGTCAAAATAGTACAAGAGTTCATTTTGAGATGAATACTAGGCATATTTGCTTTTTAAGGATAACCATTTTCCTTCTCCCTCCCTCTGTTTTAAGGAACATTCCATATTTCATCTGTGTGTCATGTGAGTAAGGGAAAGGTTGAAACGGATAGCATGCACACAAAGATTTATTTTTTTTTTATGGGATGAAATCTTGCTGAAGAGACCTAACCCTTGGCTCTTCTGACAGTTTTCGCAGGAGCAAATTTCATATTTCCCCATTCTACACCAAAAAAAAAGGGTTGTGGTCAAATCAAATCAGTTCATCACTCTGGTTCACTATGGGACAAATAATTTTACCATCATGGAGAAGATGGTGTAGAGGTATGAATGGGCAGTCAGAGTTAGCAGAATGAGGGGAAAGAAAACCAATCTAAGCCAATTTTCTACATGAGAGAAATATATGAGAAATCACAGCCCTAGAAACTAACCACAAGGCTCAAAAAAGAGAAAAATGTTTTTATTTCAGGTTGTCTTGAGACTGGAGTGAATTCCACAATTGAAATCAACATTTTGAATGCTTAAGACTTTTTATGTAGAACTGGGAAGAAAATCAAAGCTTCTGTTTTTTGCATTTGCAATCTGGGTGAGTGTTAAACACAGGAAGAAACTAAACATACTTCATGGAGTACACAGAATAAATAATTGCCATACATTGCCACTAGTAAGTTTTATTTCAAAGGACCTCTGAGTACTATTTACCGGATAGAGTTTTGAAACAAGGTGATCATCAGTGTCTTGAATTTCTCCCAGGAAGCCTTATTGAAGCTTTCTGGAATTTTTTATTCAGGCTTAACACTCAGCAAAGAGATGAGTGTGGTCCTTAGCAACTTTGCTGTGTTTTCTTTTTGTGGTGTTTTGACAAGATTGCAGAAGGACTGCCGGCTGGTGGAAATGGGCCTTTAAAGTTTAGAGGAGAACTAAGTGTGAGTTTCAGAGAAGAAATGAGGTGAGAATTGAGACTTTATCAAAAATTCTCTTGGATCCTACAATGAGACTTCTGCTTGAATACTGAGAAATTTGGTCAGTGACAAAAAAACGTTGGAAATCAGTAAAAGAAGATGTAAGGGCATTCATTCCCAAGGGGGACTACGGAATGATCAGCTCCCATCTGTATTAGCTAAAGGCTGTTTTCTTTCTCCAGGCTGACTTGTGTACCAGATCTGATGTCAGACAACAATAATATAGAAAAGCAGCTTTAAACCAAGAGTTATTTGGGCTTTGTTTGTTGGGTTGGTTTTTTTTTTGCAAACTTTGTACAGAAATAACTACAACAAGCCTGCAATGCCAAAAGACAAGTTTAGAAAGTAGTTAGCAGTTAGTCTATCTGCAAAAACTGCAGAACGTATTACTGCCTATAGTCAAACTTGTGTCTAAAAGTTATTTTACCTTACAATATGGACACTTCGAGGCCCAGACATCAACGGGTAAGTATGCAGTACAGACACAGTTATAACACATTGAATTTAACAAATGCTTATGTTAATATGAGAGTATTGTCATTTTGTTAATATGATTGTACTGGTTACATTTTTACTCTGAAAATGGCAGTGCCAGTGATGAATGTGGAAACGTTCCTAGCAAATCAATGGAGACCCAGTAAAGACTGAGGAGATACATGGTTTTATATGGATGAGTAAAGACAGTAATGGCTATCCAAACACGCTGCAGTTTATGAGGAAGAAGTTTCTCATTGTTCATGATAGACTGACAGCTGCAAGACAGCATGCAAGTAGGGCAAAACAAAGTAAAAACTATTTTAACATGTGGTCTAGGAATATGTGGCTTAAGAATCTTTTGTAGATAAGAAATGTGAAACACTTAAAAGAAAAACCAGGCTGCAGTGGAAGCAACAAATGAGTATCATCGCATTACCCATAGTCATTCACACAGATAATTTGATTATAACAGCAAATTGAGTAATGTTGCTTTCCAGAATTCACTCTTAGCTGAAGTGAAGCCTCTTGGCAACACTAAAGCTTTATGTGTCGCTAACAATTTATTACATTTTCTTTCAACTGAAGAGACAATTAAGTCTTAGTTTAAAAAGGGTATATTTTTCTCTATGGCATTAATACCTTAAAACACAGAAATTCCAAAATGTTTCAAAGTCATTTGTTACTGCATAGTCATAGGACAGCAATCCATTGTTTGCCTGATTGTTTTCAAAATAGAAATGAAAATTGCTATAAAAATAACTGAGAAAGTAAAAAGATCCCAAAAACAAATTATATGAAATTTAATTATATCACTTGCAGAAGATAACGCTGTGCTTAGTAGTAAATGTGAAATTAGTGATTTTCTTCTAGTTAATTTTCCAACTTTTTATAGACTGTATCAAAAAGCAAAATACACTACTGATAATTCAACATCTGATCTTGAAGACTGAATAAAAAGTGTTATAAATCTTTGTCCTCATCTGCTAAAAGCATTTATAATTACTCATTATTTCATTTCCCCAGCTTTGAATATAAAGGAGTACTGAAGTATGTTCCTAAAACATTAATGCTTGTACTCTGTTAAAATGTATGAAAATGTTTTTTCAGCAGTTAGGCATTGTTTCTGAATATCTGATAAGGAATATAAAATGAATTTTTTTAATTTCTTTGAGAATATCAAATAACAAATGGTGGCAACAGCTTCAAAGACTGAATATTGTAAATATTTTTTAAGTCCTTTGCAGTAGGCTCAAAATGTTTGGTTTAGTTTTATTTATTTGTTTTGTTTTATTTTGTGATATACAATTGAAAGTCAAATGAAGAAGAGTAGAAGACTTTTATATATACTAGATTTTATAAAATAATTTCCCTGAAGGGTAATTGTTAACCAAATTTTCTGGTAATAAATGTACCTCTTCTCTTCAATATATCCTAGGAAAGCAGAAGAAATGAAAGGGAATTTCATTCAGTGTTATATTTTATTTTTCAAAAAATCTGATATATCATTTTTATTTCACTAAACAAAACTACAACAATGTAATTCAGCCACTCTGAAAAAAGACACTGATGTTTTAAATACTCTAGCATAAAGAATTATGAAATAAATACTTAAGTATTAAGTGAAGCCTTGAAACTTGATAAAAAGATGGATAAGGGTATGTTTGTGTAAGGAATTCTAAGGGTATGTTTGTATAAGGAGGGCTGTGAACTGGGAGATGCGTTCATGTTTCACTGTCTTCTACAAGGAAAAGATCTACCTTCAGAATCCAGTTCTTGATAATAGTGGCATTAATTATCTCTAAGGTAGTGGTGGACAGAGTATTTTCTCTGTGAAAGTTTAAAAAAACTTGCTAATTATTGATTTTGTTAAGGCCAAGTTTAAAATTCATCTGGAGTCACACAAATTGATTAGAAGAAATAATTCTATTAAAAAGTATTAAAACTGACAATAAATACAGTTTAAAACAATTTATTCACGTATATAATAAATGTAAATTTAACACCACCAGAAATGCATAGATGAAAAAATAGTATATGACACAAAGGGGAAAGGTGTCTTCTTAAAATGCAATTATATTACAACATTTTCCTTATTTTACAAGTTTTATTTTAGGTAAGCTTGCCCTTAGCTAAGGGAGTCAAAGCAGTGGATAAACATAGTAAAATCTTGTAAAATGGGAAATAAAAACAGGGTTACGAACTCAAAGACTGACTGAAAAATTAACTAAGATACATCATCAATAAGGACTCCTCAAACTTGTGATTGTTGGAATAAAGAGTGTGGTCACTACAGAAGCTGTCCATCACTACAGTGCTTTCACTAGTATAATGTGTTTGTGGAAGTCAGAGAACTGACAGAAAAGTGAGAATATGCTAACTTCTGAAAATACTAA
>RSEF01000003.1:99234399-99257086 GCA_003993805.1 Himantopus leucocephalus | reverse complement strand
GTAAGGTAATGCTCAGGCTTAAGCTCTTGCTGGGTGCTGCAGGAAAGGGAACAGGTACCAGCAGCCTATGGGAAAGTTCAGGAGTCTGGCAGCAAAGCATGACCTTTAGCAGCTATTGAGTTGCCCTACAACAGCGTTTCTGCACTTCTACTAAGCTGATGCTTTTCTTTGAACACTGTACTGCAGAGACACCTGCTCAATTAATCTTGCAGAGAGTAGATAGGTTTTCTAATTCCTTTAATCTATAGCAGTATCTCTCACCCCAGGCAAATATGCTGTTTATCCTGCTCTCTTTTCCCTTCTAATTTAGGACTTTAAATAATGCCACACTTGCAGAGATTTTTTTAAAGTCTTGACAGACAATGAACTATGACTAGTATTGGGCAAAAAAAAATACTTATGTACAACTGAATTCAGTTTCTTTTTCTAGTAGTGGTAGTAGAAAATAAGATTCTACAATAAGGAAGAAATTAATTCATTGCCTAAGATCTAGTCTGATGAGAAGTGTAAATTTGAAGGGTGAAGACAGGAAGGGAGGACTGAAATTGTAGAAATTCACATACTGACATTATTTGTTTGAATGAAAGTGTGTATATTTATGTATATTATGTGTATATATTATTTACAGAGATAAAAATGTTTCCCCTCTAGAAGCTGTGCTCTGAACAGGCAGGAATAGAAGAAAATGTAGGTGCATAATGATGAGAGGCAAAGCAGAGTGGGCAAAGAGGGAAAACGTGAAATCTAAAAAGACTGCCACAAACAATGACAAACCCTAATTCCCAACTTAATATAGTTTCCTTTATCCTTTTCCTTCTAAAAAAAATAAACAACTATGTAAGAATTTTTGTAAGGCTAAATTACTGGCTAACATTAATGAGATGATAATCAGATTTTAAATTAGAAACTGGCCTCTCAAGAGGAGAGGAGAATCTTGTTTGCAATGAATTTAGATGGTAAGTGGGGAAAAAAATTGTCTTACTAGTGTTTGTGCCCAGTCCTCAGAGGGCTCAGGTGCCTCAATTTTGATTTGCTTTAATGGCAGTGGGAGATATTAAGTGCTTTGTGGGACTGTATTCTTTCAGTATGATATGTATAAAACCGAGTAGCTTTGATATAAACAAATTAATTTTCAACCATCTAAATAATCAGAAAGTCCTAATACGCTTAAAGAAACCTGAAAATATCTTAATGTTAACTGATAATATGTAGGGTCACACATTGGTACTGAGGTAAACTAACTTATTTAGGCTCTGGATAGGCAGTGTTTTTTTTGCCAGAACAATAGCTTACAAAATTCTCTGAGTCATTAACTTCTGAGAATGATGCTTGGTTCTAGTTAATTATGTGCCCTGAGGGTTAAGTTTATCAAACAACTCCTCTCCACCCAGTGGTAGTTATTTCCCATTTAGTAATGTCTCCTCTAATGCTAAGAATTTAAAAATAAATTAATTGTTTTGGGACATCATTGGTATAAATACTTTAAAACTGGGAGAATTCTTTTGTGCTTTTTAGAAATATATATACACGCATGTTTTTTACTAGGAATTTAAGAGTTCAAAATCTGGCCTCATAATTTCTATGCATTTTAGTTTGAAGAGATTCTTTAAGTATGATGAGCTGGAGAACGTCTCCTATAACCTGTGAGGAGGAGAAGATAGTACCAGAAATACCTATCAACAGAGTGCTATCCATCCATTTATGTCCCCATGTATAGAAATAGTATCATGGAAAGGGAACAACTGAGTCAATTAACTTCTTCATCCAGACTGCCCCACCTACCCCGCTTCCTCCAGTTTAGATCAGAAAAACTCCTGCTCCTTCTAATGATCATGTAGCAACACTGCTCCCTGTGTCTGTCTGCAGGCCTTGAATTCAGTATCGAAACTAATTATTTCTATTATGTTCTGTAGTTCATGCTACCTTTCCTCAGGGCATATTTCTGAAGGAGGAGAAATCAAGCAGGAGAAAGATGCCACACTAATAAAANGACAGGTTTTTCTGTGTGCTTCTTGATTTGATTCTATTATTCTACATGTGTTATGGCTAGCCAAGACTTCAGAAGGGGAGAAGAATTCAGAGTTTAGCTGTCTCGTCTTTGCAAAGCTTTACCCAGTCTGGAGATTGCACCAGCTTTCATAGCAATGCTGATACATAGGCAATGATGACAGTGGTATCCACACAACCAGTCATAGAGATGATAGTCAGAAAGATCTAAAGCTTGATGTTGAAATGCCACAGTGATAATGCTCAAAGGTTTTGCAGAAGATATGTTCTTTAATTCTCCCAAACACGGCACGACCACAGGAGCTATTACAAGAACTGACTGAAATGAGGAACCTAGAACAGTCTCTCTAAGAAAGCATGACATAGGATACTGTAGTATGAGGAGAGGAGAATGTGTTTTATTAGCAGTGAGATGATTAACGATGCCTCATTGTATGCTCTTAAATTGTGCAAGAGTGATGCTTGAGAAGAAACATGTAAGTCACAATGTTTGAAAATACATTAAGGAATATTTTGTACATACAAACAGCAACTTTAGAGCTTAAGAATGGTGACTGTTGTAGCTCCATTACTGCTGTTCTCTCCACTGGTAGTCCATCACAAAGTTGATCATGGTAGAATAACTTTTAAAAAAATTAAGAGAAAAAGAAAAGCAAAAAGGTTTTCATAAGTAGGGAAAAGGTTGATTGTGCACTTCAGACAGGAACTGAACATGAATAATTAAATACAGGTACATTGTCATCAGCATCTACTTATGAAACCTAGGGACATTTTGAATAAGTCCATGTTTTTAGAACGATTGAATAGAATTAATGTTTTAAGTTATATCCTTTCTTTAAAATTTGATAAGAATCCTACAGCAGGATAAAATTCACCATTGAATGCTCTGAGCTTTATCCTGATGAAAACCAGCAGTCCACATCTGTGCCACAGTATTGATTTACATTAGGTAAAGCAATAACTGCACGAATGTATTCCAGTGCCTTTAAAAAAATGTCAATTCATATAAATCAAGCAAGTTTTGACTCTCTAAGACTCTATATCTATAGCCCCTAGAAGGCTATTCAAAGGATCTTAGTTGCATCCCTATTCCGGGGGATGCAACTAACATTTATAAACAAATTTATTTATTTCTAAAAGGATATATTAAAATAAATCACTTGAAGGTTGACAGTGATAATGTTTTTTCTTTTGTTGCCTATGCTGCAGGGCAATATAGAGATGAACAACACACTGGTATAAATTCATTCCCACGGAATTTCTAAGTCTCATGATTGAAATATTTCTACTATGCAGGCTCTCTCACTGTGTTTGTCTACTTTTGAGAACAATATTGAACATATCACACAGTGACCTGTAGAGAAACCAGGTTTGTAGCGAAAGAGTACTGTTCAAAGAAGGCAGTACTTGTGGGAGTCAAACACCAGTTTCCAGATAAAATAGTCTTCCACATTATTATACTATAGTAGGACTGAAGGAGTTACCTGGATTCTGTGGTGGCAAAGCACAGCAATTAACATGTGTGGGGCTAAGCAACCAGATGTTAACATTTTTTCTGACTTTAAAATCTTATTTGTAAGTGAGCAAACCCAGGAAAGACTGAAAAACAACAATGTTATTTGGGGATATTCACAGACTGATAGAAAGATTTAAGTGGGAAGAAAAGGAAGGTGCATCTGTAAGTGATATAGGCCACCCTTGTGGGCAAAACAGGGCTAATTACAAAGCTGTATCAACTTCTTCAGAACCTTCTCTAGCCCACTTCTGAAATTTCCAAAAATCGTGATTCCATAAATTCTGTTGGTAAACTGTTCCTGTGAAAGTGTGTTGAACAGTTCTCACTTTGACAAATGTCTTCCTTATGCCCAATTAGAGTTTCTCTTTTTGCAAACAGTGACCATTTCATCTTGTCCTTTTGCTGTGCAGCTCTGAAAAGCATCTGTCTCGTCTTCTCTGTAGCCTCTGTTTAAGTGCTGATAGATTTACCCCCTCCCCTTTCCTTCTCTTCTCAAGGCTAAAAAAGCCCAGGTTCGTTAGCTTCCATACCTGTGTAATTTTCCTCTTATTTATTCTTCCTTTATTTCTTTATTCCTGTTCTAGTAATGATAATCTTCAAAAGTAGGTGACCCTTAGATTTACTAGGGATAATAAAATGAAATGTAACAAAAGTTGTTTGCTACATTTAAAGATGCACAACAAAAGCACAGATATTCAAAACATTATATAGAGATTAATTCTTTTATTTTGAACTCTGGATGCCTGTTACGCAGCTGTATTTTTCTATGGTTTGTGGAATCAAGAATTTTTAGAAATGAGATGACATCCACCCTTTCATTCTGTCAAATGTATACAGAAGTAATTCCTTTTTATTTTTGTTTTAAGTTTTTCTTTCTTTCATTAGTTCCCTTCAAAAAATTCCACAAATTCATAAGGTCAAGAAGTCACTGCAATATTTTGCTCCTTTTTTTCCTGTAGTCAACAATAAGCCACTTCCTGGTTCACATTGCTATCCTAGCGTGGAGACCTTTTGTGAATTTAGCTTTTGCTATCCTTGTTATTTTGGCAATGCTGGCAGAAAACCCCACACTAGTGTGCAGGCCATACTAATACAGTTACGAAACAGAAGCTCTGTAGCATGGACAATTTCTATTGAAGATATTAGGTTTCTTTGCTGGACAACCTACATTATTTTTTTTTTTAATCGACTTTCTCTCATTCCAGGACAATACACTAGCACACTTCAGCCTTGATCTTGAGACATCAAATATTTGTAGATTTATGTTTATCATCTCCAGCTTTGTTGTCAGTTAACCATATTTAAAAAAAAAACCAAACAAGATTTCAGCTTTTCCTTATGTTCACTCCTTTTATACTCCTAGTAATTCTGTTGCTCTGCCCCAGTTTTCCTCTGGTTTGCAAAACAGAATGGTGAACATTTGCACGGTAAGTAATGACATTATCTGGTTGTGTCTACCACCTGGCTGCCAAGATCATGATTACCATTGTCTAAGTGAGGCACACGTGCTTGAGTTCTACTCTGAACACAGCAAAAGCTGGTGTCGAGGCTTGCTAGACAGTTGCTGGGCTTCACTCACTTTACACAAACAAATAATTTGCTCCTAGTGACTATGTCACAGAAGATTCAGACTCTTATGGACTTTATACTGAGTGTCTTCCTGGTTGTAAAGTCTTATACATCCAAAGGAGTGCAGGATCAAAACCACAGCTTAATCACTTTGCAGCTATGCATTTCACAGTATTCATTTTTATTTTTTCAAAGTGAAGCTCATTTTGTGCTGTACTTGCACTTTTAAAGTTTGAGTTCCATTGAATTATAGTACTTCTTTTTCCAAAATGACTCTGTTAAGGGTGTTTGCACATGACAAGGAATCTAGCGACCATTCATCTTTTGATTTCTATTCTTTATTGTCTTAAAAGACTAGTTAGAAGACAGAATAATGCAAAAAAAGTGCAATTTCTGAAGTGTGCCCCCTGCTTTATCATCATGAAGGATGTTCTCCATTTGAACTGGTGAACACTTATAATACTCATCTGTCTCAAACCAGAATAATATACAACTGCTGTGTGATTATTGGTAAACTAATTTTTAAGCTATCACAACAATTAGCAGGGAAAACTGTGAATCACACATCTTCTACTGTAGGGATCACTATCTAGTGCAGAAGTCAGGATCCAACGGAGTACCATGCGGATTTATCCACATAAAAATCATTACAGCCAAAGTAACTATCTTCAAAGTAAGTTGTTAAATATGAATGCAGTGTACTGTTTATTAGATCTATAAGCATACTCTCCTCAGAGACACAGTACTCACAATATCTTCCCAGACTGAGTTGAATTTTTATAAGCTGGAAACCACTTGTTAGCTGTAGCAGGAATATCAATGAAGACACACAAAAAACCTAAAAAACCAAAAACACTTTAAGAAAAGATTACTTTCTTCTTGAGAAATTCAATTCATCTGAGTCATCTTTGCAGGAGTGGGCTTTTGGTACTTATAACCCTCTTGGATCATGAGTCATGCCTGTAACTGACAGCTTAATTCTCACAGGTGACAAAGTTCCTTCAAGACTCTGAGTTCCTTGGTTGTCTCTGTTCCCATTCACTAGTACTGCACACGGAAATCTTTACTGTTTGCAGTCCCTCTGCCATCCAGCCACCGCTGATGGGGACTGGAAAGTATGCTTGCTGCTTTTTATAGACCACTGTTACTCAAAATGAGGCTGACTCAGGAAATCAGTGCTTTAAGAGTGCTTTATATAAGTTCCCAAGTTCTTTCAAGAAATTAGTTTCATATTTGGCAGATAATCCTGCTACTACTTTTTATTTATATAATCATAGCATTTATGAGCCTGAGTGATGGAGCAGCACCTGACAGTGTGGTGCTGCGTGAACACAGAATAAAAGGTGGTCTCTCCGTCAAATACCAAAAAGACTTACTTTGAACTGGCACTGCGGCCTGTGTAACACTTGTGAAATAAAAAAACGTTCTGTTCATTCTGCTTTTAAGACAGGTAAAGTGACTGGTTTTGGCATGTTCATGCTATTTTTATTTCATTGAAATGGATTGCATAGTTTCAATAATATATGTAAGAGAGCTGGTGAAAAGATCAATCATCTGAGCCTTAGTGCTCTTGCTCTGGATATAACATGCATGTTCCTTTTTTCTGCTTTCTTACATGCCACTTAGAAATATGAAGCTTAAATGCTACTTTAGAACCCAATAGGAAAATTTAGAATATAGATGCTTAAATGCAGATGACCAAACCAAAAACTGTGTTTGATTAGTTGCAAAATACATCGCCTAAATTTTGGAAGTATAACTCTAAATTTAGGTACGTGTACCTAGGGCAAAAGATACAAAATTATGTTTCCAGATATAAGGCAGAAAAGGACCTTGGCTGCATTTAAGTCCTTGAGGTACCCCAGTTTAGCAGGCACTCCCAAATCCCATGGACAGTGCAAAATCAGGCAGGAGTAGTTGTCTCATTTGAAATCATGGCTAGTGGTGAATATCTCCTGTATAACAGTTTTAAATTAATATTTTCAATTCCCTACCGTTGTCCTTAGTCAACATGCTATTACACAGAGGGGTTTGCATGTTGCCTATATTATTTAGGTTTTAAAGTCAAGAGAAAAGAGTTAATTGATGTAAGAGAGAGAAACCAATCAAGAACCATGTAGTGAGCAGGTGTTCAACAAGGGAGGTAAAAATACAGGTCCTGCTGCTTAGTATATTTCTATTGTTTTTATCCAGATTGTAGATTGTTAGAAGATACACACACAAAAGGAGCATAAGCATACACAAAGTATGTTAAATTGCATCACTGAATATCAGTGAAAATCTGTGAAAACCTTGGTAGTGATATTTGACTGTCTGTAACAGGAATTTGTCCTAATGTTAACCTGAATGTCACTGGGACTCCAGTGAGAGGTAAAGTCACATTTGCTTGAGTGAGGTTGTGGTGAGTGAAGCTCAGTTAGTTCATGGCAAATAGTCACTGCTGAGAGTCTTTAAAACTTTTAAGAAGGATACTACAAAATTGGAAATGTGAACTACAAAGTAAGGTATTCATTTTAAAATTTGAAATACCTTTTTTGCTTTTGCTTTAGAAAAGAATAAAGTAACTCTCAGTGTTTCACAAACTTTTTGTGTCGTAGTAAAGACAGTCAAAGATTTCCTTTATCTTAGGAAAAAAAAAAAAGAAAAACTAGTTGAACTGGAGCAGTATTCCATAAAATTTAATTTGTCACAGGAATGCTACTGTGCTTCCTGAAAGACCAAGGAAAAAGAACATGCAATGAGAAGACAAAAGAACAGATAGCAAACAGGGGACAGAAGGTACGTTTTTTTAATCTCACTGCTAAGGACAACCAAGCAAACCACACACTATTACTGGCCAATCAAAGATCTAAAAAAATTATTCCAATATTAGATTGTTTCTAATCCCTGATTTTTAGCCACAGATTCACAGTCTCATTGTATAAGAGGCACTTTTGCCTGCTTAAGGCGGACTTTTTAAACAGAAGGCAGAAGAGTGAGCTAAAGAAAAAAACAGTTGACCAGAGAAGCAGACATTGAACAAGGGACAGAAAAAGAATACTAAATCTCACATTATCAGGTGCCAGGCAGTACTGTCTGCACATTTCATCAGAAACTCCCTAATTGCTGCATTGTGAAAAATAGAAAACAGGTTACAAATCTCTCTAGGGCACTTAGATACCCTCTTTCTCCTCATTCTTCTCTTTCTCAAGGACATCTCTTGGTATACAGCCGTGAAGTCTTAATTGTGCTACAGCGTCTCGGAGAATTCCAGGAAAAGTTTTCTCTGTTGCACCCATCTGTTCTCCTGGAGTTATTGCCAGAGAAAAAAATTCTTCCCCACCCTCTCAAGATGGTTACAGTGGCTCATTGTCCTACTATTTTGTTCATCAGTTAAATCTAATATCATATGCTAACATCATTTCTGGCCTGTATCACAGATAACAGGCTTGATTTTGGCATGTGTCTTTGGCAGTATTAACAGATCGTTTCCTTTAATCAATGAGAAACGACATTCTGTGATGTTTGTTGACTTCTAAGGTGTTCTGCATGGTGGCATGTGCGAGCTTTTTGATACCTAGCACAAACTGGGGGTCAGACTTCCACAGAGCAGCTCTGTGTAATCGCTACTTTTCAGCAGAACAACGAAAAGAAATCCTGTGGATTATGGGGATGAATGCAGAGAAAAGACTGGAGAGCAGTGAGGAAGGTTTGAAGATTTCTGCAAGTGTGTAGGAGCTACAGGCAAGCAGATTTAGTTGAGGCGATTGTGCAAAACTATGATGCAGTCCAGCAATCTGTGACTGAATAAATACGCTGGGATCCAGAGAGAGAGAAGGCACGTTTGAGAAAGTGCTGGAGAATGGAGGAAAAAAACCCCAAACAAGCAGATACATGTGAAAAAAAATAGGCACAGGTATTCAAAGTGTTACCCTTCTTTGTCCTTGGAGTTTCCTTAAAAAAAAAAAAGTGGCATCCATGGAGTAGGAAGATCTTTTAATACATAGTTTTATTTAAGTGCTTTTCTTTTTCTGTAATGCTACGTCTCCTTGATTTTTTTTTGAGGGGGGTGTGTGTGAGATTTTTTTGTTTGTTTTTCTTTTGGTTTTATTTTTTGACCTTTTTCAATAACACGTGGAGAAGGTTGTAAGGGGAGAAAAAATAAAGAGGACCTCTTGGTTTTGGGAAAATAGCAAAGACCTGTTTGGAACAGAAAGCGATATTCATTAACAGGTGAGTGGTTGTCTTTTCACTTCTTTGCCATGTTCTTTCACTGCCTTGCCCTGTCCTTTTGCTTCTCTGCCATGTGCTTTCTTCTGCTTTGCGGGTTGAGAGGCTGTGCCCTGCTTGCATTCGCTTCAGCAGTGTGCCATTTTGTTTTGAACTAAGTACTTTTCTTAGAAGTCTGTTGTTTTGTTCTTTGATTGCCTCAGCACTGTTCAAGTTGGTGTTTTTCCCCCAGTTTGCTCACATCTCCCTTGTTGGATCATCTTTAATGACTTCCTTAAATGCTTGGCATCCTCTAGGAGCCACTATCATCTAACCTTTGGCTTTTGTCCCTTCTTTAAATACATGTTTATAAGTTTATTTTCACATTCTTTTGTTTTTCATTCATCCCCTTATTAAGGCTATTTAATTCAAAGGTTTTCAGTACATTTCAGATTTTCTTTGTTATGGGATATAAGCCATATTCCCTGCTGCATTTCCCAAAAGAGTTTTTTGACCTTTGAAGCTGCAGTTCAGAATAAGATTATCAGTCATCTCCTGTTCTGGGATGCAGAAGTAATATTCCATCCATACTTATGACATCTAGGTATTCTGCTGCTCCATGTCCACTGAAACAGATGATTCTGTTGCTGAATATTAATAGTCTAATTTAATAATTTAGAGTTGTTGGTGCTGGGCACTTTGTTCTGGATACAGCCAAGAGACAAATTTTGTGATGGTAATTAGGGTACCTGCTCTGTCCCAATGACTCAAAGGCAGGTCAAAGAATCTTTAAGGCTGCCCCAATTTGTACTAACTGGTAAATACTTTCTGAAAGAACATATCTGAACCCACTTAAGACCGTTCATCCTCTCATCTATACCTCCCTGTGTCGATAGCTACTTCTGCTAAGTAGCAGAGGGCACACTGGAAACTAGCTGTGTCAGCATTACAGCTACATCAGGACTGCCTTCTTTTGGGGTACGGATGCAGAATGGAAGAAAGTTTAAGCATATTATTGACAGTCCCTGTTTGCTTTGCACTACAAACTGTTCCAAAGGGACAGTATTTGGCAAAGGTGCAGATGATAAGGGAAAAAAATGGGTTGGTGTGTAATCCATTTTGAGATGCTTCTATATTCTTTCTTTAAGTTGCTGCTTTCATAGACATAGAATAAATGCACAAATAATCCAGTTCAGATATGTAATTCTGTTCAGATAACATGACTGCCCACGTAAGCAAGGACTGCAATGGATATTTTATTTTTGCTCCTGCCAAAAATTTTCTGTGGGGCTAGGAAAAACTCAGCTAATCTCTGTCTCTTCTGTCTTTCTGGAAGTAGTACTGCACAACAATATTAGCGTATCAAATGCAGAACAGGAGTTATTCTATTGTCATTACTTATTTATTAGCTGCATACATGGAAACCCTGCTGTGAATATCAGTCCAGTAGTGACAGTCTTTTAATCTGCTTGTTTGTATATTGAGCACTAAGAGCCTCTGGCCAGGCTTTTAAAAGTGATTTTGACACTTGAACAAGCAAATAGCCACCAAAGTGCACCAGGTAGGCAGCAGTAACATATTCAGAGCTGGCACTAATCTCCCTGTATGCCTAAACTCCCCAAGGCATCTATGTTTCTACAGCTGGCATTTTCAAAGAAGCCTAACTGTTGCTGCCAACAAATGAGCTGATGAGAGCCTTAGCACAAGTGGGAACCCTGGGGGCCACGGGAACAAGATTTGTAATGTAGGCAGGAGAATTTCTATCTTGCCATTAATGTCTGATTTCCTAAGAGTCCTCTGAGGGTGCTGAAGATGTGTTACTTGTCATGAGTGGAACAGACAAATAAGATAGACCAGCCAGAAACCTCCTACTGTCTTGGCATATAAAATGTGCGCCTGAAATCTTCCATCTCCTCACAAAACACATGATGCACGTACATGGGAGGGAACAGACTATGTGATGGGTCATGTGCCAGGGATAAGCTGCTACTGTGGAAAACATTAGTGATACAACATCTTTCTGTGTCCTGCCAACCCCTCTCTTCTGCTTGGACAGCTTATGCACGTGTGAGCCTGCCACGGCACTGCTGCTAGATTCAGGCACCGTGGAAGAGCTGGATACTCTGATAAGAGAGTGCCAGCCTGAAGCCTAAAGTGAGAACTGTGCTTAGTGTACGTTCTTTGCTCGGCTTCTGGTGGCCAATGAAATCCATGATTTTTAGAATAAGTAGCAGAAATTCCATGTTGTCTCTTCTCCTCCACAAATAACATTATTTGAATTGTGGAAAGCAGTCCTATGCTCAAAGCAGTGTTGGGAGGTATGTCATCTTCCTACTTTTTTTGGTTGATTGCTATTATAGCAGCATTTAACTACTGCCCCATGGAAATAACTATTTTGGGGCAACGTGAGAGCACCTGTGCTGTAGCACCACGGGAACTGGAAGCAGTATCCATGTGAGGATGCAGTGGCTCCTATCTAGTACTTGGGAATCGCTGCCTTGCGTATAGCAATATGTCTATTTGTTGTCCTTACCATACCGCCTTCAGCTTCCCTTCCTGTTTGGTTATGGGCAGTCCCTTGTAATTTTCAAGGATTATTTTTATACCATTCAAAAGGTTCTAGCAGGCAAGCAGACATAATGAGTGCTGTTGATAATCTTATTTTCTCTATGTGAAGAGAATTTTTCCATCTATTTCTGAATTTCGTCAGAGATTTGCTAGCCTTCAAAGCTGTCACTGGCAGCATTTTAGCTGATGGCCATGCAGCAGCAGTGGAATGGATATTGTTGGTACTGGGGCTGTCTATTGAAGGTATAAAATGTACATTCAGCAAAATTTATGCAAAAATAATCCTAAATATTATTTAAATGGTGTTTTCAGTCCATGAATAAAATATTATGTCTCATCATGCAAATATAAATATTTTAGTATTTTTTTAAAAGTGAATATTGACCCAAGAGCAACGATTCCTACAAAGATGTGGGTTTTTTATTCCTAAATTATTGACTTAAAGTTTCATTCTAAGAGATACTGTAGATGTAAAAAAAAAAAAAAAAAGGGAAGAAGAAAAAATCTTAAGTGAATATGTTCACCATTACTCATCTGATTCAAAAACAAGAAAAAATTTCTCATGTTTGTGTTTAAGACAACCAACCAACCAACCAAACAGCGATCCAAATCTAGGAACTGGAATTCCAAGTTGCAGCCTGTGGCACATTTTTACAATTGATTTATGAACCTGTGAACTTCACCTGTAACAGGACTTTGTGGTCTGAGATATTTTTCCCCCTCCCCTTCTTTTTCCCCCCATTTCCTCTGAGTGATTTTGTATCCAATTTAGACTCTTTTTCAGCAGGGGATTTCACATATAAATTTTGCACTGCTTTAAAGCTTTCTTTTCTCCAATGCATATTTCATGATTTTCTTATTCTCAAAACCCCAAGCCTTCTTCACACAAAGTCCTGAGCACAACCTACAAACCCCTGTGGTATACCTATCAAACGTAAGATAGTGACTTTCCAAAAGAACTGGCCATGTTTTTAATGAATGATCTGCTAAGCAAAAAGAAAATTTTAAATGATTTTCAAGACAAAAAAGAGTAGGTAATAAGGCAATAATTCTCAGAAAGTTCCAAACTATGATCTTATGATAACTGCAGTTGAAGAATTTTAAGACTTTCATAGTTTCTTGATAAGGTAACTTCTATTCCTAAGATGTCATCTGGGGTCAGTCTAATGAATTCAGCAACTCCCTAATCTCACAATGACGGTGAATATTGATAATTTTTAATGTCTGAAGCTCTAAAGTTGGGGTGCTGACCTTGGATTTGAAAAAGCTGAATTTGTTCCTGGTCCCAATCTTCCAGCTGAACATGGACAAGTCACTTTGATGAATATACACCTATCCTTATGGGGATTTAGGCATCTAAGTTTTGCTGAAATGAGTTCTTAAGTATCTCTGCATCAACAGATAATCAGTGACTGGGAATTACTGCATTTATCTTCCTCAAAAAGTGTTAGAGAATTAATGAATTAAAATTGTGATAACAATAACAATCAAATTCTTAAAATGGAACCTTTTTTTTTCATTAGAATAAACGGGAGGCTTGTAGTTGATTTAAAAATAGATTAACATCTAACTCTGGAAATTTAATAATACTAGGCCTCTAAATGAATGCATACCTGATTTATGTATAAATGACGATGCGTTCACGGGTCTAAGCCTTAGGTCCTGGTAGCTAGTCATTGTCTACTGATTTCAGAAAATTGCTTCAGAATTTGAAAGCCTTTGCTCAGAAACATCACAGAGTTAAAAAGGCTGGTTAACTTGTCAGCTTGATTTAGGTCAAAGCCAAACCAAAGGAGCTCTATCCTTCTCTCTCACATGCTGTCCTACATCACAGTTTCATGACCTTTCATATGGCAGAATTTGTAATTAGAGAAGAGATTAAAAAGGCTGTTGTGAGTCAAAGCTTAAGGCATTCCTAATTTGAACAATGACACTGTTCCATATTCATCGTGTCACAAAAACTTCCATATCAAATTTACAGTTTGCACATAGAAGCTGAGTGACCCCAACAGCAGGTCTTGCAAAGTTAGTCAAGGATGTGGAATTCAATATGCTCTTTCTTTTTTGGCTATTGCCAAGAATTTATAATATAGCAAATTATGGGTGACAAATGTCATGTTCCTTCACAGCAATTTGTTGTCCTGAGTGCTATTTCTTAGATATCACTGAGGGAAGAACTTGGACATAGTCGAGATGAATTTTGGTGTCTGTTTAGCCCAGATATGGCATCAGTACCTTGGGCTGGTTAAACTTCTGGTCTCTTGCCTTTCAGTCTAAATTTTGCTAAGTAACAAATCAGATGTCAGAAAAAGCTTAGGAATAAATAGTTGAGCAGCAGTTTCTGTTCCCTGGCAGCCAGTTACTTAGTTATGAAGTTGAGTAGGCTTAAACCATGAGTTTCTCTCTCTACACTAGAAGGACAGAGCATTGTAAAGAGAATGAGGATGCAACTGAGACTGCCAGCAGATAAATTAATCTGTTGAGCTCCACCCTGGATGGGAAGAACCCTCTAAGTCAGGCATAGCCATAAACTGCTATTTATCACTTTGTCACTGATGAGATTTCCTGAGCGTTCATCTCCTCTGCTGCTGTACAAAATCAAACAGGCTTGCTTAAACCACTGTGGGTTTATCTGACCAATCTGACTGTACCACTGTTGGCTAGAAGCATTCACAGAAGTGAATGGCTGAGAAGTACAACCAGTAAATGGTAGGTCCTTAAACTGTCCCACATCTGTATTCACTAGGTGAGTCCAATTGCAAAATCAAACAGATTAAACAGCTGCTGAAAGTGATCTAAGCTCACCTGCTTGGCTTTGAGCCAAAATGAATTAGGAGGGATCACAGGATCACATGTGCATACAGGAGTTTTCGACTTGCACTTAACTTTGTTTTCTCTCCTGAGTCCAAGCTATGTGCACCTTCTTCCTGAGTATCTGAATTTCATCTGGGCTAAGATGCACCCTTTTGGGTATCCCTAATATTGTAAAGAAAGACAGATTTAATCCTAGTTTCTCTCTGATTGAACAGAAGGCCTAATCGTAAACACAAGAGGGCACAAGAGGGTCTATGCCTCAGAGCATTATGTATAGATAAAGCAGAAATCTTAGTCAAGTTGCTGAAACAGAAAACCCTGTCTACCCAGCAAGCTCTGTGTTTTCCAGACAGAACTTTCTCCTCCTTTTGTAGCTCTACCTGCCCCTCTCGATTCAGGGGCTTGCACAAAAGCCTTTTTACCTTTTATATTTCATCAAGCAGTTTCCCACAGCGAACAGAGTATCTGCAACAACAGGGCTCAGTCTGCTGCGTAACTTCCATTTTTCTGCTGATGTACCTTGAATGAGTAGGGTTTCTCTCTTTTATATTGGTGTAAATTGGGAAGACAATCAGGACAAATAGGTTAAAATCTGTAGTAGTATAAGTTGGGGTCAGCAGTGGACTGCTAAGAGTGCTTAAGTTCATAACAAATTTATGGAACTGCTATGACAAGGCATATTCAAAGATACCAACATCACTTGTTGGCGATTTTGTTTGAGTTAGGAATTCCTTTATGATGTCAAGGGAAGGACTAGCACTCTCCTAAAGCCCAGAACCATTCTTTAGTGACTGTTCTTCAATGTGGTTCTTCCTTTGGTTGTTTTAAAAGTCCTTTGGAAAAGACCTCTCTCCACACTATTCTTACCATCTTTACAGGGTGTTAAGAAGCTTTTCCATATAGGAAGAAAGCTTTCTCCTCGTTCCTTGTGTTATGGACGAAGGCATAGTAATTTCCTACTCTTTTGTACTGAGGAGGTGTCAGTTCTTTTGGGCACTCAGTAAGAAAGACACCAACACTCAAAGCTTGTTAATTATTGTATTGAGTAAAAGATGGAAAATATAGAGAAGGTGATAGCAATCTTATATCCTTCCTGATGCTGGGAATCCCAGCTGTTGCGGCATTGGGCGAGCAACTCCTCATGCATCATGGCACACTGCACAGCATTCCCATCTGTGGTGAGCTTCACCAGCTCTAAGTTCATTAGTAGTTTTATAAGGTCTTGCTCACAATACAGATTCATCAGTCACTGATAGCAGTCAAGTTTGGAGTGTCGACCTAGCCTTGAAGAGTCCTCCGGACAATATGCTCCAACATCCTTGCCTCAATAAAGTTATAATTCCCAAGCAGCTACAAATAATATTTCAGATCGATGAGACAGTGTGCTATACTTATGTTTGAATACACATTGAGTACATGTACATTGATTAGCTATGCATTTATTATGCATACATTGAGTAATTATACTATTTTATAGAGCATTCACATGGTATCCATGATATGGAGGCATACACCTGAGAAGTCATGGATACTCTGCCCTAGATAGTTGATAAGTGGTCACAGGCTGTTCAAAGTGCACCCGTATACATGAGAAGGGAGCAAGCATGTGGATCACTCACTTCTTGTATGATAGTCTTCTGGCTCCTTCTCTAGACCTCTGAAATTTTCAGGAATGACAATATAAAAATACAAATGCAAAATAAGAGTTTCCAAAAAAGAACAACTAAAATCATGGAGGTGGAATGGCTTGCACAAGTGTACGAACAATGGGACTTGCTTTATTCAGCTAGTATAAAACTCATTGAAACTATAAGCCAATGTGTCAATGTGAAAAGTCAGTAATACTGACTGAGGAATATATAGTCACCCAAGTTGATGAACCTTATAGATTTCTAAAGGCATTAGCTTTAAGCATGTATATCTAGCCAGGAAGAAGGAAGAGAGAAATAGGAAATGTTTGTTGAGCAATGAATTCATGTTTGTTGAATAGATGACTTAAGAAAGAATATGAAGTTGTGTGGTAAAGAAGAAGGAAAGACAGTTACTGTCAAAATAAATAATGAAACCTCCTGGTGTGAGGACAAGTAGAGGTCAGATGCAGACATTCAGAGGGGAGGCAGGCTGATAGAAAGCCTCTTTCTAAGTATTAACAATAAAAAAGAAAAAGTGATAGTACACTTCAGACACATTGTTGGTTAATCACTAAAGTCATTCTGAAGATGACTGGGAAGTGCAAGAACATTTTTCAACAATCTCTACTGTGTATGCATTCAAATACCCTGTTTTAGAAGATATACTGTGTTGAAACTGACTGATACTAGAATATATGACCACTGAGTCCCATGTCTAGTAAAAGGAAAATGCAGAAACTCACACATTTGAAGAATACAGAATTAGATGATCCTGACTTCCTCGATGTAGTTTACTAAATAGTACTGTGAAGCTTCCTTTGAGGACTTAATGTAGAGCACAGGCTTCATTCCTACCTGTGATAAACACCCACATTCAAGAAAGGAGATCGTGAACCTTTGTCTAAAATGAGAAAGTGCTGTCTTGGGACCAGGCGCAGAAGTCCATCTGTATTTTCTGCTCTATTGGTTATTTGGGCAACTAGTGCTACAAAGCCAATTTATCTCTGAGGGCATCTGATCATTTCAGAAATGGGTATTGTAAAAATGACAAGTTCTGTCTTCATATTGTCAGAATAAGCTTACTTACACCAAGTTTGTGCTTCAGTCATTGTTTTTCATCCAGATGTTACTTTCAGCTGGTCGTTGAGATAAGGATCTGTTGCTTTGTGCTTCTTATAAAATAAATATTGAGTTAACAGTGTCTTTCTGGCACTTAACCTTGTGCTGCCTCGAAATACATTTAAGCACTAATAGATTGATTTTAAATAGGATAAGAATAAATCTTGCTGGGCTCCATAGTTGAGGAGGTGGATGGAGGAACTGTTGCTGTAATCATACTTTGAGTTAAGTTAAAGAAAAATCTGTGATATTATCCTCTCCTTGCATATTATAATTTCCTTGCATCCCTGCAGGAGTGGGGCCAAAATATCTGTCAATCAGTATTACCAAGCACAAGGGAAGGTCCAACAGAATGAGAATCACAGCATTTTGCCACCAATTCCAGCAGTGGAAGGACCGATCTGACCTACCTTCTCATAAAACTTTAGGGATTTATAATTGATGCAATTACCTGCCCTGTACAGATATCATACTGTATGAAATTCCAGGTAAAGTTCATAAATTCTTGTATGAAATCTAGGAGGATCACTAGACATTAACAAAGCTATGGAACTTTTAAAATATTTAGAGTAATTATTGAGTCCACAGATTTGGAAAGTACATGTGAGGTAGAATGTGCATACCTATTTGTTTTTTTTGAAAATAGGATACATGTCTGCATTTGAATGAAGTGTGAAATGTTTATCTCTGCATTTATATAAGCTAAATAGGGTTATTTCTAGCTCAGGTATAGTACATATATTCATTTTTGAAAGTGTTCTGTACAATATGGCACCCTTTATACTAAATATTCATCTAGGAAAGAAATCCTGAATAGTAAATTAAAATTACGGAAAATGAGAAAATCTATTAGAATAATAATGATTATTTGTTTTCTTTGTATCTTAATACAGAATCAGATAATTAATCCTCTACAGATACACGCGTAAATTAGTTCCTTTCAGTACATCTCGAGTTTGTACCAGTAGATGGCACTGCGGGAATAATGATGGCTGTTAGGAGGACGACGGGTGTTAAGTACCTCATATTCCACCACACTGACTACAAAACAATTTTTGTCTCCCACTGGTTTCACCAGTTTAATCCTGTCATACTATGAGTCAGATTTTCCAGGCCTACTTACTACTGCCAGTGAAGGATATACTGAAACTGCTGACACCAAGTACTTAATGTAGTTTATGTTATAGAAATAGTAATCTCCTATATTAAATTACTTGCTCGCAGAAGATACCTTTTCCTAGCAAGTTTTCTGTCATAATATTTACCTACATATCATCAGCTCACATGTTTGCTAGTTGGATGAGCTGTCTAACTGTCACCGTATTCATGGAGAAATTCAAGTCAGCCCTTCATCTGCCAGACTACCAGGGAAACTAGCCCATTTTCTGAAATGAGCGCCTTCTCCTTCTGTCCAGGTATCACACTCATTTCCACAGCCCAGGAGCTCGCCTAAAGAGTGAAATGAGTTTTTCCCGAACACCAGTATTTGAAACTCATTCTGGGCTCCAAGAGGCAGGCAGGCTTCTTTCCGCATCACATATCATCACCAGTAACAAAGTTTCTGAGGGCTAAATTATGCCCTTAGTGGTACCTGTGTGATTGTTTTGCCTGCGAGGCTTTTGAACAGGTGTAGCTACTGGGATTTAGCAAGCAATTTTGCCTATGATGCTCAAGATAGAATAGTATCCAGCTGTCTCAAATAGTTATGTTACTTCTGCAGGGCTAAGAGAAATAAAAAAACGGTAAGTGTTTATTTTTGTCACTAAAGTAAGTAGATATGAGTCTAAAAACACATGAGATTTGTTCTATTCAGGAAAATGATGCCAATGATACCATAATCCTTTTCTGCAGAAAATTGTTTGGTTTTTTTTTTTTTTCCCCAGATAGATGGACTTTACAATGTACTATATGCATCCTCTGATGGCCTTTGACACACTTTGAGCGTCGCGTCGCTCCTTACGGAAGGTTTTCAAATTCAAAGACTGAAAATATATTACATCTACTACCCACTTGAAGAGTTGCACAGAAAGCTGGGATGCCTGATGGGGAATTAATTACAAGCAATAACATATCAGACGAATGAGAAGCTGAGGATCAGAAGTTTTCTGCAGTAAGTACATATACTGGCAAATAAATATTTTCCTTTACCACAGAACAAACATAGGCTGCAAAATACTGTGTCCAAGGCTGTACTGAAAGAAGGGGGTTTGTGGGCTGAAATCTGTCAATTTGAAAAGTAAACTGTATTGGATTAGCAGTCTAAATGGCAGAATGAAGCCTAATTGGGCCCTACAGCACTTCTACTGATGGATGGCAGGACTAACGTGCCTTCATAGGCGGAGGTCAAAGATCCGTCTAAGCCCAAATGGTTCACTGGTTTAATTGATTCAGGCATACCAGTTTTTCTAGCCAGCAACACACAAGTGTGCAATAAGGACAGCAGCGTAATTGACTGCCTTTGGCTCCACAGAATAAGCAATCAGGCGCCCATTTATGGCTGGGTCAAATGATGACAGATTTCAGGAAGAATTCGGAGGGTTTTTCAGTTGACAAGACTGTATCTGCAGAAGGCTGCTGTAACAACCGTCACACGGCTGCTGTATCCCGTGTGGTATCACAGCCACAGCTGCAGTCCTGCAGTCACAGCTTTTTCCCACCTACTGTGGCCAAGTCACAGTATCATTTGTTGATCCCTGATTTTGGGACCAGATTTATACCAGGCTCCATCTCATAATAGATCCCAGAAGAGCATTAATACTCTGAGGAAGATTAGAAAGTAGGCAGCGCCAGCCACTGTCTCAGTGCTGTGGTATGTCTCGTTTGCAACAGAGATGGTGGATTTTGTCCTGATCTGCCACTAAAGACCCTTCCCATCTGAAAGATGGACTGTGGAGTGGGGCATAAAAAGGAAATTACTTTTTTTTGGTCTAAATATGCAGAATATGTTTTTGATTAAATGTTATTTTGTGAAGGTAATTTTATTTTGCTTGATAAAACCCCAGAAATTAATCTCTCATTGTCAGAAAGTGAATTAAATAAACATTTGAATGCTTGTGTCTCCTTAGTTGTTTCAGAAACTCTTTATCTACTACACTACACTACACAGTGTTTTATTAACAACTCAAAAATTAATTAGGAGCATTTTCCTATTGTTTATTGAATGTTATTGGAACATATTGAAATTTCTGCATAAAACATACATAGAAAAATTACATAATAGGAGATGCAATGTTTCAAAAACAACAGCAACTTACTTTTTATTCTGTATATCTATGTACAGTATCCTCATAAAATGCTTTTTTATTTGTGATTTTTCTCTGATCATTAAAGGCAGGTTCTTTTTTTTTCTTTGCAGTTAGGTCTACAATTTCCTCAGGTATACCTTCTTTACTATACATAGTATTTAAAACCAGATAGAACACAGTTCCATAGCCTGGTACAAGCTGTATGTTAGGAATGCCGACATGCTCCTGGTGATCACTGAGCAGTGATGTACTGGTGGACATCAGCACAACCTGGAGATACCCTTCGCTTCTCTCTGCTTTGATGACTTCTTCTTTTTTTAAGGATGTTGCTTCTTTCAAGCTAAAATTTGCCCCTTCTGTTTTGAATCCCTAATACATGCAGTGTTTTGCATCAAATGATTGGTATAATAGTAGTGCTTTTCTCATTGTGCTTTCAAGCTATTATTTTGACTAAGTTAATGCCGCAAAACATCCCCATTCACTCCTCCAGCTTAAGGACCCAACACCCCAAAACAGTCAGATGGACCTTATTTCAAAGGGTATCAACAGCCTTAGAACCGATATTTCTACTTTTTGAATTAATTTAATTCACCTTACCTTTCTTTTTGAAAAGGTATTCACAACTGAACTAAAGAATCATCAAGCTAAAGTTAAAGCAAATCTTATTTGTAGTAAAGGAAGGAAACCCACAGCATTTTGAATTTCCTTACTAGATCATTTTTGGACTCACTCATTGAGGATTTTTGTCTACTTGAAATATGACTTCACAGTATTGATTCAGATCCAATGTTTGTCTAGCTCAGTATCCATAGAGATCACCAGGTCCTCATGCATTCCTAACATTTTTGTTTTTCTAACTGAAGCTATACATCAAGCATCTCCTAACATTTGGATTTTTACACTAGCAGTTAGATATTTTTCTAAGTTGTCTTGATGATCTGATAAATAATTTTGAATCTTGATGAGTCTTTGTGCGNCCCCCCCCCCCCCCCCCCCCCTTCTTCAAGGGTAGTTTCCATTTATCAATATTCAATAAAAAAACACTAGGTTTTTTAGTATCATCATATTGCCCATTTTCTTGGCTTCTCTAGGTCCCTGCAAAGAAGCTAACAGCAAGCATGGGCTTGACCATCTTGAGCATCTTTGAGGCATCTGCAAAAGTTGCTTCTCACTACTCATCCCCTTTCCAGATCATTAAGCATCATGACACATACTCTTTCGCCTTGAGGCCCCCACTATTAACCTTTTGCTAGGATTGAAAATTGGCCATTTAATCCCACTCTCTACTTTCTGTCTCCAAGCTAGGTTTTGATCCATGTTACAAATCTGGGCTATGACACATCCTGGTGAAGTCAATGGAGGTACTATAAAGCTTAAAGCTAGGTACGTGTTCAAGCATCCTGTTGAACTCCAGCAGACAGAAAAAGTCCTAACTTTTAAACAATAAAAACGGTCTCAGGTTATGGGAAGAAATATTTCCAAAGCAGTCTGAAAAACTTTTTGGGGTGTCTTCAGTTTTGCATGATACAACTTCTTGCATGTATGTGTGGCAGTAAACTGGCTACTGCTTCTACATGCTAATATTCTGATAGTGAGAAAAACATTGCTTGCCTAATAAATAGAATTTTCCTAAAGATTCACTTATATAAAACTATGGCTCACTGTTTTTATTACTTGAAGAAAGAAAAAGAAGAAGAAAATGTGCTCAGTTTTTGATAGTTCATATGGCAATTCCAGTATTTCAACGGCAAATGGCTTGTGGATAACTTCAAACTCAACAGCTACCCTACTGTACCATTCTTCTCATAAACTACCCTGCCTCCACCCTTGCATCTCATCTTTCCCATAATAACTCCAAAGACATCTTTCACATTCCTGCAGAAAGTACTGTTTTTCCTTTGTGCAGTTCATTTCTTATGTTGGCAAATCATTTGCATGGGACTTGGAAACAAGCTTTGTTGGGATTTTTTTATTAGAGAACATTTTCTTGCAGATGACACTAAGCTAGGTGGGCGTGTTGATCTGCTTGA
>RSEF01000003.1:99197143-99234299 GCA_003993805.1 Himantopus leucocephalus | reverse complement strand
TTGAACATGGTGCCCTGTCAGTTTCAGCAATATTGCTGAACTTTCTCATTTAGATCCTTGTATCATGAACTCTTCATATCATCAAATTATCTCACACAAGATATAAGTGGATTTTCCTGAAATGGATTTAAATATATATACTGTNCTCACACAAGATATAAGTGGATTTTCCTGAAATGGATTTAAATATATATACTGTCTCTTTGATACTTTAAAAAGTCAACTGTGACTTTAAATTGGCATAAGATCAAGAGAAGCACAGTATACAGTCTTTTAATTTGAAATGAGAATACTCCTCTACCATGTTTTGGGAAAGCTCAGGAGTTATTAAAAAAAAATTGATTATTGTATAGATACTTTGGTGTATCTCATATTAGTCATTTATCAAGGTAAATTGATCATTTTGGGGGAAAGAAAGGGCTTCTGATTCAGTTGAGTACTTCTTGCATGGAAGAAGAAAAAANTCTCTTTGATACTTTAAAAAGTCAACTGTGACTTTAAATTGGCAAAAGATCAAGAGAAGCACAGTATACAGTATCTATACAATTGATTATTGTATAGATACTTTGATGTATCTCGTATTAATCATTTATCAAGGTAAATTGATCATTTTTGGGGAAAGAAAGGGCTTCTGATTCAGTTGAGTACTTCTTGCATAGAAGAAGAAAAACATCAAATCGAAAACTAATATTTTCTTCAGGTCTTTTATTTTCAAGGGGTTTTAAATAGCAAAAATTTTGGTGCATGCAGAACAGAGTTGAATTTGATATCTTTTTTCTCTAGCTAACATAATGCTATTTTAATATATTTACCCCCTTTGTATTTGCCCCCAACTGATTTGTTTTGAACACAGAAGTAAGATAATTTGAATAAGTTCATTTACAACATCTCACTTCATATTCGGTAAAGTGAGTTCTTATTATCTTAAAATGACAACGTATATTATATTGGTTTACTAAGTAATACACTTAAAAACCTGTTTCGTGAAAAATTCTTCCCACCTTATATCAGCATTGTAATATTTTCTCCACAAGACAGTAACCAGTGTTAGGTCATGTGATTAAAGGTCCATCTCCATAAGCCTGTCCCAGGGGAACCTCAGCCCCACTGGTAAAGTCATAGGTCTGGACCAGCAACCTGGGGAGACCTGTCTGCATGTGTGTGTCTGTGTGAAACAGCTGGGAGACCTGGGGATCCAGGGGCCAGCAACTGGATAGACTGGTTGTCTAAGGCCAGTTACAAGGAGCATCATTCAGGTGTCTGTACCCCTCTGTGTATGTGTGTGTGTAGGTCTGCGTATCAGCAACTGGAGTGGGGCTGCAGCCTCAGGGGCTTGTACGCCCAAGTGTCAGCAGCTGGGCAGACTGGAATTGAGGGGCAGGCACTGAGCAGAATGAGTGTCTGAACCCAGCTCCTGGGGCAATCCACACTGTACCCATATATATAGATTTCACTAACAGGTTTTCACCCTTGTTAGCCCCAAAGGGAAAGAGAATGAGGCTGTTTGTGCACCTTGTGCTTATGTGAGTGAGGTGGTTTTATGTCTGTGTTCATCTGTTGGACCAGCTGTGCATATAATTTCATATACAGAGAGAGCCATGACTGCTTACCCCAGAGAAGGCTCAGGGAGATCTCATCAATGCATTCAAATATCTGAAGGAAGCATGTAGAGAAGATGAAGCCAGACTCTTTTCAGTGGTGCTCAGTGACAGGATCAGAGGCCGTGGTCACAAACTGAAGAACAAGTGCTGTCTGAACATCCAGAAAACAGTCTTCCACTGTAACCCAGGGAGGTTGTGGAGTCACCATCCTTGGAGATATTCAAAAGCCATCTGGACACAGTCCTGGGCCACTTGCTGTAGATGGCCCTGCTTGAGCAGGGAGGTTGGACCAGATGACCTCCAAAGGTCCTTTCCAACCATTCTGCAATTTTGTGATATATTATACAATTCTGAAGGAAAGGACAAATAAGTGGTATCAGAAATTTTGAAAAGTCTACTTAAATTATGAACTCTTGCTCAGATCCAGAATTAAAATTGCTTCAATTATGGATAAATATGCTTAAATATAATAACTTGACTCGTGTTTAATTATCCTATGCTATATTTCCTATCATATGCTATTACATTTGTACAAAGTCTGAATATCTCTATTTTGAGCATAATTGGTTGTAAAATCTGATAATTTTGGCCTAAGTTTACCATTGACCAATACATCACAGGTAGCAGTTCCAAATCAAATAGAAATCAAATTTTGATGAAAGGTTAGATGAGATGAAGTATTTGCAGTCATCAGGCTGTGTATCTATGTGTAATGGCAATGGTGGTTACAAAAGATGCATAAGGAAGTTCCTCAGACCATCTGGTGCAGTTAAGGAACAAGGAGCTAGAGTCTGCTCTTCAGGGCTTCCCAACATGAAGAAAGAAAGAAACTCATTGAGAATTTTTAAATTATGAAATGTAAAAAACTAAAGTACTGAGAGAGAAGGTAGTGTAGCAGGAAAGACTGAGAAGAATCCATAAGATTCTGAAAATCTGTAAGATACTTTGGAAAGAGAGAAGTTGTGGAAGGTCCATCCCTGGAGGTGTTTAAGGCCAGGCTGGATGGGGCTTTGAGCAACCTGGTCTAGTGGGAGCTGTCCCTGCCTTTGGCAGGGGTGTTGGAACTCAATGATCTTCAAGGTCCCTTCCAATGTAAACCATTCTATGATTCTATGACTCTATGAAATCTGAGAGCTGAAGGAAATCAACAGTTAATACATGTGCTGTATGTATCTTACATATTCTTCCTGGTCAATAGAGGATGGAAGAGTGGTTCATTAAGAGACTGGGACTTTCTTGTTTGACCTGTCATTAGCATCAGTTTATGCTAATAACCTGGCAGAAACAGGGAAGACAGAATCACAGAATCACAGAATGGTCAGGGTTGGAAGGGACCTCTGGAGATCACCTAGCCCAACCCCCCTGCCAGAGCACGGTCACCTACAGCAGGTTGCACAGGACGGTGTCCAGGTGGGTTTTGAATGTCTCCAGTGTGGGAGACTCCACAACCTCTCTGGACAGCCTGTTCCAGTGCACTGCCACCCTCAAAGTAAAGAAATTCCTCCTAATGTTAAGGTGGAACTTCCTACGCTCAAGTTTGTGCCCGTTACCTCTTGTCCGATCACTGGGCACCTCTGAAAAAAGACTGTTCCCATCCCCCTGGCACCCTCCCTTTAAGTATTTATAAGCATTGATAAGATCCCCCCTCAGTCTTCTTTTTTCTAGACTAAAAAGACCCAAGTGCCCAAGCCTTTCCTCGTAAGAAAGATGCTCCAGTCCCCTAATCATCTTAGTAGCCCAGACAAGAATATCTTTCTTTTCCTCATGAAATTTTTCTTTTTTTTCTGCTAGTCAGTCTGTTTTTCTACCTATAGGTTGTGAATCAGTTTGCCACAAGTAACATCTCAGAATACTGTACCCAAGATGACTGCCTTCATATCCACGGGGTAGACCTTATACATATGAGGCAGGGGAGGGAATTGGAGAAAACTCATAGATAATTTTTAAGGACTTTTTTTCCTTATATTTTGTAGAACATACTGCCTTGCTTCATGTTCAATTATCTCAAAATTGTAATATTCTGAAAGACTTGGAATTGCTTATTACTGGATTGAATTCTTTAAATAATAGGTCATTATTTTAGATTACAGTTTTCTACCAAAATGTTCATAATCAGCATGCTATGTAAATGGTAACCTATTCAGTGCATGGTTCAGCAAACATTTCAGTGTTTGAATTCACCCAGTTATAGTTAAAATGGCTCATCTCCACAGCAAGTGCTTGACTATTAGTTAAATTTAAGTGAAGGTACACTTTCATGTAACTTCTGAACTGCAAATAATTTAAGAAAAACAGTAAATAACCCAAGGGTATGCACTTCATCAGTTGAAGTATAATTTACTTTTACTTGTTTTGAAGAGTAAAATGTGTGTAACACACAAATACCAAGTTTTCTGGGGTATATAGTTAGATGTTCTACATTTGTAAGGTTGGCAGTGTTTTGTTTTTTCTAGTATGTGTGTACTGGTTGTATGTCTGCTGCAAGTAGTATAATTTCATACTTAAATGAAATCTAAATGTGCTAGAATCAAGCATTGATACAGGTATATGTTATACAGTATAGCTTGAGTGTTATAGAAATTCATAAGCCAGCTCTGATTTGATCTTACAGTTTTGAGTCTTTGTAAAAATTCATAGTAACCTTCTCTCTAAAAGCATTCTTTCCAAACTGTCCAAGAAACTATAAAAATTCCTTCCTTTTCATCTCCCTCACTCTGAGTAGTATCTCCCTACAGCACTTCAAAGAACTTCTTCAACCTTTTTCTTCTTATTGACTTTCCTGATTAAGTGGTCCCTCTCACCATTGTCTGCTCTCGAGATAATTATTTTATAGATTTCACTATTCCAAGAGGAAGTCAGGGGAAAAGAAGTTTCCAAGAAAATCACATTTTTTCCTATTCCATGGAAGCAGCATGAAATCTTAGATGAGGACAGAAATTCGCTTATTTTCCATTCCTTGGAACACAGTCATACTGTCCACAGTAGGAGAAGATCTTGTAATCAAGCAACTGATACTTTTTTTTTCAGGTTCTGCTTTTACTAAATACAGACCAGATCCTAAACTTTTTCTGATATTACTCTCTCTCATCCCAAATTTTGGTGCCAGACCTTCAAAACAAAATTTTACAGTCATTAATATTTGGAGAATTTTTTTTTTCTAGAGATTCTCCATATAGTACTGCTTTGTTACATATGGTAAAAAAAGACCTGCCTTATAACGGTTTTTAGTATTGTTAATATAAGTATCTTAAAAATAAAAATAAAATTAAAATCATCAGTATAAAATGTCCAGGTCTAAATTTGTGTTGTATCATAATCTATCACAAAATATCTTACTTGTATTTATTTTATATTGAATAAAATTCACCTCCTGAGGGGAGTAGACAGTGAGTCACTATTGACCAAGTCAGTATTAGGTAACAGTAACCTGACTGAGATGACAAAAATAGATAATGTGCCTCTTGTAAAAAACACAAACCCAGAGAACCTGAGTTAGTATGAATCCATGTGGCTTCACTTAAGTATCAGCGAACATAAGCTGGGAATGCAACATTGCATATCAAAACTCTTTGAAGTTAAAAGAACTTACACACACACGACTGCAATCACAGGAAGAAAAAACAACCAGGAAGAAGTTTTTCTCTTAGATCAAACTAAAGAAAAAAACTGTAGAAACACTGACAAAGGAGCCTGTTCTATGTGAGGCAAATTGACAAGGCTGCAAACCAGGAGAGAAAAGAACAGAGGCGGCAGTGAAAAGCAATGGAATAAAATGGGATAGAAAGAGAGTAAACAACACAATATCTGAAGTTATACTAACTGCAACATGTTCAGAAGAGCTATCTAAAATGACGTACTGTGAAACTCCATTTGTCTTCATCATGTTTAGATCAACACTCTGATGTGCTAATTGTACTCTTTTAAACACAATTACATTCTTCCACCTTTGCTTTTAATCTTTTCTAAACTATTATTCGGAGGTTTTTCCTGTTGTTATTTTTAAAGGGAAAGGAGGGAAAGGATATTTCCATATTACTTGCTATTGCTTGCTATTTCTATATTTTTAACATCTGATTTGACACTGCCACTCTACATTCAAATTGCTGTTGGTGTGACGTCGCAGGCACCATGCTAGCACAGTACTACTATGGCATAGCCATTAGACAAAACGTGAGGTGACAAGAAATGACTGGAAGCTACTAGGAAGAAAAGCAGAAGATCAATAATAAGTTAAATTAAGTGGTAAATAATACATGGAGAAAACATCACCATGAGGTAAAATATGTTCCTATCTGTCATCCATACTTGAGAATCACGTCAAACTGCAGAAACTGAGTGATTTTATGTTTAATTTGCCAAATAATTGCCCTATTCAAACAGCAAATGCATTCTAGTCCACATTACAGCTCTGCAGAATATTTTCATATTTTCCTGTCAGTCTATTCATATTGGAATTTTTTGGCACTTTGCCATTTTATACGTTCCTTTGGGATTAGTAGCTATAGAAATTCTTATTCTTGTCAACAGCCACTTAAGCAGCATCACATTTTCTATAGACACTGCACTATTCGTTCACTTAGCAAAGCACTCCACTTTCAACTGCTTCTCCATCAATTAGACTGGAGGAAAAAATCCAAATCATGCAATTCTACATATTACATAAAGAAAGACTACAATTAATACAGTGACTTTCAACTTTTCGTGTGTGAAACTGTGTGAAACGTGGATTCCTAGACTCCATGTGATCAACACTTCCTTCTTTCATCAGTTGATTGAAAAGCCTACAGTTATTACTAGTTATTAAAAGTTGCATCTGAGAACACACAGTCACTTCTATTATCTGAATTTTGAATTTCAAAACGACATTTTTGCTATCTGCCAAACAGGAAATCATGGTTGGTTGCTGCAGCTACACAGAAAAGGAAAGACAAAAAGGGAGAACAGGATCATATTGTTCCCTGTAGAACTACTGTAACTAATTCATGTTGAGTATTGGGGTAAAGAAAATCACGAATGTCATAGTAGAAAATTCCATGATATTCCGTCATGGAAACACACCTAATTCTGCATCCCTGACTGGGAGGAAGGGAGTGTTTAACAGCTTACAGAATTTTGTTTCAGGTTAGTTTTGGTCTCAGACTGCATCATTGCATTGGTTTACATTTCATTTCATGATTCTGAGTTTTCCTAAAGCAGAAGAGCTTGAAACACTAAAAAGAAGATGAAGAAAAAATAAGGTAAGAAAAGGAAAAATAAATAATTGTGTTATAACCCTTAAAACATACGGCAGCCTGGCCTTGGGGATTGTTGTGCAGTGTTGAGCACAATACTTTTACTTCAGTGGAAATATAAGATGGCTGAAGACAAGAGCAACTGATCCACTCCTTTCACTTTAATACAAATAATATGGAAGTTGTAAGTAAAAAAAAATTAAGAGAAGAAATGATGAGTCTAAATAATATCGTTATGTATGAATTAAACATTGACCTAGAGTTCATATCAAATACTGGCTTTGAAATTAATCTGTCCCATGATCTCTGATAATTTATTCTATCAGTTCCTAAGTTTTACCATATTTAAAATGAGTAAAATATTAAAAAAAAAAAAAAAATAGAACTGAAGAATTCATAGAGCACATATACCCGTATTCAGAAAGGCAACTACTGTTAACTGTACAGAAGTGCAGGGACTAACTAATGTAGTTTAATTCACTTTAAGAACCACGCTGAAAAAAAAGGAGAACTTGCATAATAGCTCAGCCACAGGATGGAGAGTTCCAGAGAGTGGCATGTTCTCTCAACTGAAACCAAATTTCAATTTGTAACTTTTGGGCAAAAGCAATTGATTGGGACTTTCAAGCTTTGCCTTCTCTTCTCCCAAGTCCACTTCACATTTGCTTTGGCTGAAACATACCTTAGGCCTACCTGGCAGTTTATTTTTGAAAAATTTCACTGTTGGGCTCCATACCTAGCAGACAACCTGTAAGATTTTGAGGGTTTCATCCAACATTTTTAAGCACTGTACATGTCAATAGAAAAACATTAATAAGTCTCATTAGTGGCATAACAATAACCCCAAAATTCTTGGCTTTCAACCCTACTCAGGATTTCCTCCTTCTCTCTATTCAGTAAGCAATCACAGACTCACTCTATTTCTTTTGATAGACAGTTACAGAAAAAAGGTTCTTTGAGTTGTCATTGGGTTTTCTGAGACAAATATTTATCCTCTTATCTTTTCTGCATCTCAAAATTTTCAGTTTTAAATTGTTTTCCTTAACCTTAATATATCTAAAATAAACAAATACTTGTGGAGCTCAGAATAATGAAGTAATTATTGACACAGTAATAAATGAGCTAAGTAATGAAAAGTTCCTAGGTAAACAAGTTTATTAAACTATTAGAATGTACGGGGAGCTAACACTGTGGAAGATGATTTTACAGCCTAGACCAGTCAGATAATTCTCTTTCTTGCTTGTTCAAGCTGTGTGGTTTAATTTTTAGGCAGCTAAAATAACACTGATCAATCACCAATACCGATTTTATGGCTTTTTGTCACAAAGCAGACATACTATAATTCATAAGGAATTATACCTTCTTGTGCTGCAATCTCTCTTTATTTTTAAAACATCTAATAGAGGCAACTGTGTAACAGATATTCCATGGATGAATCTCTTCTATTAAGCATCAACAAGGCATTTATGGATGATGCATATGTGTTGACAAAGAAACTCAAGCCAAGTTTTCACAGGTGTCAACTCTGTTTTGGAACTTGAACAAACAATTGACTGGGGCGCTGAGGCTGCTGTAGGCTTCATTGGCTATTCACAGCTTGATGGTGCACTACATCATTGGGCACAGGCAGCACATTATGGAGCTGTGTTCTTGCAGAAAGCTTACTTCATGCTTCGTTGGAAGGCGTATACAACAGCAAGACCTCACACACAAATAGTGGACAAATCTGAACCTTGTAAAAGATGTACACAATGTGGGAAACAAACCCTAAGAAATCAGAAAGGGTTTTAAAAGAATGTGAAGGAATAAAACGGAAGAGAAGGGAAAATGGAGGTACTGAATAGAATAAGGAAGGTAAGAGAAAAGTGGCACAGAATAGTTGATGTTGGAAGTGACCTGTGGAGATCATCTGCTTCAACACCCTTTTTAAAACAGATCAGCTAGAGCAGATTGCTCAGGACTGTGTCCAGTCAGGTTTTGAATCTATTTAAGGGTGGATAACCTGTACCAGAGGGCAACCTGTTCCAGTGTCTGACCATGACCACAGTAGACAGGTTAAACAGAAATTCCTGTATATCAGTTTGCACTCATTGCCTCCTGTATTTTCACTGGATACCACCATGATGATTCTGGCTGCATCCTCTTCACTTCTTTACTTCACTTAACTAGATATACCGTGAGAAGATCTCCACTGAACCTTTTCTTCTCTTCCTAATGCAGCTCAAGAGGCTGTTGGCCTTTTCTTCAAAGGCACTCTGCTCATTCATGTTCAACCTGGTGTTCATCAGGGCCCTCAGGGTCTTTTCAGTAAAGCTGCTTTCCAGTCAGTCAGCACCAAGTGCATACTTGTGCTTAAGGCTATTTCCACCCAGGTGCAGGAGTTTGTATCTCCCTCTGATGAACTTTGAGAGGTTCCCATTGACCATTTCTCCTGCCTGTCAATGTTGCTCTGAATGGCAGAACAACAATTTAGTTTATCAGTCACTTTTCCCAGTTCTGTATTGCCAGAAAACTTGCTGAGGGTACACTCCTGTGCCAGAGTCCAGCTCATTAATGAAGATGTTAAACAACATTGACCGCATTATTGACCCCTGTGGTACTGTTCCACTAGTGACTGGCCTCCAGCTGGACTTTGTGTCACTGATTACAATCCTCTCAGCCTGGTTGTTCAGCCAGTTTTCCATCCACCTCCTTGTTCACTTATCTAGCCTGTATTGTATTAGTTTGTCTATGAGGATGTTATGGGAGACGGTGTTGAAAGCTGTACTAAAGCAAGATAACCACTGATTTCATTCACCCTCATGCACAAAGCCAATCATCTTATTGTAGAAGGCTATCAGGTTGGTCAAACATTATTTCCACCTAATGAATCCAGGCTGACTACTCCCAATCGTCTTGTCCTTGATGTGTCTGGAAATAGTTTCCAGGATTAGTTGCTGCATCACCTTCCCAGGGATTGAGGTGAGGCCTGTAGTTCCCCAGATCCTCTTTCTTAACCTTCTTTAAGGTAGGGCTGGTATTTGCTTTCTTTCAGTCTTCAGGAACTTTCCCCAGTCACCATGGTATTTTGAAGGTAATCAAGAGTGGCCCCACAATGACATCAGCCAGCTCCTTGAGCACTTGTGCGTTCATCCCATGGGGCTTCATGGACTTGTGCATGTTCAGTTTGTTTAAACATTCCCAAACCAGATCTTCCTCCACTGAGGGTAAGTGTCTCTTTCTCATGGTCCCAGGGGCCTGTGATACATCAAGACAAAACTTACCAGAAAAGATCGAGGTGAAGAAGGCATTGAACACCGTGGCATTTTCCACCAACTTTCTCACAAGGTCCCCTCCTTTATTTTGACAAGGTCTAAAGATCATTTCCAAACTCAGCTGTTTTATGACTCTGGGAGTCTGTAAATTTTAGCTTTAATTATTTAACACAGTCTTCTAGAGGTTTGAAGACGACTGGGAGAAAGGAAGTGTTGTATTCCTTCATAAAGATTTCCTTCCCCAGAGGCTTTAGAGATTATTTCTGTGCTCCTTCAAGACTTCACTAAGGAACATTTTTAATAGCATTGTAATAATGGAAATTGCTTGGTTAATGCCAAACAGCCAACTGACCACCTCCTTGAAGACCAGGCCATGCCCTCATTTCTGGTTTCTAATCTAAACTTGTGATATCTTTACTTAAAATCACTGTTAGATGAACTAAAGGGCCATACTATAACTTTTTACTAACCTAAAAAGTAATTTGAATATTCACTTATTTATGTTCCCTGAGAAATGTAGTGTTTTCTAGCATTGTTTAAGCAACTTTAATAAACTTAGGAAAATAAGAAACACTGATCAAAGCATCTTAAATGTATCCTTTCAAAGACAATGGTTTCAAAGCTAGATTTTTACATAGTAAAGGGAAGCAGAATTTCCACTGGTATTAATCCCTGAAGCTAAACCAAATCACAACATGATACAAGAATGAGAGAAAAAACATTCCCTTTAAAGATATTCTGAAAATCTGTTCACGCTACAAAATCAGTGCAGCCACAAAGCTGGAAAAGAATTAACACAGTCTCCTACGTAATCATTAAGGGATGGCACATTCATGAAACAAAAGTCCCCCAAAGCCATTTCATGTAGCTATGGAGCCAATGAAAATACATCAGAAGTAGTATTTGGATCCAGGGAACATCTGGAAAGATGTACATATTCCACTCCCTGCAAGACAAATGGCAAAGTATAAATCTTTCTGAAGTAAGATGCCGCTCCCAGAATCACCAGTTATATCAAAAGACAAGAAGAGTGTACAGCAGCCTGAAAAAAACAACAATTCACAGTCTGTTATTGAGTCTGTTACATGATGATATAATTGAAATTTCCACATCCAGCATGAGATGGAGAACTGCTAAGGGACTACATTTAATATTTTCTTGAAATGATTTAAGGGTGTTAGAGATGTGTTGTTGGAAACTGCTAGTTGTTTTTCCTTTTAACCTTAGTGTTTTTCTAGAGTAAATGCTTTTGTTAACTTCTCTAAATGAAGAAAAACACCGTAATTTAATCTGAAATTGTGGTCCACAATTGGTATTAATTCTTCTCAAGATTTCTCTTTAAGGAGGGAGAACCAGTAGATTCATAAAGGAAAAAAAAATGTTATCTGAAAAGAGCAATCCTTGAAAATCTGCTTCTAGTAGCTGATTTCAATTTTTTTTTCTTTTTCACAGAACTTGGCTAAAAATGTTTACCTTCACCCACTTCAGAATGGTGGGATTCAGCTAGCCTGACTTTAAACTAGCTAAATCTGAGTTACTTAATGAAGAAAAGCAGATTGCATTCCAGGACACAATTAATTTGACTTATATCAGATATCTTGTTAGAATAAGGCTTACCATTTCTTATTCATTAGAATATATAGTTTCAACAAGATGAAGAATACCAAACACTCCAAAATTTTCCTCATTGCAAAACACCATGTATGAAAAAAATGGGAAGCCTTTTCTGATTCCAAACTCCTGGCAAATTCATTGCAGAAGAAACAAATTATGGCAATAATATAAAACTCATTAATGATAATAAAAAATATTGCAATTTAGGAGAAAAATACTGAAGCTTCCATTTTAGGGAAATTATAGATGAAAAGGGATGTCTAACGGGTATTTCATATTAAAAACACTGTGATTCCAAGAACCAAAGTAAGATCACAAGATTTGTCAGATCTATTTATCAACGCATTTTATTTACTTTTCTTCTTTCTCATAATACTTACTGAATATCAATAGATTATATTGTGAATATCCTTCTTGCTCTATGGTTTATAAGTTTATATTGGTTCTGATCCAAAACTAGAAAAGTGTCAAACATGGAAAGTATATAGAAAGGAAAACAACACCAAGGGAAAATAATATTAGCCCTTCAACCTTTCCATTTTACCTATTAAAGTAATTCAGACACACACTGTGATGGTTTGAGTAATGCAAATCAGCTTAAAAATTGGACAAACCTTTGGGAAAAAACTATGTGTAAAAAGGACAATGAAAAACCTAGATTATATATTTTAAGACTACCATAGAAAAGTAATAATTGCTACTACTCTCTGTTTTTCACTAGACAAATAATGGAATCTCATACAAACCCAGAATATCTAGAACATCTATCTCTCTCTCAGAATGACTTGTGTTACTAAAGAAATTCATTTCTCACCATTTCACTATTTTGTCACATAAAAATTGATCACAGACAAATAACCTCTATCTCCATGTTCCTTGACAGTTGCTGGGATTGATTTTTGGAGGCACATCAAAAGTTTTGAAACAAAGTTAATCCTCTTGTAGCTACATAATAAGTGGATAAAGCTTACCCTTCTTTGTTTCTTGAAGAGGATTACCCCAGAAACGATAGTTGCTTGCTCCCACAACACAGGTATTTAAAAAGAAAAACTCAGAAACATGGTATTGAGTTGCGATGTTTGGGTTCCATCGTTGGAATTGAACTCAATATAATTTATATTTGTGCACAACAGTACTGTCCATTTTTTTTTCTTCTGATGGCATGTCTAAATGCAAAAAAGCCAACTTTTATATCTTGTACAACTGCCAGTAGTGTCTAAACTAGAATGCAAATGAGGTAACATCACAAGGTTACTATAGAAAGGCAAAATAATGCTACATATATCCCAGTATCTTGACTCTGATCATGAACAAGATTTACTTGGAAGAAAGAAGTTACACAGCCACAGGCAACAAGTCCAATAATTTTCTACTGAAACAAATATTTTCTCAGCTTCTCTACAACAACAACAACAACAACAACAACAACAAAGTTCTTTGTTTCAAGTTATAAATAGATAATCTGGTTATCTGAGCTGTATGTCTTATGCCTGAACAAACTGTGAAAACATGCAAGGCTTCTCTGGACACAGTTGGAAATATTTCATAATTATTTCTATGAAGTTGTTTTTCACGGGAAAATTTGAACTAGTGCAAAATTACATAAGCTGAGTGAAATGTTTCTGAAACTTTCCGTAGGCTGATGTTTATGGCAAAGCCAAAACAAAGGAGAGGCTGAGTGACTAGAACTCGTCTTAATGCCATCTACGTCCGCCACCATGCTTAAAGCTGCTGGTGTCTGCCTTTCCCTGCCTCTCTGCCCTAATCTGTTCCACTTTTTTCGGGGAAATAAAATCTGGATTCATCTCCCACATTGAAAGAGTACCTCAGGTACTAAGGGTACTGTTGATTGATTCATCTGTCCTTTCCCTCTCAAGCAAAACAAAACAAAAAAAGAAACGTTTCAACCCCTCTTTAAAAGAAAGTATTTTCAACTTTTGCCTGGTTAGAGCGCAGCAATATTTAAAAAACAAGAAATGTATCCTCACACAAGGAATACAATTTCCCCTCCATTCTACTTTTGGTCTGAAATATTCCGTAATACTATGCACTCCATAATATATAACCATTGTAGTATGTGTGACCAAACTTATATTTAGTCAATTCTATCGGTACTACTATTACAAAAAATATTTATATATATTTAAATTAAGTTAAATTAACCTTATTTCCTGATCTCAGATATATCTTGAAACAACTACTTCTAAAGTTTAGCTCTTAAGTTCATTAAATACCGTTTGGTTTGTGTCATTAGAAGGTATAAACAGAATGTTTGGTCCTTGAGATCACACTGTTTAACAATTTTTCAATATTTTTGTTATAGTCTTTCTCTTTATAATTTTTAAATTAACCTTTTTTTTTCCAGATTTTTTTCATATCAAAATCTTACCATGCTTTTAATCTTTCTTATCATCAGCCTTGAAATCTGTTATTTCCTACTATGTAGTTAAGGAGAATGACAATAACTGAATATACCATTCCAAGTAATGGAAAATCATTGGTAAAATAATCTCAGTGTATTTTTACTGATTTCCTTTTTCCGACTAAAAGAAATTCTCATCATGTCCATAAAAAGGGCAGTTTTGTTCAGATAATAATCTAGTACAAGATATTAAAAAATATATTAAAAAACACACAGACATTGTGAGTGGAGACACTAGCTTATCTAACACTATATGCAGTACGCTCACCAAATTTTATTACTGACATTTCTTCTAACATAATACTTAAAGTACGTAAGTTCAAGTATATTCATTTCTCCCTTGTACCAAAATATGATGTACTCCTGCTGTAAGTGTGCTTCCAAGAGTAGCAGGAAGATCACAATTCTTCTGTTGCATCCTTTTATGATATTTATTGTGCTGAGTCTTCATATATTTTATTTTATTTTATGGTAAACTTTCCTTTCACTTTCTTTTTGGGCTGAATGCTGCCATCACATGAAAGGTCATATTTGTATCTGACAGCAGAATTTGACTGCAAGAGCCGTAGTTCATGAAAAAGAAGTTTAGTTTGCTATTGTTGGTGTCCGAAATGACAACTGTATTTCTTTTTGCCATTCCATTACTCAGACAGTTGCTGTCAAAACTTTATAGCTCTCTGGAGAGAATTCTCTGTAAGCAGACAGAAAGAATTTACTTTCTCTAACAGTAGCATAGACTTATGCTCTCTGGGCATTTTCATGATGTAAAACGTACTCAGTGTTACAATTTTATCAAGAAGGACTTTCTATTTTGTTACAGTTAATTTGTTTTTTTCTTTTTCATTGAATATGCCTGTTTTGCTTTTATGTTTTTCTCTTTTGCTTTGTTTGTTTTTAGCAATTTAAGACTTCTGATGTGCTATATGACCTTTATTCTGAGTTGTATTAGAGCTACTATATCCAATCATATCTCTAAAATAGATGTCTCTTCACTATTCTTTTTATGTTATAATTCTTTTCTCATCTTTCTATCACACCTATTCCACTTGTCACTTCTTGGATCTCAGCTGTTAACTTTTTGTAACTTCTGCTGTGCACAGTTAGGAATCCAGATATCTCTGAAAATCTAATTTCAGTCATATCTGACAATAGGACTTAGGTCGATTCAAGACTTAGACATTTTATTCAAATGTTACAATAAGCCTACTGTTCTATGGAATAATTGACATGTTGTAGAACAAACATAAAAAAAAATCTTTCTGTTGTTTTGTCTCATTGTCTTCATACTCTTCCTAGATCCTTTAATTATCACAGTAAAAGCCCTCACAGGAAAGCTGGGGAATAGCAGGAAACAATGTTATGAAAGGATAGTCAGAACTAAACTGGGAATTTGAAACACAGGAATGTCAGAATGGTAGTGGAAAAATGTCAGCACAACCCAACAGAAAAGTAGCGCATGTGCAGCTTTCATTTATGCACTTACTGTTTCTCATTAGGCTTTATATGTCCATAATAAATAGTCAGGGTTTGCTACTGTTGGGCAAAGAACTAGGGTATGTACAGATTGTAAGGTGACACACAGCTCGTTACTCCTGCCTAAACTGACTCCCCATTAGTCTGACAATATCAGACCTTTGTGCAATGTTATTCATTATAGGGTTCAAGACCATAAGAAATTATTAAGGATCATCTACTCTGACCTTCTGCATGTCCAAAACCGTCACAGTCCCCTAAGCTAGCCCACATTCAGCTTAGCTACCATGATAACTTCCATGACATCTTAACTGCTTGTATAGAATATTTAGACAAGAAATATTTAGGAGGAACTCTTTCCAGTGTACCAATTTCCTTGAGGTGAGAGAACACTTTATACCAACAAACCCATCACTTTCTTGTTCTCAAGAGGAAATTCACACCTGTTTATAGAAAACTAGAACATTGTCAAAAAAACTAATTCTCTGTTTAAGTACACTGAAGTGTGAAGCAAATTTCAGGGGCAGGGAAGATGAAAAGGCTGTTGCACTCAATTTGATTATTGTCTATTGACTAATTATTGGTAAATTTGATTGGATTCCAGGGGCAGAAGCACCATGTCATTGTACTTCATGTTTAAAACAACTGTGGAACACAGAAATTTTTTTTTTTATTTCCTTTGAATCTTTTAAAAATATTCTGCTCTGACAAATTCATTGAATAGTTCTGAAAGAAGTATCATTCTGTTCGATTGCTTTTCTGAAAGATTGTCTCTATGAGCATTGATAGAACCAAAACCTAGTATTTCAATCAATTTTAGCACTTCTTGATTCAGTATTTACAGGCAAGCTAATCCATCTATACTCTTCCCAGCTTCTTCAAGTATCCAAATTATAAATGTATGAGACCATGAAACTTGTTTGTAATAAGGAATGAGACAAATAAATTGATTATACTGTCAAATCATAAATGGTAAAAGGTCTATATGGTGTATGTGAACTTGAAAAATTTCATTTGGTGATATTCTAAAAATAAAGCTATAATTAATGTGACAATGTCAAGAAAAGAGCCTTAGGTTGTCAAGAAAATGCTGTAAGGTACAAATTGGAATTGATTGCAGCAACACTGTACATTTCAGTAACAGGTTATTGACTCATGCACTGGCTTGTGATGAAGAACATCATGGAGACTTTCAGCCTGCAATAATATGTGACCCTCACATGAGAAAACGTGTATTATTCTTTATGAACAGAATATCCCTGCCTGAAGGACTTACTGCTTTTAAACATATATTAGTATTCTTTCTTAGTGCCATATTCTGTTTATAGTATGATGTATGCCTGGAAGGTATTTTCTCTGTCAAAGAAAATATTAACTCTGGAACACCACTGAGATTCCCTGAATTGTGAAAATATGTCACTATAGTGTAAATTCATTCCTTTTTCTGGAATGGACAGGGAAAACTGTTTTGTTCCAAGGAATTTAGCAAACCAAGCAATTCTGTGTTGCAATAGCTGTAGTTAAAAATGCCTTCATTTTCATAGTCTAATTTTGCTGACTATTAACTGAATCCTGCCCTGTAAAATGCTATGTGTTTTCAGAAGTAGCTATGCCATTTGAAAGAGCACTTGCGATCTTTTAGGAAAACTGTAATGGAGTGAGTAGCCAGCGAGGTTAAGAGTTGTTACGCCTGTCATGAATAACATGATATATGCGCAGACCTAGCAAACATCGGCTTCAAAAGGAATGCTTTGATGTATAAGGTTAAACCCTGATCTCAGGTAGGATTTGCGCAGGTGATTTTTTAAAAAAGCTTCAACTGTTTTCACTCACTTCCTGAGGACGATTTTTGGTGAAATGGATATGATCTTACTGTCTGAATGGGACTATAATTTTTTCATAGGAAAATCTAGGTCTTTTTTAAAGCTTGTACTAAGATGCAGATTTAAAAAGAGAAACCAATGTTTTCTGATCCATCGACAAATTAACGTGAACAGTTTAGCATCTCATTGTATCCAACAATTGCAAAATTCCTTTAACAAAGAAACACGTCATCACCATGTCATGTCATGCACAGCCAATATCCACTTCTGTGCTTAACTTCTTTCTTAAGTTTTCGGTTTTGTAGGTGTGGTGGGTTGACCCCAGACAACACCCACCCAGCCTTTCGCCGACTTCCCTCTCCTGTGGGACAGGGATAAAACAGAAGGAAGGTGAGAAGGCTCTTGGGTTGAGATAATGATAGTTTAATAAAGAAAGCAAAAATTGTGCATGAACCATGTGAATGATTTTATGAGACTGGCATTAAAGAAGTTAAATTTTCCTCTGTCTCATGAGCATAGCTGTATGCCTGAATACATGAAACTATGTTGAAAAAAACTATTGAAAAGGCAAGAAGAACAAAAGACAAGATACTTTGGAATCAACAAAAATCAAAGATATAAACAAATCTGTATCTATTTTGTTAGCCAGACTAGGAAAGTTTTTCCAAATGTAGGTCTTAAAATCTAGTAACCTGGTTAATACTCCCATTCTTACAAAATAATGGATTAATTGTCAGCTGTGATTAAGAAATATGATTGCAAAAGGACCCCAGAGTGCAGAGAAAGTCCAGGAGACCTGTTTGCCCTACAGATCCAAGTAGGAAATACTGGGCTGGGTGAGTCTGTCCCAACAGCCAGGCAAAAAGGAGGCTAAGCTGAGACCCTGATGTTTTGATGATTTGCTGTTTGCTGGTTAAATTATGATAAATCATTACTAATTTTTAAAGGAGCTGTTCAAAGTCCCCTTAAGTACATAGTGTTTTTATGGTCCTTGAGGGAAACATCTTGCCAGGCTTATATGTTATCATGCAGGTTGCCCATACGTGTTTAATAAACATGAATCTGCTACCCAGAAATCTGGGTTAGCATTTCAAGTAACTGCAAAATGCAGCCCTGTTATGCAAGGAGGAAGTAAAACCTCCGTGCATCTTAGTCACTGACTTTGACACAGTGAAAGATTAATTTGACTCACCGGGAATTAATGGCATTTTTCTGCAGTTTCCTTGTAACTGTAGTCTCAGGCTGAGTACATTAAGTCCAATTAAGGACTGCAGAAGTATTGACCAAATCCAGGATAAATGTCTTCAACATCTTCTCTACCTACAGGTAGAAAACATCAGCTCAGTCATTTCAGCCATTTGACAGACAAATTGACCGTATCTGAGGTTACAGCTCTATCTGAATACAATAAAAATGACTAACAAAGGGATTGCCTACAGAGTTTTGATATGGAAGAAGTATCCTTCAGCATATTTTCTGACTACTTGTTTCATTCCTGCCATGTTCAATACTAAATCCTGAGTGGTGCAGTTGACACGCATGAGGGATGAGTTGCCATATAGAGGGACCTGGACAGGCTTGAGAATTGGACCTGTGGGAACCTCATGAAGTTCAACAAGGGCAAGTGCAGGGTCCTGCACCTGGGTCAGGGCAACCCTCAGTATCAGTACAGGCTGGGGGATGAAGGGTTTGAGAGTATCCCTACTGAGAATGAGGTACTGGTGGATGAAAAGCTGGACATGATCTGAGAATGTGCACTTGCAACACAGAAAGCCAACTGTATCCTGGGCTGCATTGCCAGCAGGTCAAGGGAGGTGATTCTGCCCCTCTACTCTGCTCTGGTGAGACACGACCGGAGTACTGTGTCCAGCTCTGGGGTCCCCAATGTAAGAAGGACATGGACCTGTTGGAGCAAGTCCAGAGGAGGGCTACAAATATGATCAGAGGGATGGAACCCCTCTCCTGTGAGGACAGGCTTAGAGAGTTGGGGTTGTTCAGCCTGGAGAAGAGAAGGCTCTGGGGAAGCCTTATTCCTGTAGGGGGCCTACAGGAAAGATGGGGAGAAAATTTTTGGCAGGGCCTGTTGTGACAGAAAAAGGAAGATTGAGACTAGATACGAGGAAGAAATTTTTTACAATGAGAGTGGTGAAACACTGGAACATGTTGCCCAGAGAGGTGGTAGATGCCCCATCCCTGGAAACATTCCAGGTCAGGTTGGATGGGGTTCTGAGCAACCTGATGTAGTTGAAGATGTCCCTGCTCATTGCAGGGGAGGTTGCACTAGATGATCAATAAATATCCCTTCCTATCCAAACTATTTTATGATCCTAAATAAACCCTGGGGACATAATGGAGATGTAGGTCAGCACCTTATAAAAATACAGCCACCTACCTCTGGTACTGTAAAGCAAATTCATCACTTCTAACTGTACTCCATGGAATTACTGCTGGAATAAACAAGCCAGCTAAGCAGTATTTTGGTAGTAGTCTGGGCCAATTGAACCTTTATAAATTCCTAATGAGCTAACAAGGAATTATAATGATGTCAGGTCTCAAAACTGAAACAAGAATTATTTTGTAGAAACTGTAATATGCCGCTGTTCACATCCCTCCCTCAGCAGTGCCCCAATTCTATTCCAAAACATTAATATATTGCACACTGCAAAAATACAGCATTTTCAAGCATGTGCAGTCTAAGACTGAATTTGTGATTTTGTGCTAAAAATAGGTCTATTTCCTATTAAAAATTGGAAACCTATATATTCACGGTGTTCTGGTCATATTAAGATAAGGTATTGTTTGATGGTGATAGTAGTTCTGAGTAACATTTTCTGGTTTGGCATGACAAACCAACTGAGGTGGTGGGGTTTTTTTCCTTCCTTGGTGATCTTAGCTGTATATTTGAAAAGTAATCCACCTGTTTAAGTATCTATGCATGTGAATGAGAAAAAGGAAATAAAGCTGAAGAATGAATACATTTCTGATACGGAATTCTGCGGTGTTTTTTTCTGGAACAGGTGTCATGTAAATATTGAGGTTGTCAGTCATTGTCAAAATGTTACAGTCTATTAAATTGCAAACGTAAATAACCTGTTGGGACTTATTTACTGATTTTAAGTGCTTTACTCCACAACTACTCTGTGAATCTGGCCCTCCAAAGCACACTAAGGGATATATGTGACCACGGTATGCTCTGAAATCAGACAACTTTGTTTCTATAATCAATTACTGCATCATTTTATAGCAAAACACACATACCTGAAAACTTTCTGTACTGGTTAGAGTTTACATGTGTCTTATTTTACTCATTTATGTAATTCTGATGGGTCTCCAGTACAGTACAGAAAGACTAAAGGCAGGAAAAGTTACCTCTTTCAGGAGCTTGCATGAGTGAAAGAAGAAACCACATTCAGTAACACTGTCCTGGTGTTTTTCCTTTTTATTTGCTTGTTAGAGTCATTGATAAATGGTTAAATATGAGCCTAAAAGAGGACAGAACTGCCTTGATGCTCCCAGAAATCCCTATTTACTTCTTTGTGGATAAAGTGTGCCAAAATGATGGCTGCTATGGTTTTAATAATAAGACATGAAAATTGTAAAGTATGTACCAGTTTACATTACTTTACTAGAAAATTGTGTCTTTTACAAAGATCTGCTAGTTGCAAAATACAGACTTGAAAGATCTATTGTGAGAAGTTGTATCTTTTCCTCTTTCTGATACTTGTTCACAGATTTCTTTCTTTTCCTCCAAAATTAATTAGCTCAGTAATGATCCAGTAGTCATTAAAACAGAATCTGGCTTCTTTAGAAGCTACGTTCTCCTCAGTAGCAACAAATATAGGATCTAAGACACCACTAACCTTTACCCTTCTTCCTCTACCACCCTCATAATTAGTCATAACAAATGACAGAAAGGGTGTAACAAATTACTACAGAAAACTGCTGAAAAAGACCACATCACATTTGTTAGATCTTAGGCATGTTTTGTTGTACTAGCTGTTGTAATTACCAACTCTGAAGAATATTATTTTAATGAAAGAGGGAATGAGAAACAGTGGTTATCGAGCAGTGTATCTGACAGAGAGAATTTATGTACTTTAGGCCCTAATCCAAAATTCATTTAAATAAATATAAGTGTTCTCTGGATTATGTTTGGACAACACGTGAGTAAGACTTACTGACAGCAAATACTGGCCAAGGAGAAATCAACCAGTAATGACTGCTATCTTATTTTTTTTTATTACCATATGAGTAGGGCAGTGGATTGTGTCTTCATGGAAGCTGGTTTTGAACTTGCAGTCTTCAATCTTGTTCCTTCTGTTCAGTCACTCAGAATTATCTGTTACATACAACACAGGTTTTCAAGTTTAATACACTGATCTACTGAAATTAATTTGCATTCTGAGTTTGGTACAGGATATTTGGATAAATAAAGGATTAGATAGTTTAGAGAGTTCCTTGTAATTTCTGTGATATTGATAGATTTATTGTATCCTGACAGAAAAATATTTTGTTTGCTATCAAATACACCCAATGAGAAAGATTTTACATATACAGTAAATTTGTTGATATTTCTTGTGTGAGATGACAGATAAAGAAAGCAAAGTCTATAGAAGGAGATGTACAAAAGAAAAATGCAAACCAGACACCATGGAGTAAACAATATGACATTTTTGTATCCAAAATATTTTTCTTCTGAAAGAAGTAATGATAGATTTATTGATGTTACTTTAAAATAGTAAATATCCAGTTATCTGAAGATAATGACTGCCCCAAAGTCCCAAAAGGATCTTCAGCTGTTTTTTAGTTACAAGCAACAGTCCATATTCTGTTTGGATTATGCCTAAATCAGTAAGTGTACTTCATTTGGTTTAACTTAGATTTGATTTAAGCCTTAATAGAAATCTTCTTCATATATATATGCACACACACACACACACAGAAATTACAGTGTGATTTAGTAATCATATCCCAGGAATTCTTCTTTTGCATGTATTTGCTTTTCCAAACCCCAAATCCGTTCCACTTAATCTGGCTCAGAAAACATGAACTAAATCTTCCTTTTTGTTTTAATCTAATTTTTAGGATCATTTCCAGGGACGGTAATTTTTTATTGCTCATTCCTTTTACCTGGCAAAACACCAACAGTGTGCAATTCTAGAATTCATACTTCACTATGTTTTTACTGATTACGCATCTTCTCCTTAACTGAAGTTTAACAAATTATTTAGTGCCTGGTTTTATCCTGGCTTTTACTTCATCTCTCAGGAGCTGCCACATATGTTGATTTGTGTTTTTAACATTTGAGAACATGAAAATATATGGAAAATATTTTTGCATTGTAGGTCGTAAAAGTGCAATACCTTGTTATTCTAATAACTCCTTTTTCATCTAGGCCTAGAAGTTTTCCCACAGCCATGTCACATGTGTTCGTGTTCAAAACAGAAACTAACAGTTTTTCACTCTCAGGCAGAAAATAGGTCACCTCTGTACAAAATGGTAGAAAATGACACTAAACAGATTTCTTCTTGCATTTGTACAGAGGGCAGTTAGGGACAGGGGAACATCATGGGGCCCAGGAAACAGTGACTTGAAGTAAAGAAAATAGCAGACTTAAACTTAGATTTTGGGCTATGTTCTAGATTTACATTTCTACTGCATTACATACTATTTGTATCGTTGGTTTAGAAAACAAGACTTGCCTTTTCTGTCACTTTGAAATGACACTGGGTCTTTATAAGCAAAATATGCCATGCTATAATAAATATACATTTTAAATTTTACTCCCTAATTGTTGTCCACGTTTCTGGCTGAGTGTTTCCAAGTGTCTGGTGGTAGATGGTATTAATATGTTAATGCACACCTGTTTCTTTAAAGAAAATGGTCATAAAAATCATTAATTAATTCTGAGATAAGAAACAAAACCTCAGTGGACATTCTAATTAATATTCAGATATGGATTACTTTGATAGAAGTGCTTTATCACTTATAACAAAGCATACATGGTGAGTGTAAGAAGATTATAAGGTATCAGCCACGTAATAATGAAGGTTAGGTCATGGATAACAAAGTTACCAGAAGTATTTGCAAAACAGAAACAGTAGTGGAAATCCTTCTCACTATGTAACTTCAGAGATTCAGAAAGTTTAAAGCTAGAAGGACTATTTAATCATTTCATCTGTCCTCATATATCTAGCACAGTTCATTAAATTTCATTCACGTATTCCTGTGTTGGCCCAGTAATTTGTGAACTTCTGCTAGATCTTCATTTTGGGAGCTATGTCTTTGACTATATTTGTAAGGAAATTACTAAAGTGGAGTCCCAAACTCCACTTGTATCTCTGCACATTATTGCAATATAAATATATGATATTAAAAATGCTAACGTACTCATACAAAAGTGACCTAGCTGTCAGAGTGCAGTAAATAGCAAAAGTAAAAATAAAACATGAAGTACAGTGAACTGTATGGCATACAGTCACTCTGTATCCTGGGAGAACTCTATCAACAAACTGTAATTGAATCAATCTCAGACCAGGACAATCTTTCTTTTCCACTGGATCAAAAGCAGACAATACTCATTACTAGAGGAAACCATATTCTGACTTTTTAGAGAGAAGGTTTGTGTTATTTCTATGATTAATTTATGACTCCATTATTTTATGGAGGAATATATCTCTGACCCTCCAAAGAAAGGAGGCTACCGATACTGAAATGTTCTAAAGCAGTATAATTTCAAAATATAGAGAAATCAATATCCTAACTGGAGAATAATTTGCTTTCTTATTTGCAATTTCTTTGATCAAGGTCAAAATTGTAATGGACAACATTTAATTTTAGAAGCTAATTCTTCAATTCGTGCATTTCTGGGTAGAGATCTTATGCTTCTCTACTAATTAGAAATGCAAAGATACTCATGAACCTTTGCCATAGTTCAGTAGATACCCAAAACAAAGCATGCCCAATAATTTTAACAGTACCAGTATCAAACTAAGGTATTCATATGTTTGTGTAATGTTACTTTTACATGTGGCTTCTAGAAGATAAATGTTGCCTGTAGGTCTACAAAGTGAACCAACATCAAAGGTAAAATAGTTGATGTTACACAGCATCACTCATCTTTCCTCCTCTGTCTGTACTATGCACCTGAGAAAGAAAAATATGCAGAGCTATCAAAAAAGAAATGCTAATACAGTTTTAAAAATAAGTTGATTGAAACATGAAATTAAAGGGTCTCTTACATCATAGAATCACAGAATCGTAGAATGGTTTGGTTTGGAAGGGACTTTTAAAGGTCATCTATTCCAACCCCCCCTGCAGTGAGCAGGGACATCTTCAACTAGACCACGTTGCTCAGAGCCCTGTCCAACCTGACTTTGAATGTTTCCAGGGATGCAGCATCCACAGCCTCTCTGGGCAACCTGTTCCAGTGTTTCAACCACTCTCATTGTAAAAAATTTCTTCCTCATATCTAGTCTAAATCTTCCCTCTTTTATTTTAAAGCCGTTACCCCTTGTCCTATTGCAACAGGCCCTGCTAAAAAGTTTGTCCCCATCTTTCCTGTAGGCCCCCTTTAAGTACTGAAAGGCTGCTATAAGCTCTCCCCTGAGTCTTCTTTTCTCCAGGCTGAACAACCCCAACTCTCTCAGCCTGTCCTCACAGGAGAGGTGCTCCAGACCTCTGACCATTTTTGTGGCCCTCCTCTGGACCCGCTCCAACAGATCTAAAAGGATCTTTCTTAAAAGAATCCTATGGACAATCTCTCAGATGCAAAACAAAGATATCACATTAAAGGAATATGTTTTCATATTTTGTTGTTTATGTCAGATAATTACTTTGTCTTTGGTATAAATATATGAAAAAAAAAAGCTTTAATCACATCACCACTCCAGCTTATGGAGGAAAAAATCACTATAGATAACAGTCATACTCCCTGTATTTAAACTGGTTTCTTCACGAGAGGACACTAGTTTCAGCAGAAGGTGAGTTTAAAGGACAGGTATCCATGATAGCTCTGTCCTTGACCCAAAAAATAGATGGAGGATTCAACAAAATGTCTGTCTAATCAATGACAAATTCTCCCTCTCCTGGCCCTTCTACACCAACATACCTAAAAATCATGCAGCACAATAGCACAAAATCTTTTCTCTGGGGTCTGTCAGCTTTGGGTTTAGTTCTCAAGGTGGTTTCTAATCAGAGATGCTTCTATTTATGGATGAAGTTACATTCTAATGTGATAATAATAATAATAATAATAATAATAATAACATAAAATGAACTGTCAGAGAAAGAGGAACAATATTTTATAGTGCAACTAAAAATATTTTGTAGTTAAAATAACTACAGTTGTAAATTATAGAATGTTTTACTTTGACAGTTTCTAACGACAATTTTCTCTTGCTTATGATATGATATTTTCCATTTAAACTATGTTATTTTTAAGTGAAAAAAGTAGATACTTATGAAGAAAAACAAGAACCTTTTTTTGGCCTTGGGTCAAAAGGTGTATTTTTGGATTAATCAAAACAAACTTTTTTCAATTTCTTCCTTAAAGGTCTGAAATGTCGTTGGTCCTATTCTACATTGCTTTAATATTTCTGACATCATAGCTTCTAAAGAAATCTTTCTCTTCACCTGTGACACCAGTGTTGCAAGAGGTGTTTGCTTTCCTGGAGAAGAAAAGGTTTTTTTCCAAAAAACATGTGTTGAAAGTGTGAAGTGAGGGATCTCCAGTTTCTTTTTTTTTTTTTTTTTTGAGGACAAAAAAGTAAAATAAACCCCCTCACCCTATCAGGTTTGCACTGCTGGCAGTTTTCCAAAATGAGTTATACTCTGAAATGGAACACACAAACCAGAAAAAAAAAAAAGCTGTGTTTTAATATTTCTTTTCTCTTGGCTAATTGTTAGTCAGCTCACTATCATAGGTGACTGTGAAATATCCATTGCTATCAACTAAAGTAAACATAACTTAGTCCAGATTCAATTTTCAGATGACTAAAGGAAAGAAAGTAAATGTACTACTGTAATTGCTGTCCCAGCTATGCAGCTTAGGATAATCTTATTCATAAGACTTTCTGAAGTAGTACAGATGAACAACTTTGTTAGATGTTGTAACTTGACTTGTACACAGTTTATAAAAATGGAGGGTTCTCATGCTCTAGTTAATTAATTGGATTATGCCTTCAAAAGGATTGACACTTAATATGTCCTCATTCTAAGGATTTTTTAAGAAAGTTTGCAGAACAGACTTCAGATGAACTTTCAACTTCATTTAAATTAGAATGAGGTCTTCTTTGGAAAAGGCATTTTTGGAGTGCAGGAAAAAATGTTAAGGAGAAGTTGAAGTGCCATACTTCCATAAAGTGTGGCAACTCCAGAAGAGATAAATACTTAGTGGCACATTAAAAATACCACTGTTTGGATTCCTAACTTCCTTGCTCTGTGAATGACTTCTTTTTTCTTATCAGATAGACTTTAGGTCTAAGGGATTGGTCAAGTATACTCTAAACATCAGTAAATATGAAGTATTAGACACAGAATCCTACAAATGTTTTTACTAATTATAGATTGATAGTCCTTAATATATTAGTCTCCAGTCCTCCATAGACTTAGGAATAGTCTGAATATTAATTTAGCACATAGAAGTAGACATTGAATCTAGCTGGACTAGCATAAAGAATTATGGACTGAAAAGACTGCTTTATCTTGGAGTCTAATTTTCTCCAGAGAAGCTCTATGCCCTATACTCATAGGCATGAATGCTGTGTCTTGAATAACTGAAAACAAAATAAAAATTTTAACTTATTTCCATTTTTTTTTATTTTTCTATCACCTCACTGGAACAGAACACACATGAAGGACTAACGAAGAGATTAGTAATTGCTAAAAATCTTTGGACCTGTAAAAATTCCAGATGAACACTGAAATATAGCCAGTCAGCACCTACCAGAAATACTGAAAACTGTGACAAGCTGAGTATTATATAGAGAGGTTTGCACTGATCCCAAATTTGAAATAAATTTAACTAGTCCAAGTTTATAGCCTTGTGGAAATCACTACTGATTGCTATAGAAGACCTCTGCAGGATCAGAGATTTGCAACAACACATAGTAGATTGTAAAAGGATTTTAACTGAATGACTGGAAAGGGACCTGGGAGTCCTGGTGGACAACAGGATGACCATGAGCCAGCAATGTGCTATGGTGGCCAAGAAGGCCAATGGCATCCTGGGGTGCATCAAGAAGAGTGTGGCCAGCAGGTCGAGGGAGGTCATCCTCCCCCTCTACTCTGCCCTGGTGAGGCTGCATCTGCAGTATTGTGTCCAGTTCTGGGCTCCCCAGTTCAAGAAGGACAGGGAACTGCTGGAGAGGGTCCAGCAAAGGAGTACTAAGATGATTAGGGGATTGGAGCATCTTTCTTATGAGGAAAGGCTGAGGCACTTGGGTCTTTTTAGTCTAGAAAAAAGAAGACTGAGGGGGGATCTTATCAATACTTATAAATACTTAAAGGGAGGTTACCAGGTAGATGGGAACAGTCTCTTTTCAGTGGTGCCCAGTGATTGGACAAGAGGTAATGGGCACAGACTTGAGCGTAGGAAGTTCCACCTTAACATGGGGAGGAACTTGTTTTACTTTGAGGGTGGCAGAGCACTGGAACAGCTGCCCAGAGAGGTTGTGGAGTCTCCTACACTGGAGACATTCAAAACCCGCCTGGACGCTGTCCTGTGCAACCTGCCGTAGGTGACCCTGCTCTGGCAGGGGGTTGGGCTAGGTGATCTCCAGAGGTCCCTTCCAACCCTGACCATTCTGTGATTCTGTGACTGACTAAACTGATTGGCCTGTTAGATGTCTATAGGTGCAGAGTTTGTGAAGGGTGTACAGGGATGGTTAACCATACTGCACTCTGACATCTGACCTTCAAGCTATTCTTTCTTCAGACTCAAAATTTCCCTTTTTTTATGATGGTTCCCAGATGCTCTGAAATCCCAACAGTCAGAAGAATTCTGGAACATTAGGCATTTCATAAAACCTGATAAAATGTCATTCCTTGGATCAAACTCTGTACCGTTAGCCTGAGTAATATTTCCCAGCTATGTGTTTCTGTGGGGAGGTGACAGCACAGTCTTTGTTTAGAGCTATACACATCCAGGGTATTGTCACACACTGTCATATATGTGAAAATGTTCACATATCAATGGAATAAATACCCAAAACGAGATCTAAACTAGCTTGAGGGCAGGAGAATAACATTTTTCTTTAACCTTTGGCTATTAATTCTGCTCCTGGGAGGGAAATAAGTGGTTTCTGATGTTTCAGGCAGGTGAAGTACTCAAAACCTATATTTTTACTAAAACTTTGTTGACTGTAAAATGCTTGGGGGCAGAAAGAATTGTGCTTTGTAACTTAAAATTGCTGCAGGACAGGAAAACCATAGTTTTATCATGAAAGTAATATTTAATGCTACATATTTTATACTGGCACAGCACTTTCCATTTCAAGGGACTGTGAAAGTCTGCATGCACACACTCTACTCGGTAACCTGACATTCGGCACAGCAAAGACAAAGAAAAAGATACCTTCTTGTCTTTGTATCAGAGGCACGACTACTCAATATCAATTTATCTGCAATTCTTAAGAAAAAATAGGGCAACTGATACACCTTGTATATAGTCCTTTTTTCAGAACATAGAAAGATCAAAATAAACACCAAGACACTAAGCATAAGAAGTGCTCTGAAGCTGGGAAAAAAATTAATAAAGTGGTTAATATTTAAAACTTGTCTAGAAAGAACTCTCTTCAATATTTATAAAGCATCTTAAAACTGCACCAGAAATGCTAAATACTGCAGAAATGCTTAAAATCCGGAATCCAAGTGTGTCACTAACACCCTTTTACTCAGACAGCTTCCTTTGCAAATTCTTGCAGAAGATAAACTTTTACATATAAAAACCTTGCCTAGCAGAATTCCATCTCAATTGCTTAAATAGCTGTCGAAGCACAGAAGATATTTAATAATTACTATTATGTAAACTCTGCAATGACTATCCTGTAGCTGATTTGGTTTACAGAATGACAAAGAATAAAAATCCTCTCATTTCACATTCCATTTTTGCCCAACCCTAATATAAAAAAATTAAAAAGTAAAGATTTTACAATGGTTTCAAAGACATTTTAGTTGGGAATTAAGAACATCTGATTTGTCTTATAAAACTCAAGAGATGTATGGATTGATCTTATTTTCTCCTCCCACTTTCTGAATTATGCGACTGCTATATAGGAACTGATAATAATAATTTGGTGTTATGACCTCTTTGCACCCCGTTGATACCTCTGTGAACTCACCTCGAGTCAGGATCAGCCAGATGCTCTGAGGGCAAGACATTGTTGTAATGCTTTCAATACAAGAGCTTTCTTGGAAACTTTAGCGAATAATGGAAATAACCAAATCACTGAGTTGGCACTTTTGGGTCTTAGGCAGGGTCCACACAGAAGTGACGGCAAATGATGACGACAGGATCTTCTTAAATCTCTCCATACGCTTACTAATTTTATATTTGAGGACTGTACTGGGAAATACATCCATTCAGTTTATGGGCACTCCATTTCTAAGACAGTGGGCTTTCTTGGGTGTTTCAGTAGGCTGTCTACTTCTCACCTCTCTGTTCAGTTTCATGAGGAAATCCAAAATTTCTTCACATCATGTCTTGCTGAAATCAGACCGGGATCATGTTGCTATTCCTCTTTGCCCATAAGCAGGTGTTGCTGCGGTGTGTGGGTTTATTCTTGCTCAGTGCCATACTATCAGTCAACTTGTGTGGGAAGAGTGGAACAGAAGCAGCACACATCCAACAGCAACACAGTGTTCCCCAAACTTTAAATTTGCTTAAACCAAAGATGTAGTAAAGAGAAATTCTTTACCATGATTGATGGGCTGCAATAGCAAAACATAGTGAATGGCAAATAAAAAAGCAGTACTCTCTTCTCTACCAAAAAAGTAAGGGAGGCTTTGTTGAGGAAAACCAGCAGAACTGTTCAGGCACAGCATCCTTAACCAGAGGAGACACTGCTGCAGCAGCTGCTTTCCCTTGGTTTCTCTTCTTACAGGGGTGGGGTTGGCCATTTAGACGTCTGTATTTTCATTAAATATGGAATGTTCTCTGTTTACCTAAAACTGGTGCTACACAGCTCCCAACATTTATGTCCCTTAGTGACCAGGACTGCTGCACCCATTGTTGGAATAAACTTGTGCAACTGCACTATGAAATATTTCTAGATACAGTGTTTCATTTTGAACTTATTGCACAGAGTTTAGAGCACCTAATTCATAAGAGGTTATTCAAATAATTTGTTTTACCATCACTGTTCAAGACAGTCCAGGCCTCTTTTAACGTACTGGTATTCAAACCATTCTATGAAATTAGATATTTTATTTTTTTGTAAGCCTTTGACTCTTGGTGATTACTGCAGCTATGTTCACACAAATCCTGGTGAAATAATGATATGATATGTGAGTGTTTACACATGGGGAATTTAGATACAAAAGGATAAAATATAAAATTATATCTAATTTTGGGTAGCTGACATTAAGTATCTAAGACCAATTTTGCAAAGTCTTTAATTGATATATTTAATCCTAATGTCCATTATGTATCCTTTCAAACATCGTGTAGGTAAGAAGTCAAAAGGCTGTCATCACAAGCCTCCAGAAAATGAATCATCTGTTTTTTTGACTATCCTGAAAAAGTTTAAAAAATAACAACTTTAACGCCAGACCAAGTTCATACCAAGAATAATGAGGCAGTTATAGAAAAGGCCTGTATTCTAGTTCCAGTTCCCAAACTAATCCTTATCACAGTCAAATCACATTTTTCCTATTGTTAATCTAAATTACGAATTTACGAAAAGGCTACCAGATGAACAAGTATTTTAAAAACTCTCTCTTATGTTCAAGTAATAAGGATTGTGTTAGATCTTCCAGTGTCCGCTATCTAGTGCTCACTTAGATAATGGTCTTGGAGATATTACTTATCTTACATTCAGAAACTCTAATTTCATGACTTTGGTATACATTTTTCTTTACCCAGGAACTTGCAGTTTAGTCACTAAAAGTACTTTTACTGAAAGTAAACCTCTGTAAATGAAAAGCCTGCTGCTGAGAGAGACAGGGTCTGGTATACAGGGCAAGTGAGGTTGAAAAGATTGCCAAATCCTCTCTTCTCTCTATTCTTAGTAATATTACTGTTCTTGGTATTCTTCCCCAATTTGAATTACAGAGAAAGTCATTGACACAACAATAATTCCTGAAATTACTAATATATTTCAGATACCTGATGTCACAGTATAAAAAGAACAACTTAAAATCCTTCTTACCCATTCTTATCTGTCATCCACTTTAAATTAATGACCATATTTTTAAAAGCCATTTCAGATATGCAAATATATGAAAACTCTATTGTTAGAATATCAATGAGGTTTAAGTACAAGCCATAAACTGACAAAAACAATAGTGTTTAGAATTACAAGCAGCTGTGAAAAGAATAAAATAGAAAACAATTCTCCTGCTAGGACACTTTATATTGTTAAAAGTTTGGAATAAATTATGTTTTTTGTCAGAATCAGGACACAAATTTTAAATATAAGTAAACCAAAAATGTAGGTTATTAAAAAAGTAGTTGATATTCTGTGCTTTGAAATACTAAATAATCAGTACTTAAATATAAAACAGTGAAATCTGCTAAGCTAGGACTTCACTCAAATAACCGAGATCTTATCATATGAAATTCTAATTTTTCATAAAGTCTGAAAAGGGGAAGAAGAGGAAAATAAAGCTCTCCCTTTGTTAGAATTTTAAGCTACCTGTATCTGTTCTGTAGTACATGCAGAATGTGCAAGATTTGACAAATGTGTAATCATTTACAGCTTGATCATATCTAACAAATCTATGGGTCTACTTTAGCACTAATTCCTAATAAAGAAGTCAAACAGCCTAAACAACTTGTAGTTGAAACTATGAATAGATATAAGATAGGTATGAAGTAATAGTGAAATGTCTATGTTTCACAGTAAACACTTTTATCCTATTGACTGACATACCATTGTTGTTTTATCTTGCAAATATTCAGATTTGTGTTGGGTCCAATTCTTCAGATATTACACTTGTACAAACATACTATGTATAAAAAAAAGAGCATTTATATTGTAATTATCTTAAATGCTATTAGCAAAGAGAACAAATAGAGTTGAATCATAGAATCACAGAATCATAGAATGGTTTGGGCTGGAAAGGACCTTTGAAGATCATCTAGTTCTACCCACCCTGCCATGGGCAGGGACATCTTCCACTACATCAGGTTGCTCAGAGCACCATTCAACCTGACCTTGAACACTGCCAATGATGGGGCATCCACAATTTCTCTGGGCAACCTGTCCCATTGTCTCACCGCACTCATCATAAAAAATGTCTTCCTTATGGCCAATCTAAATCTACCTTCTTTCAGTTTAAAGCCATTGTCCCTTGTCCTATCACTACAGGCCTTGCTAAAAAGTCTTTTTCTGTCTTTCTTACAAGCTCCCTTTACATATTAAAAGGCTGCATTAAGGCCTCCCTGGAGCCTTCTCTTCTACAGGCTGAACAACCCCAACTCCCTTAGCCTTTCTTCATGGGAGAGCTGTTCCAGGTGTAAGATCTCAGGTGTGAGAAATATGATCCCCAGGTGCAAGAAATCAGGAAATGAGGGCAAGAGACCATCATGGCTGAGTTGAGACCTGCTGGTCAAACTAAAGGGCAAGAAAGAGGTGTACAGGCAGTGGAAGCAGGGACAGGTATCCTGGGAAGAGTATAGGGATGCTGCCCAGTTGTGTGCAGATGGGTTCAGAAAGACCAAGAGCTGGAGCTGAACTTGGCAAGGGATGCAAAGAATAATAAGGGCTTCTACAGGTATGTCAGCCAGAAAAGGAAGGTCTAAGAAAGTGTACCCCCCTGGTGAGCCAGACTGCAAAATGGTAACAATGGCTGAGGAAAAGGTTGAAATACTGAACAATTTTTTTGCCTCAGTCTTCCCTGGCAACCTCTCTTTCTACACCTCTCGATTGCATGGACTGCAAGACGAGGACTGGGAGAGCAAAGTCCCTCCCACTGTAAGAGAAGATCAGGTTTGTGACCTGAGGAACCTGAACATACAGAAGTCTGTGGGACCTGACAAGATGCATCCCAGAGTGCTGAGGGAATTGGCTGATGTAGTTGCCAAGACACTCTCCAGGATATTTGAAAAGACATGGCAGTCAGGTGAAGTCTCCGGGGACTGGAAAAAGGGAAACATTGCACCCATTTTTAAAAAGGATAGAAATGAGGACCCTGGGAACTACTGACCTGTCAACTTCACCTCTGCATCTGGGAAGATCATGGAACAGATCCTCCAGGAAGCTACGCTAAGGCACATGGACGTGATTTGAGACAGCCAGCCTGGCTTCACCAAGGGTAAGTCCTGCCTGACCAACCTAGAGGCCTTCTATGATGTAGTGACTACATCAGTGGACAAGGGAAGAGCTACAGATGTTGCCGATCTGGACTTCAGTAAGGCCTTTGACAGGGTGACCCATAACATCCTTCTCTCTAAATTGGAGAGATATGGTTTTGATGGGTGGACTGTTCAGTGGGTGAGAAATTGGTTGGGTGGTTGCATCCAGAGGGTAGTGGTCAATGGCTCAATGTCCAGATGGAGATCGGTGGCAAGAGGTGTCCCTCGGGGGTCTGTATGAGGAACAGTACTGTTTAATATCTTCATCAATGACATAGTGGGATCGAGTGCATCCTCAGCAAGTTTGCAGATGACACCAAATTGGGTGGTACGGTTGACATGCCTGAGGGATGGGATGCCATCCAGAGGGACCGGGACAAGCTTGAGAGCTGGGCCTGTGTGAAGCTCATGAGGTTCAACAAGGGTAAATGCAGGGTCCTGAACCTGGGTTGCAGCAAATTCCAGTATCAATGCAGGCTGGAGGATGAAAGGATTGAGAGTATCCCTGCCAAGAAGGACTTGGGGGTACTGGTGGATGAAAAGCTGGACATGAGCCAACAATATGAGCTCGAAGGCCAGGTGGCCAACTGTATCCTGGGCTGCATCAAAAGAAGTGTGGCCAGCAGGTTGAGGGGGCTGATTCTGCCCCTCTACTCTGCTCTGGTGAGACCCCACCTGGAGTACTGTGTCCAGCTCTGGAGCCCTCAGCACAGGAAAGATGTGGATCTGTTGGAGAGAGTCCAGAGGAGGGCCACAACAATTAGATCAATGGTGAAGAGTATTAGGGCTGTCCAGTAAAGAGAGATAATGCAGTCAAAATTCTCAGAAAAGGATAAGAGATATGAAATACTATTATCCTTCAATTGCAGATGGGGATGAAACACAGAAAAATTAAGTGATGAAAGTCATCTAAAGCTTTGGGTTTTAACAGAGAATTGAACACAGTTTCCTAAGCTAACAACTTACACTCAACCATTTCTTCTTCAATGGGCTGAAAACATTGCTTCCGCTTAAAAAACAGTTAATTTTTTACTTAGTAAAAGAGCTTTTGGTAAAGACATGAGATGTGTTTCACAAAGCCGTGTATAACCATATCTTAGTCACACACATGTGGGCAAAAAGCAAATAGTAAAAGGAACAGAGGCATAGAAAATCAAAATCCCAAATCCGTTCACATAATAAATAAACTTAATTAATTACCAGGCAATAATGTTGCATGTTTCTGGTTTTGGCCTAAGTAGACAATAGGAGGCTCTGCCTAAAATATTAATATTTTCTTTTCTTTACACAGAGTCTGACAGAATATGTGTGTGTTCTTCCTGTAATCCAGTTTTGCAGCCAAGAACTATCTCAGGTCGCTTCCCACCTCCTTCCATTTTCTCTCTTTGGTCCCTAATCCAAACTTCTTTCTTTTGCTGTCATTTTTATTTCTGATGTATTACATAGACATCATCCTTTTTGACGTATACAATCTATGATTAGGTAATTTTGTCATATTTTGCTAGAAAGTTGCCTTTTTATTTCATTAAGATGAATTTATAAACAAGAAAAAGAATTTTTTTTTTTTCAACCAGTGCAATGGCATGAGAACTTAAATTACTGGTTTATATATCCTGAAAAAGGAGAAAGGTGTTTTAAATGAAGTCTGAAGTTTCTTTCCTAAAGTTTGGTGTAATTTTCAATCTTTCTGAGTTCTGATAGATCTCACTCGATGGTGAGAAATAAGTAATCTGAAACTTGGGACCGATCCTTTAAATGCCTTATTTCTAGACACCATTTCAGGTGGTCCTGGACAATATTGTCATTAGAAACTACATTTGTCTTTGAGTTTGCCATGGATTTTTGGACAATGACGTTTTTCCCTCTTTGATATTAATATAGCATTCATTTTTCAATTAGCTATTAGTTTTTAGAAAGTAAACAACATGAAGTACATAGCAGGAATATTTAATATTCCTCACAAATTACTTTTTCTCTTTTAGTGCATAATTTCTTTGTTCATCCTCTGAAACTTTAGATGTGCTCTATGAAGTGATGCAATCTTCCCAAATTATCTTGAAACATAATGGCTTATATTCTCACATACTGATTCATTCAAATATATCTGTCTGTCTGTTAGGACATTTACATACTACGTCTCTATTTTAAGAGAACACTATAAGTACACAAAAGATCTAATTCAATGTCAATGAAGTCAACAGAAAGAAACCAACTGACTTCAGAGGTCTTAGGATCAAGCCATAGCTTATTACAGGCATCTAATGTTTCATTGTCAATGCAAATCTTAATCAGACAAATTAAGATATTTATGCTTTACAGTCAGTTGCAAGGCATAAGAGACAACTTAATGACATGGTGTTTAGGTTTTCAATGAGAAAAGTATATCTAGCAACTTGAATTTTAATAACCCTGTCAGCTTAAATTAAACTGGCAATAAACTTCAAAGAGAAATCTATCTGCTGGATTGTTAAGGTGTGTTATAACTAAAATTTCATACAAATAGTAGTGTGGCATTTCTCAAAGCTTTACACAGACAAATAAGTTCCATTATCCTCTTTTCCACTAAGACGTTGGCTTCTAAGATAAAAACATAGAAGTTACATCTCCCAAATATTAGAAAGGTGGTTTTGCGAAAGTGTCCTTCTATTGATCTCATAACTGTACATGGAAAAGACTTAGCAGTGACTTCAGTGGCACCAGGATTTCAAATACTACTATTAAATCATTCTCAGAGATGTTTCCTTTTAAAACTTCTAAGTAATAGCAGGCAGGGAATGCAGAGAATGTTCAAACATCACTTCCAATGTACAGCATTCTTCACTCCTTTGTGTTTGAAGACACATCTGAAGCAACCAAAATGTATTTAAGACTGCTGAGTCTGCATTAAGAATGGTTGAATGTCCATAAATATCTAGTAATATCAAGGCCATTCTTTTCTCCAAGTTTATTTGCTATCTTAATTATCTGGAAAGCAGGATAAGCACATTAGTGGAATGACAATGAACATTAACTAAATTTCTACAGAGTACTAAAACTAAGGAGGACAGAGAAAGAGGGTAAAATGTTTGTGAAGACATCATAAACTGCAAACAGAATAAAACTGAGATGGAAATGTGGCCAACCCTTCTCTGCCCTTAGAAATATGTATCTACTAGGTAAAGAACCTGCTTGGATGACAGCTTCTTGAACTAAATGATGGTGACAATAGGGTTGAGTGTTTAT
>RSEF01000003.1:99171292-99197043 GCA_003993805.1 Himantopus leucocephalus | reverse complement strand
ATAAAATAAACCAGTTAGTACAGTTACCTAATGTTAGTCAGAAAGCTTCTCAGCTTCAGTCAGTGGAATTTTATACTGCATTGCACAGTGTGAAACATTTATTATATCACATAAAAAATGCACAAAAAGCCGTCTTTTTCTAAATTTTAAACAAATTGCATAAAGTACATACTGAGATTGTGGTTTGCACACTATTGGATAACAAAGAAAACCTGGCTATTAGTACATAACAACTTCGCAGTAAGGATGAAAGTATATCAGCGTTTAATGAGAAATTGCTGTTATAACCTGTGTTTTTACTGATGCTCCTCACAGTTAAGCAACGTGGCCTCAGCTACACTGCTAAGTGATGTGTGAAGGGCCACAGCCTGATTGCACTGGCCTCCGTTAAAGGCTGGGTAATCAATTTCAAATCCCAACGGTTCATGCAGACACCATAAGTCAGGAATTGCTGTGCTCCAGTATTATACTATAACCTTAAAGGATAAAATCAAACGTAGTTTTGAAACCAGATTGCATGTTTTGCAATATAAATAAAGTAACGCACTTCTGATTTGACAGAAAAACACATTGGAACTAAACACACCGAGAACTGGGAGCATAGTGTACAGGTTTACCTTAGCATATTTCTTTCTTGTGATAAATAATTCAGTGGTAAGAAAACCTGAGAATTGTAGAGCTGTTGATAATTACAAAAACATTTGGTCTCAATATTGCAGTAAGACAAAGTTTTGTGCTGAATTTTCCTGGGATTTTAAAAAATATAAATTTATAGTCACAGAAAATTAAACAATTCAAGTCCATCTTTGCTCAGCTTTTGGTATCACATTTATTGAGTATCTGATCCCTAGTAAACACATTTTTAGTCTAGGTTTATTTAGGCATATGCCAATAAATTGTGTATCATAATACATTAATTAATCAATTACTTTAACTAAGGGACCTGCAGCTGTAAAGAATTTAATAATTCATTTATAAGTACTTTTATGATGGAAGGCTTTGGTAAAAAAAGAAGAGAAAGGGAAGACTAATATAGTATATATTTTGGATTAGAAGTAGCAGATAAAACTTACAGGAGCTGTAAAAAACTCATGCTCTATACTTCATGCTCTAGGAATGGTGTGAGTTGTTTTCAATCACTGTATCAATATAAGCAGCAGAACAACTTGGAAATGGGTTAACATCTGTCACTCACCCTTGTTTTATTCAGAGGACTGGTCTTAAGCCAGTCCTAAAAATTTATGTCTTTCATAAGACCCATCAGTTTTAACTACCTCTTGCTGTGATTCATGAAATGGTTGCTTTCTGCCATTCTTTTAAAGAATAAAATGATTTTGACTTACTGCTTGTTTACTCTGTGTCTTTCCTCAGTGTAATTCCTGTATGAATTACAGATAGGTAAAGCCAGGAAAACATAGCGCTGGATTTAGTCCACTATATTGAATAAATGGACACATGTTACGTTTGAGAAAGCAGAGTACTTCTGATGTAAATTTCTAGACTTGGCACTGGGAATAAGACTGTACCAGCAAGAAGAGAATCACGTATTCATCTTTCTCACTGAACAGCAGGAAAGAAGTATGTCACAGGAATAATACCAGCAGCTGCTTGAGACTTTTAAATTATATGTGGAAAAATAAAAACATGCAGAATGTTAATTGCTTAGAAAGCTTGTTTAAAACAGTAAGAATATCGACTTTTTCAATCTAGCCACTCTAGCTGAGCTACAGTTGTTGTTATAGGTCAGTTGTGAAAGTTTTAGGAACCAAATTTGTAACAGAAAACAAAAAAAAGGAGGTTATAATCAAATATTCAATATTTCAATGTTTTAATGCACCTTACATTAAGATTTACACTGCAATGCCACGTAAAAAAATCCAGTAACATTAATTGTTGCTGTCTGAGGCCCCCTTCTCCTAATTCAAAGTAGCTTGATCTTGGATAAGTTTTGTAACATTCAGGAGATGCTGCATCAAATTCAGTTGAGACAAAAGATTAATTTAGTAAGCTATGCCTGTTTTTTTCATATCTGAAGTTGGACCTGAGCTTTTTGAGAAAAAGCAACAGTTTCTTCATATTTTTCTGATCTGTGTGTAGTGCTATACCACAAGGAAAGCTTAAAGAAGCTATATCTACGTAAGTGGTGTAATTAAATATGTTCTGGTAAGTATTTCTGAAATGGCATCTTTGGAATTATAATGCTAACCACTGTAAAAGTTTACTTCAGAGCAATTTTGCAAAAGTACCAAATCCCATATTTACCTAATCTTCTGTTTAAACTTTGCCGAAATAACTAGAATCTACTACTTAATTATCATTGTGTTATTCTCCATCTTAGCTGTCCTACTTTTAAGCTTTAATATTTTCTTACAAAAATGAAGTTGACCCTTTTTAATAAGCTTCTTTTCAGAGATCAAATATATCTGTAATATTTTCTCAACTTCTCTGATTCTGCTACCTGTGCTTAAGTATGTATGAGTATCAAATTCTGTTTATTTTAAATTTATTTTGACACTGAAAGAGCCTCACCTTTCTTTATCTTAAACCATTTGGAAAGCTTTGCTTATTTATGTTTCTCCCAATATGTACAGCCTTATTATTTTGATAGTATAATATTTTCAGTCTGATCATGCCATTCAGTTTAGATATGTTCTATCTAATGTGTAAATCCTTCTCTTCAGTTTGCTTAGAGGCAGAGAAAAAACAATAAAACTATGCTCCTTTATCAGTTTTCTTTTAAATCTGATGGCACAGAAAAGTAGCTATAATCTTAGATTTTTTTAAGGACTGTGTACTAGTTTATTCTCATTTTACATAGAGGTCATCAATTCCAATTATCCATACTTAATGTACTTTAATTTATTGCAAGCTCTCTTTTGTAACAAACTAAATAATTCCTTCAAAAAGGAAAGCGAAGCATGGAATAAGGGATAGTGTACATAATAGTGCTACTGTCCCATCACACACTATCAACTTCACCTACCCATCTTGTGNCACACTATCAACTTCACCTACCCATCTTGTGGATCCTTTGTGGATGCTTCGTAGACAGCTTTCTAGGATCCAGGCTTTACCAGGGGTGGCAGCAGCACCATGAGGTTAACTGGATCCTGGGGAAAGCAAAGCAGAGCTTGAAGAGCTGTGCCCCTTTTCTGGCATCTGCTGAAGTGTGGATGAGGCAGATGAGTCAGGGTGTTTGTAAAGAGCTGAAGGTGCAAAGGTATAGCTCTGGGATAGCTTTCATGCTGTGATGTATTCTTGCTGGTATGCAGGATGGATATGACTCATTTGCCCCAACAGACTCAAAGCTTTCCCAGAATAGAGGCTGACCTATCTGGTCCCAGACATGCAGAGTACTTTCAGGCTACCTTCTGAAAGATACAGAAATACAGCTTTAAAGAACAAACAAGCAAAATATCCCAAATCTTGCAGATTTCCTCTTATCCCTTCCCAAGGACAGATTTTTAACCTGCTTGATGTACAAAACCATGTGTAGTGGTTGTTGTAGAAATATTGAGTGCCAGCTAAGAAATTTATTTCACAAAGCTTATTGATTTCTGCAGACAAATCTCTTGAAATATCTTAGTCTCTACAAATCATACTGGCTCTGGGAATTTCTGGCTTTAAGTTATAGTCCCATGTAATCTAAAAATCCCAGTCCTATTTAGGAGATGTTCTGCAGCAAAACACATTTATTCAATTTGGAGTTAACAGATGAAATTTTAAATCCCTTAACTGAAGTGAAACCATTCCTGATTTGTACCAGTACACATGAAATAAGAATCAAACTTTATATAATTATGAATTATGAAATAATTTAATAATTATCCAGCCGAGAAGTATGGAAGATATTAAAAGGAGAAAAAGTCTAGCCGTGTGAACTACAGAGCAACTATGTGGAAGAATAACCTGCCACTGATCCTAGATGGCATAGGTGGAAAGGCAAGTTTTCTTGTGTGCTTGGAAAGAGCATATTCTGTCCTCTCAGTCTTGCTTTGGTCTATCAATTTCAGAAGTTTTATGTCCTCACTCATTCTGAAGGAATTACACACTGTATGGAGATCGCTGACACGTAGTCTCCCTCGGGAGTCTGTATTGGGACCAGTACTTTTCAGTATCTTCATCAATGACATAGACAGTGGCATTGAGTGCACCCTCAGCAAGTTTGCAGATGACACCAAGCTGGGTGGTGAGGTTCACATGCTTGAGGGACAAGATACCATCCAGAGGGACCCGGACAAGCTCAAGAACTGGGTCCTTGTGAACTTCATGAGGTTCAACAAGGCCAAGTGCAGGGTCCTGCACCTGGGTCACAGCAACCCCTGGTATCAATACAGGCTGGGGGATGAAGGGATCGAGAGCAACCCTGCCAAGAAGGACTTGGGGGTACTGGAGCGGAAAAGCTGGACACGAGTCGGCAACGTGTGCTCATAGCCCTGGCTGCCAACTGTATCCTGGGCTGCATTAAAAGATGGGTGGCCAGCAGGTCAAGGGAAATGATTCTGCCCCTCTACTCTGCTCTGGTGAGACCCTACCTGGAGTACTGTGTCCAGCTCTGGAGCCCTCAGCAGAGGAAAAACATGGACCTGTTGGAGTGTGTCCAGAGGAGGAGGGCCACAAAAATGATCAGACGGCTGGAGCACCTTTCCTACGAAGACAGGTTGAGCTGAACATCACTGTTTAGCTCTTAGTCAAAGGTTATCCATTTTCATGTTTTGTTATGCATATTGTTATAATTTTATGTTGAATGAAATTAACATAGTAGTAGTGTAGCTGGTAGTAAAGCGAAAAATTATATAGTAAGAATAATGATAATATAGGGCCCTAACCTATAAGAAGGACTTTCTTAAAAGAGGGTAAAACCTTTTCTTTGTTTCACATATGACATAACTGTAGATTTCAACTTCTGTGTCTAAACCTGTCTGAATGGAACATGAGGGTGTACAGCACCAAACATTCCAGACATATGGATTTTCTGCAATTTCCCACTATGCACTGACAAGGTTTGACTGAGGGCAAAACTGGCAGATGGCAGGGGACAAGTGAAGATCTCTTTGTGAAATGGAAAGAATTGGGAAATGTGGGGATATTTATTTGCTTTTGCCGTCTTATTTATAAAATAACGGTTTAACTTCATCAGAACATCTATGAATTGGGAATATACTGTTACAAGAGATGTCAAATGAGTTCCCCAGATACTGAACAGAATGATGTCGCTCTTAGTGAAATATTCCTCACTGGGTATAAGAAGTACTTGAGGAACTCACCTTTGTTCTACTAGCACAATACCTTTGAGGCTTTATATTGACCTGCAGGAGGGCTGGAAACAGATTTATTTGAATACACAAGTAATAACTCATCATATGAAGAGGGTTTCAAATTAAATATTATGGTATACAAAAATGCCTTGCAAACAAAGATCTATTCTGTTGATCAGTAGATGGCAAGCTTGCTACACCCAACCTTCAGAAAGTGTTCTGCCAGCATTTACAACACAACTGTTATGTTGTATTATTATTTCTGATATATAAATTCATAATAATTAATTTGTTGAATGATTTGTGTATAAAATACTCTGTATAGATGATATATCTTTTAAAAATGGTCTAAAAACATAAATTATAATTAGTATTATATGTGCTTACTTCCCTCAGCTAGTTTTTATCTTAAATGACTACATGCTTTAAATCTTTAAGGTTTTTATTTTTATTTGCAAAAATACCTATTTTATTAATTCTAGGGTATTCTTTAGTGTTTGTATAGTTTCTGTATTTTAGCATTTGTCTTTCTATCAGAAGCTTTTCCCACATCTCTTTATAGAGATTGCAACACACAGCTAATAATCAGGATTATCTTTAGTACTTATGACTGTAAACCACAAAACAGCAATAGGAATATGTTTGGTTTGCTATATATCTGCCATTATTCCTTGATGTTCTGGGCATCTATCTTTTCTAATAGCATACTAATAACATTTTTATAGCCAGGAATTGTTAGGTAGATGTAATGTGGCTAAAGGGAGAAAAGTACGTAAATAAAGTACATAATAAGAATATAAGAGAGTGCAAAGAGAATTAAATCCTTAAAGAAATGAATAAACGAGATTAAGGGAGATGATAGGCATACTGAGAAATCACAATTTTTAATTGTCTGGGGCCAAATTGCACATTGAGTTATCTCTTCCCATACTCTTCAGTAGTTAGTCTTGTTTGCTGTCTTGAATATTCCAAAATGGGTGTGAGGAATATGTATTGACTGTAAGTGATGGAAATTGTTTCCTAATATTAGCAGAGGGTGGTTGCAAGATTGGCAGTGAAGTTCATTTACACAGCTTTAGGAACAGAGCCACACACTGCTACTGCCTGACCTTGGGACTTCATGTAGCTCTGCAGGAGGAAACTAAACTGCGTTTTTTTGGATTTCAGGGGTTTTTGTTTGGTTGGTGTACGCATGTGTGTGTCTGTGTGTGTTTGGTTGGGTTTATTTTGTTTTTTCTTTTTTTTTTTAAGGAGAAATTTCAGTAAATATTTAGCATAAAAATAAACACAATTGCTTTAAAGTGACAAGAAAATACAGTAAAAAAATTACTTGTAATAATAGTAGAATCTAAGTCATAAAGGCTTTTTTCAGCTATGTATTACGTACAAGGGTGGAGAATGGAAAACAGTATGGAAGTCAAGGACTAAATGTCTCAATGGCCATGGATGGGAAAGTGGGGTTTCTGCCCTTTTTCTTATTAGGTCCTGCAAACCAATGGAAGTCTTCCTTGTATATTTGGTCTTCCTTTGTAGATTAGGGATAACTAAGCATAAAGGGGAGACCAAATCATTCTGACCAACAAGTTTATTTACAAGCAGTAGACCTGTTTCATGAAAGTTTTTTAAAACCAAGACAGACACTTGTTTGCATTGAAAATATGGGATGAATTTTAATATATTATGTTGATTTTTTGGCTGAAGGCATCTGAAGCTGTTAACTATATTATTGCAAAACTGATTACATTCTCACTCTTTCACTACAAGGTGCACCTGCAAGCCCATCTTTTGTTGTTAACACAGTCTGAGACCATGGAAGTACCTCATTAAAGAGATGGGCGTCAATCACACATCTAATCTATGTGCCCAATAAGTGAGCAAACACAGAATAATAATTTTCATTATAGTATGAAATACATTTATTATAGTATTAAAAAGTCAGTGAACTGAAAAATAGTAAAGTAAAAGGAAAACAGAACAATATACATACACACATGCAAACAGATTTGAAATGCCATAACGTCCAAACATAAAAGAGAGTTCACAATAAAAAGCTCCAAATTATAGCTTGTTAATATGCCTTCAAGAAGATCACAGTAGGTCTGAAAGTTTGTTGGTTTTTTTTTTCAAGTGTGCTCTTTTCCAGTGTAGCATAAAATAAACTTCCATGGTATTACAGCTGTACTATAGCAGTAATCGGTATATCAGAGAGAAATTGTCACTTCTACTGCAGAGGTGGAAATAGTATAACAGCCTTAGTGACCTTTTGTAGGTCTTTCTAGTTACTTTCTAGTTACTCTTCTTCACTGCAACAGGATTATCTATTCTGTCTTTATTTTACATAAACCAAATACAAGCAGAAGTTTAAAGATTTTGGTTTCCTATCAATATATGCTCCACAGTATGCAATGTGCAAAAATAATATTTAACAATAATCTGTTTTATATCATTTTTTTCCTTACAAAATACAACTGCTAAACATAAAATTTTATAGAATGGTCATAATGATCATGGTATCATTTTGAAAAATTAAAAAAAAACCAAACAAAGAACAAACAACAGGTCCTTTCTTAGAAGGGGATTATATAAAATAAGGAAATTTGTCCACATACACACACACACAGATACAGCTTCTAGGATGAAAATTTTAGATCTTTAATTCTATGCAGTTTTTTCCATGCCCTGGTATATGTAAAGTCCATTGGGGACAAATCACTGATTAATTTATATTTGTTTACCTCCAGTAATTTCTGTGTAGTTTCAGAGTTCTTCTGACCCATGCTAATAAATGAAAGCTATTTCATATAACACAATTAGGCAAGACTGGGAAATGTTTCAGAGGATAAATTTAGAAAAAAAAAAGTCATTTTAGATGTATTTTTGAATTTTAGTTGCTATAGTAACAACAGATTTCTTCTTTGCTGCACATTTCTTTACCGTATACTCAGAGCTCTACGTGACAAAACAACAATTTTACAGTCTACAATTTAGTCTCAAGAAAAAGATTTTCCCCCTCTGGGAGAACATGATTAGACTGGAGCTTACAGAGCTGCTAAAAGTTTGGGGTCTGTCAGCATTTCTGACTTAATTTCAGGGGTTTATGACCTACTTGTAAAACTTCTTTATGGAAGGAAGCTTAGCACAGTTGTCTGCTTCTGGAAACATTCTTTAGTGGTTTTAATCAAAATTTTTTAAATCCATTTCACAGCTTAATTTATAGGCAAATTAAAAAACAGTAGACTAGAGTAGTGACTTCTGATATCAGTTGTGCTAGCTCATAACTTCATTTTTTTTTTTTGTGCGAATGAGATAAAAAGCTGATGGAGTGAACAAGCACAGCATCAATAAAATGAAAGAATTGATGGAACCGAGCTGGTAAAAACTGAATAACTTCCTCTGAGCCTCACAAATCTTCAGATCTTCATGTACATATAACACACCTGCCTATTCGGGTAACAATGTTAACAGTACATACTAATGTATATAATACATAATATATTAGGCTGTAAGAGTTTAAGATTTCATTTCAAAAGCAAATTAGATGTAATTCTTTCACAAGTAAGTAGGTTCTTAATTTCCATTCAAATTATTAGTGGGTTAGTGCTAAAATACATGTGAAGATTTGGGTTGAAGATACATATAAACTCTTAACAATACACACAAAGGTTCAGAATTTCCACTGACACCTATGTCAACGTGTGTTCTCATCTGGTTTGGTGCTTCTGAAATTTTAACCAGAAGTCTATTTGCATCATTAAGGGTGCAGATCTTTTCTGAACCATTCTAACAGGTCAAGCACTAGTACTCAATTTGATGTCTGAAAGATTTTAGCAGGAATAAATTGTTTAAATCCAGGAAATCAAGCTAGATAAACCATGCTCTGGGAGCTTTCCAAAGCTAACATGACATTTCCAGATTTGAAACACAAGCATGGGTGCTCCCACGTAATCAACAGCACTCCCTTGGGCAGAGATGAGCAACAGGCTGCTACAAGTGGTGGGTGTCCTAAAGTAGTAAAAGTTGTGTAAATACATTGTGAGCATATCTTAAGTTCTTAAATCACTTCTAAGCCATGGAAAATATCTTTTTCATTCTCAACTCTTATTCTCTTTGTAAAGTGAAAGGATATGCTTACATAAACAGACTTACTCTGGTGGTTAATTTTTCAATTTAGGAGTGGTCTCATTAAGAGATTTAGTGTTTTTGAAGAAAACCTCAGGGTCTACAGTCAGCTCATATAACATAGATTTCTTATTACAGACTCTTCTTTACCAACAGTGGGAATTCAAAAGGGAGAAAGACTTCTGTAGCCTGTTTTACACAATATCTGGGTATTAGGGAAAATCTTTTTCTATACACAGCTAAATCCAAAGCAATTTCTGGCTGACAGAACTTTACACAAACTAAATATGTTACCCTACTTCTATAAACTGAAGGTAGAATATGATCTCAACCTCTAAAATCAGGTCTACAGAGAGTCTTCTGTCCTGCGATTTTATCAGAAAACAAAAGCAGGAGCCTGAATAATACCGCATCTCAAGTGATTACCACTTTTGAGCAGATGTTTAGTCACATCTATTGAGGGTTCATACCCCTCAAGAATGGCAAAATCTAACAGAAAAAGAATCATGACATTAGTCAGAGATGGCAGCACAAGATCAGTCAGGAGCATGCATCTTCACACCTGTACATTAGTTAACTCAGTGAGTCCTTTACCTGGATCATGGCTCTTAGGCACTATAGTAGCACAAATAGTAACTTCTGCTCAGATGTGTTAAGCATATGCATAGTAAAAAAAAAAAACATTAAAAGACAGCAAATTGAAAATTTTGTAGCAGGAATTATTCCGTGTGATATTCCTGCTATTTCTCTCATTGAAATGTTCTGTTTTCAATGAGGTTTTTAGAGTTCACACTTCAGTGAAGTAAAAGGGACGTAGGAGATATGAGTTTCCTGCTTTGCTACTGTTGTTTGAATAGGAGGCTATTCATTAGTGCTTTACTAATGGTTGTGATGGCTGTGTCTTTGCAGTGGAAAAGGTCATCCTATTACAAAAACAGCAGGCACAGCATTTTCTGAACAGCATTGCACACAGTCAAATCTAACATCAGAGGACTCACCAATTTTTTCCACCTGCTGTTTTCTTCTTTTTTTATGAAATCCTGACTTTTTTGCATTATTGTGTTAGAAGTTTCAACCAGACATTTACAAACTCTACATCGCTGTTCCTGTTGAGACCCCCTGATCAGATCAGTAGAGGGAACATGCAGGAATTTCACAATAATAAACCTTTGATCTGAGTGCTGATGGATACTATCAGCTGCTTATGATGATTTTTAATGGATGAAGGGCTGCTTGGTTAGCACAGTTTCAAGCATCCTTGTGTTGCTTTGATATGCTGAGGAAGAGATGGGGTCAAGTCCCAGTAATTTGCCTGTAGCTTGATTAAAGGACTGCAGAGACATAACTTCATCTGATACACCTCAGGAACCCTCTGAGTCCCAAACACTCTTACAGGAGAGAGGATGGCTCAAAACTACTTCCTTCCCATCTTCATGAGTAATACAGGTTGCATTCTTCCCAATCCTAAGGCCATCACACACTAGTTCTTTGAAAGCACCTTAATATATATAGAATATCAGCAATTACATGTCATTTAAGTTATGTGGAAACCTTCTTAATTCAGTGTTTCTCTTTATTCCTTTCCTACAGATTTTTTTTTTCTAGTTTGATTAAGAAATGGAATTTACAATAGGAAGAGAACTGTAGAAAAGAAACACTAGGCTAGTCACAGAAAATCAAAGGCAGAAAGGAAAATGTTTTTCCTCTTTCCCATAACACAGCTTGGTTATTGACCATTGCCCTTAAGGCAGTGCTCTGGTCTGGAATGTGATGGTAAAACCAACATTTTGGAGTTCTCTGTCAGTGACTTCAGTCTTTCGGCATTACATTTGCTCAGATTTCCTTTTNTTTTTCCCCCCCCCCCCCCCCCCCTGTGAATGCCAGTTTCAAGAACTAAATTGCCCTTATTCTTCTAGAGAAAATTTAAGGTTTTACCTGGTCACAGATTAACAGCAGCAGTGGAAATTTTGCAGTCCAGAGGGTAGCCTTGATTACAGTAGGGCAAGCTCACGGGAGGTTGGTATCAATAGCTAGGCTGCATAAATGCACATGAGGTCATCATTTAGCCTGGAGGATCTCAAACCCTAGTGTAACACTCCAATAGCACAAATCAGAAATCATCAAATAATATTGCACTGCTAGAAAACATCAGTAAGCAGAGATTCTGGTCTTATATGCCTGACAGGTGGTATGAGAAGAAAAGAAACTGACCCCGGGCTATGTTTGCTGAAATGACAGTTAGAAAAAAAAGAAGCCTACTTTTATAGGAGAAAAAAAGTAATAAATTGTAAATCCAACCAATGACATCCAGTATATTTTGAGTTAAACAATTAACCTTTGAACTCACTCTCAGAGAATGTCTGTTTCACTCACCTCAGGCTAAGGGAATGACCTTCCTTCACTCATCCTGTACCTTGCAGGCTGCAACACAGCCATCCACATTATAATTTTTGTTCTTCGGGGAGAGACTCTCCCATATATATTAGTGGGGAACAGATCATGGTAACGAGGTGTACAGGATGAGAAATCAAGATTGTGTAATTGTGGACTTGTTCCAGGCAGATGGCTTGCAAGTGAAGCTATCTGTAGCACAAAAGTTCCTAAGTCCTGAGGAGAAGGAGAAGAGCTATGAGATGGGTAAAGTATTAGTCTAGGAAATTTGTGCTCTGCAGAACTGGGTTTTTGAAGGACCATGGTGGCATGCTCTAAATGGCACAAATCTAGTCCAATGCAGGTGGACTTTCTGTCCTTATAAAAAACCCTATACCTGGTTTAAAACAAGCTTGTAGAGAAAGAAACATCTGGAATTGTGCCAATCCACCGTTGTGAACATTTCCTTATTTTATCATTTCCTTTTCCTCTCAGCACTTTGCTGAGAGCTCTAAACGCATAAGTTTGATTCAGTTCCCTGAGGAATTTTTAGTACTGAAAAATAGCATTGAAGATCCTTACAAAAATGATCTTATGTTAATTCTGTCAAACATGTCTAAACTAGTGTGCTCTAATGTTACATGCACTGCACAAGTGCTTGAAGGAAAAGGTTCTGTCGCTAACTCTGATATCAATTCATGACAAGGCAGTAACTTTTTCTTTCTGTCCTCCACAATCAAATGAAAATTTTTATGCTATTGAGACCACAACGTGGTGACAGACCTCTTCTGATCTGATCAATTTTCTTATCAAAGAACCACATACAATGAGGAAAATGGTGAATTCTGGAGTCTGTCACAGTTTGTAGATGGTCCAGATTCACCTATCAGTTGATGACCCAGAGAGCTACAGAAAATGATTCTCCACCAGTATGGGGGAAGAAATCATACAGAAATATTTTTTGTCAGTAACATTCTGTCCTCCCAAGCGATTTGATTTCCTGCAGTACTTCATTGATCTGTTTAAATAAACATTCTAGTCTCTACAAGAGCTGGAAAAGAATTTGCTTTCCTCCAATAGAAATAGACCTTTTGTGGTAGGAAAAAAAACCTCGTGTATTTCTTACAAAGGCTAGAGAACTTGAGTTTAAAAATCCCATGTGCCTCATGCTCCCACTTTTGTGAAGGTCAGACTTCAACTCTTACCTTGGGTTGTATTTGCTTCCCTATGTGGTGGTGTTAAACAATAGTTTATTGGAGAGTTCTTGCCTAGCAAGTCAGCAATATGATCTAGGTCTTCCCATCTCCCAGTGCTGCCCTATGTGTTGTCCAGTATTTCTTAAGTGAGCAACACATAGGCAGTCCTTTGAATATAGGACTTCTCTTACTATCGGCTAGCAAAATGAGATATCTTTCATTTATTCTTTTCAACAAAAGAATAAATGCCTTCTTGCCTATACTGCAGCCCCTCTAAAAACAAAGGAGTGTAAAGCAGCCATACACCTTAAGCTTTATCTGGTCTTAAGAGTAAATTAGGAGAAGAAGGTATATAGCACATCACACTAACCTGGTCACATAATTCACTGTTCATTTACCAAATAACTATGTGCTTTTCTAAAGCTTGATTCCAACTTCCCCAGTAGCATTTTCATTAATTAATTTTTTTTATTCTTAATGAAAGGAAACATGGTCATGATGTTTTTACTGAATATATTCTGTTTGAGACTAATCATATTTGATGGACCAGTTTCTTCACAGAACTTAGACAGAAGCTGGGTTACTGTCTTCCAATTTTGAACCATTACAGATCACTGGTACAATCTAGCCATTGAGCTCATGAGATCACCCTGCATTTAAGGTTCCTCATTTACGATGCAGGGAATTTATGATCTAAAAAGTAGAAAATGATTTTTGGTTTTGTTGTTTTGATGTCTCAAAGGTAGAACATCTCTTCTCCTTGACTACCTAAAGAAGAATATGTTTCCTTCCAGCTAAATATAAACTGATACAGAATCTAGGCAATCCGTCTTATTCCATTCCATTAGATGTTATGCTCATGTAAAAGGTAGGCATACAGTAATAGCCTGAATTAGCAAACTCCTGAAGGCTAAATTCCACACTTTACCACTATGTATTGCATAGCTCTAATAATCTATAATATTCTTTAACGAAATTTGTGTACCTGACAGAAAATCCATTGAAGAAACTGATATTAATCCTACTAGAATCGGTCTAACACAGCATACAAAACTTTTAAAGAGTAATGAAAGAATACACCTTAAAGACTGACATTTCTAAATAGGTAAACAAACAAAAGTCTAATATCAAAATTTTTGTTTGTTTCCAAGTAGAGAAAGGCTGCAGGAAACGAGAAAAAGCAGCAAAGAAAATGCTTTTAAATATCAGGGTGAAACAATATCTCATTCTGTACAAGAGTGGTTTCTTACTCTTTCTGAAGAGATTATCTATAGCAACAGCATACTTGGTTTAGTAGAACTTACTACTATTTAGCAAAGAATGTCCCTTAAAAAAATGAAAATAATGTATAAAATATGAAAGTAATTTTCAGTTATTGGTTAGGGGGAGGGAAGAGAGAGTAATATAATGGTACCATAAACCATGTTTCATAGTGCAGTTCAAACATTATTATTAAGTAAACGGTTACTTATCACAAAACAAGACTTCACCTGACTACTGCGCACATTGAAGAGTTAGTATGTCATTACATATGGAACTATTCACTCAGCTAAAGCCACAGCATTTAAAAGGATGTCAGAAGCTTAGGCTCAGATCTTTAGGGAAAAGTTCTCTGTTCCTCTATATAAACATGAGTCGGTGTCCTATTTTTGCTGCTGTTTCCTCATAGCACTTTATCCTAATCCACATTAACCCAGTATATATCTGTGATGTGAGAGTAATGTAGCAGTATTGTAATTAGCTATAGTAATTAAAATTCAGCATTTCGCAGAAATGGTTGACCGTGTTTTGCATACTGTATTCTCTACTTGTTATTTGAGCAAGCTATTTGACACACACTAGATTTCCCTGCAAAAGCATTTTCTCTTTGCAGATTGAAAGATAGAAGGTTTTATAAAAGGCTGTCAGTGTTGAAAGCTCAGTAGATGTAGGGAACAGCTAATTGCATAATATGGTGCTGCAAAGCTAGTTAATTTTCTTAATGAATGCCATAAAGTTGTTTTCAAAAAAGATCAAAACAGGAAATCATGCTGAGTGACCCTTATTTGGAAATCACTTCTGAGGAGAACAGGAAATGTATGTACAGACCTGGTATCTGATTCTGCAGACACTCACGTACAACCCCAGCTTTCTGCAAGTCAGAATTTCCACTGGGAGAGAAAGGGAAGTTCCATTGATGGGAAGTTATGGCTGGGTTACCCCATGTGAAGTGTGATTATGGGGGAGTTAATGCACCCTCCCCACGGTAGTGTTGAGACACCTCTGGAAAGATGAATATTTGCACCCCAATACGTCCATTACTTACAGCCCTGGAGGGGTGAAATGGGGTCCTGGGTTGTGCGTAGGTTTGGTGAGACCCTGAAGGGGCTGGACGGGGACAGTCATGACCATTACTGCCTCAGAGACCTGATAGCGTACATCCTGAGACCTCCACCTCTTTCATTAGCTCCCTTCAAAGAAAAGACCAAGTCTACAGTTTTCACCAGAATGGTAATTTAAAAAGCAAATAGCAAGAGGGAGTTTCAGATGTCAAGTTCCTGTTTAACACAATTAGGTGCCCACGTTCCCTTGTTCAGTGTATGGGGAACTTGAGTGCCTAACTCTGTATATAATCCCTGGAGCCAGAGAGGAAACTTTAACACATTTAAAATTCAAATATAACAATGTTGCTTTTGGTTCTGGTCATTTTGGCAAAAGGACATAAAGCTTTTAATTATTATACAAATGCTTCTGCAGTCTATATACTTAATTACTGTTTTGGGGATTTGATATATAGACATGTTTTTTGGGGGTAGGAAAGCAGTTATTAGAAATCTAGTCTAACGCAAAGGAATCATTTACTCAATGGCATACCTAAATATATTATTTTTATTATCAGGAGAACAATTTCTTATTTAGTTGTACCATCTATGTACCCTTTCATAACAGTTATTGACAATATATGTTCATGAACCACAAGATATCCCTATTGTATTTGTATTGAATATCATCTACAAGTAAACTGACACAGAGTTGAAAATACTCTAATATAATATTATTGTGTGTATTATGTCAAAATAGTGGGATTTTCTGTTTAAGTTAAATACTAACCTATAAATTACTGTAACAAATAAAGAAGAGCAAAATTATAAGTTGAAAGTAAAATCTTTTGATTGCCTTCTGATTACCCCCACATGTGCCTTTTCCCCCCCATCATAATTTATGTGCAGGCTTTTACTCCACTTCTTTGTCTTGCTCTTCATCGAGCCTCATTGGATTCTAAAATTCATCAGAACAATGACTAGAAGAGGAAGAAAGCTGGTGGCTGTGGTAAAAGTTCATCAGCAAGTCATAGAACTTCACTGAGCTGTTGAAATGCCTACAAAGGTAAATGAAGTGGCATATCAAATACAAACTTTGACTTTTTTGTATCTTCAAATAATGGAGCAAAAAATCATCAGCCAAACTGTAGGACTTACCTTTTGAGACAACTCAAATGTAATTACTCATCTAGAAAACAAAAAAAAATGCTGTACAAATTATATTTTAAAGCTGTCATTAAAATCACTGAAGATAAGGGTTTGTTTTTTTCTTATGAAAATCATTGTTAACACTAAAAGCAAAAGAATAACTATTTTTCATGGATTATATATAACTCTAGGAAAATCACACCCATAATATCAGCATTCCTGACTCTTTTTGCACTTGGTAGCCTCATACATTTTATTTCATAACCTAACAGCACACTGACAGTAACCTTCTAAGAAGGTTCAAAGGTAAGCTTAAGTATCATTCAACACATTTTTTCCAACATGCCAGAATTACACAAACATTTTAGCCTAATAACAGTTCAGTGTCATTGTAAAATCTATGTTTTATGATAACACACATTTCACACTCCTTTTCTGTGGTGAAAAAAGGAATGAATATAACTCTCTAGTGGTCAGTAGATTTGCTGAAAACCCATTTAGAAAAAAGAAATTCAAGTGGTCTCACTAGGTTATTTAATTAAATACTACTTAATTATCCAAGTGTTTTCTTTTCTTTTGAATATTGGCTATTTCATTTTCTAATATAATTAAAGACAATTCAAAATGTAGTACAGGATAGGGGAATTTTGTAAGGCAAAATAAAATCTGGTGAAACTCAACTGAATTCAAGATTTATGTCAGGTATGAATTTGAATTAATAGATTGACTCGATAAAGCAACTGAAGCAAAAATTCTCCCAAAATATAAATATGCCATACAGAAGAGACAGCTAGTGCTTCTTCTCCTGAAACCCAGGGACTCCACAGTAAGAAAGAAGGAAATATTGAGGCACACATGAGGCATCATCTTCCCCATTAGCTTTTCTCCCACTGTCCCTCATTGGTAAGAGGTCTCTAAATTTATTTTACATCACAAATCATAATGTTTAATATCTCTTCTAGATGGTTATTATTAGTGACTATAATCCCTAAAAATAGCCACACTTCTTAGATTCTTACTGTGTTTAAATACTGTGGATTTTAAGTGCTAACATATCCTCCCTCAATAATCTTCTTTGATCTACTGTTGTATTACACAATTCTCTTTTTTTAAAGGTGTCACCCATGGAGAGGTCAGTGCAATACAGCTCATAGTAGTTAAATCCTTGTCTTCACCTATGCCAACCTCATGAAGCTCAGTCAGGCCAAGTGCAAGGTCCTGCACCTGGGTCGCAGCAATCCTAAGCACAAATCCAGGCTGGGGTGAGAATGGATTGAGAACAGCCAAGAGGAGAACAACTTTGGGGTGTTGGTGGACAAGAAGTTCAATATGAGCTGGCAACGTGCACTTCCAGTTCAGAAAGGCAACTGTATCCTGGACTGCATCAAAAGACACGTGGCCAGCAGGTCGAGGGAGGTGATTCTGCCCCTCTACTCTGCTCTCTTAAGCTCCCATCCGAGTAACGTGTCCAGCTTTGGAGTCCTCAGCACAAGAAGTACATGGACCTGTTAGAACAGGTCCAGAGGGGAGCTACGAAGATGATCAGAGGGCTGGAGCACCTCTCCTATGAGGACAGGCTGAGAGAGTTGGGGTTGTTCAGCCTGGAGAAGAGAAGACTCTGGGGACACCTTATAGCAGCCTTCCAGTATCTAAAGGGGGCCGACAAGATGGCTGGAAAGAGACTTTTTACAAGGGCATGTAATGATAGGACGAGGGATAATGACTTCAAACTGGAAGAGGGGAGATTTAGAATAGATATTAGGAAGAAAATTTTCACTATGAGGGTAGTAAGGCACTGGAACAGGTTGCCCTGAAAAGTTGTGGATGCCCCATCCCTGGAAGCGTTCAACGCCAGGCTGGGTGGGGCTTTGAGCAACCTGGTCTAGTGGGAGGTGTCCCTGCCTATGGCAGGGGTGTTGGAACTAGGTGATCTTTAAGGTCCCTTCCAACCTAAACCATTCTATGATTCTATGTTCCCCAAACTGTTCTTTAGTCTCTTATATACAATCCTTCCATGCACAAGTCTTTTCTTCCCTCTTGGTTACTGCCATTTTCAAATAAAAAACCTTGACAGTAATCTCTCTACTTCTTTCAGACACAGCTTTTTCAGGACTTTTTTCATGACTGACTTCACCATTTGCGAATACTGTTATGGCATCAGAATTGTGACACATGAATGTTTCATATCCTTATGCCATTACCGCTGCAGATGTACTTTTTCATATTCTTTAGTACTTAATTATGCCAATCTGAGTTATTCCTGAAGTTTTTGGAACTCTTATTCATGAATGTTAGCTCTTAGCATAACTAATGTGTAAATAATAAACAAAGTAGATTTGAGGTTATTTAAATGACACTATTATTTGAAGGCGTGGAATACTCCAGGTAATGGATAATATTGAAATCACAAAGCCATGTATGCTGGAATGGGTAGCACTGGGCTTTTGCAAATGAGTTGCCTGCAGCAGCTGGAGTATTAGGGAATTGGGAGAAGGGTTATACAATCAATTAAGTTTCAATTGACTATATCTCAAGGAGTTCACAAATAAATGCCACAAAAGCTACAAAAGTCAGCTGTGGGGAATTTGATGAAATTGTATTAGACTTCGAGTGGTTTCTGAAGACCCTTTTTCATTTGCATTTTGCTTGAATATTTGTGGATGTGACCCACTACAGGAAAAAAAGGACCTGAAAATAAAACCGTGCTATGTAAAGCTCCCTCAGTTGTTTAAGGGTTCTTGAAAGGTGATAACAATTGATATCCCCAGAAGGACTTATTCTACAGTCAGGTTTCACAAGTTTGGTCATCAAATTAATGTCTGAAAAAAGTATTTTTAAAAATAACATCTACAGAGATCAAAACTTTTCCTCTGAGATTCGATTAAATGCCCAAAATCTCAGCTGTTTTCAGACACAAAACTACTATATTCTCATATAGGTTCTAATTTTATTACGAAAAGCTCACAAACCTTTAAAAGTCATTCTTATCTAAGTAAGTGTTCTACAGGGGGAACCAAAATATATGTTTTTGGTATCTCAAAACCAATGTTTAACAGGTACTGGGGGGAAGGGGAGTGCTTGAGGGCAGAGAAGAGAGTAGCAAGGCAGAAATAGAACCATGTAATTCTTTCTTATACTTTTCTCACTCCGTATAAAACCTGTAGCTGCTAGGTTAGGTCCTTGTTTGAAAATGTCTTTATTCAAGCATGTCTCATCTCTGGCTGAAAACATCTCTATAGATTCTTAAAAATAGACTTTGTAAAAGAAATCAGTTGTTTAATTACAGTGCTTGTATCTTGAATTATTGGTTTCTGTCCAGATTGCCTCATTTGCCTGACAAGTTTTACCCTTCCTTTCTATGCCTTATTGCATCTAATGTAGTTTGGCACTGGGAATACTTTGTAGATAGCCGGCAGAAACAACATTTCCTCCCATTACCCAGATGGATTATTCAGTAAGTATAGCACAAGTGACCTTGTCACTCCCATATTTTCAAATGCTCTTTTCATCTGAGCACTAATCAAAAGACTCTTTATTCTTCCAAATATAATAAGGATATCTTTATCTTAGATTCTGAGCACTACTTAGATAATAATAAGAGAACCCTATTTTGATTATCTATGCCAGAATCCAGTTTCACAATTCGAACTAGTGCCTATCTAAGACCAATAAGTTTCAGGAAATGCTGCCGTGGCAATTAGATTTAACAATATTTCAGTACAAGCACTTCCATCTAGTAGTGACAGATGATTATGTCTCTCAGATAAACTCTCTTAAAAGAAATAGAGAAAAAAAGTAGCAAATTTGTAGTAACGTTTGAACAATTTTTATCCCAGACAAAATGGAAAATTTTAAACTGGTAAATTATATACTTCAAAGTAAATACAAGAGAGCTATTAAGCAAACCAAATACATTTTCTCAGGGAATTTAAATATCTATATCACACGTATATGATATTACTGATATATTTTATTTGCATTAGACTAACATTCCAAGGAAGCTTAAGTGTGAAAATGTCATTGTACTAGGTGCTCAACAAACATACAGTAGAAGATGACCCCCAAATTTTGTTTCTTTTCTTCTTGTAGTATGCATAAGATCCTTTCATTGGTTTTGTTTGAAAAACTTAGATGGGGTCCTCCAAAGAATGTAATAATCTGACTAAAGGTACACATCTATATCTGAGCAATCTGTATAGGCTCCCTTTACACTCTACAGAGAAAAGATGTTTTCTACTATGTGATTTATGTCAGTCTGCAGTTAACACCTAAAATAGGTCTGTTCAAGTATGCCCTGAATATGTCTGTTTCTCTCCATTGACTAGAAAATAAATCCAGGCTGAGTAATTCAAAAACATATGCATACCTTTTAGGCAGTTAAGTGAAATGAATCCCATACCTTGAATCAGATTTAACGTAATTAGGCAGACGATGTCTCTGATGCATCAGTTGTGCTTAATCTTGTTGTGGTAATCTAAAGTGTAGCCCCTCCTGTCTGTTTCAGGATTTTGCCTTTGCAATGTAATCTGCAGAAGGGAATGTCTCCTCACCCCCCAGCCGCACTGTCAATGGCGCAGGAATAGTTTCCCTTTTGCCAATTCCACAGTTCACAACCACTCCAGCCCCTTGACTTGCAACTATGCAAATAAAGGATACCTTGTTTGCTGAAGTTTAACAATTACAAGTTTTTCTTGCTTGCTTTTAATACTGGAAATCAGCATTCTCTGTGTGATCTGGTAGATTTTACTGTTGCTACCACTGATACCAGATTACATTTTAAATTTCTAAAACTGAGAGGCTGTAAGAAGATATTTATAAATAAGCACATAATGGTGCTGCAGCTCAGGCCTTTCTGCTTCCTGTTCAGTAATATTTTACTATGATGTGAGACATTTTTCCCTGAGTATTTTCTGAAGAAATAAGAGCCGAGAGAAATTTAGTGATATGTTTCCAACATTAACATTAATATTTTAATGATGCATTATATTTTACAGTCTGGAGTACTGTAGGTTTAAAACCAATTGAACTGCACCGATAAGGTAGATTTTCTGTGACTGCAAGGGCAGGCCAGGTTCATTGGTACTTACTAAAGCAATTACACTGGCTGATAAACAAATATATGCGTCTGATGAATCGGGATGGTGTTATGCACTTCTTTATGTTAAGGAATATTTTTAAATACATCTGATTAGAAATTGAGCTGAGTCCCTAACCGGTGAAATATTGTCCAAATTTCAATGGCCTTATTGGACTGCTTGGACTTGTACAAATTATTTGTCCCTTATTTTGTAAAGGCTATCTTTTCCATTTTTCAGTATCTTTTAAATTTTCAGACATGGCCTATAACGATGCATCTTACTCAGCTTAAGTATAGACTGTATCAATATGTTCTCTGAACTGTTTTGCAGCTTATTTTGTGAAAGTCTTTCATTCTTTTCTTCCCTTGTATATTGATTGTAATTGACTTTTATTACAAGACTTTGGCAGTAAATTGTACCTTTCAGGTCTGGCATTCTTTTTTAGGACTCCCTGCAATAGTCACTTCATCTTTTTTTATATTGCTTATTAGCTTTAATTCAGTACTGACCAGTTGGGCCTCTCCAGAAGCACTTGGCTGTTGCTGTACTAGAAAGAGGTTGTTAAATCAAGAGTCTACATGTCTCAATCTTGTCTGTGAAGTTATTTCTACATACGTAGGTAAATATACACATGTTTAGACATACATTCTTTATTTCAATAAGCTCTGTCCAGACAAGGACTGATGCAGTTCAGGAGGATGATACAGGTCACAGCCTTCTTCTAGCCAGCAAAATAGACAAAACTCTTCTCTGGGAAGAAAGTGTTTAATAGCATGGATAAGGAGTCATGCCGTGCTAGAGAAAGAGCTTAAGTATTCATGCCATTGATAAATTAACCTGATACCCTGTTATGGATATGGAGACAGTGCTTTCCACATGAAATGCTATGGGACTGCTGGATGTGAACTGATTCATTGGGGAACCTGCAGAACTGCTCTGGGAACTTTTTACGCAGATGAAGAGATGAGTTGGTGTGAAGACAAGCAAGATCTGATAAAGATTATTTTTCTGGAACTCTGTATTACCTTAAAGCAGCATTCAAAATCATGCTCTGCTAGATGCTTTGTATTGAGTCAGATTTCAGCTTTGACCCAAGTTGTCTGTCCTCTCTGGCTTGGCTAACTTGTTCAAAGATAATTCACAGTTGACTATACTTTGTAGTAATATATCTGGTTTTAATATTTGAAAAAAACCCTCTTCCTTTTCCACCTAGCACTACAAGAACAGGGTGTTTAATGACAAATCGGTGCACATGTGGGTTTGTGTGATTACCCAGACACACATTTATAACATCCCTACTAATTTAATGTGCTACATTATCACCTATTTACAATATATTGACATGCAGAGGATGCAGAGAAGCAGAGGATGATAACTTGCCAACTGTTTGTTTCTATCCAACAGGCCTATCGCAAACAGACACATTAAAAAAATATTCCCCCTAGAAGGGCATATTTTTCCTGCTGCATTCTGTATTGCACTATAATTTCAGGAAGGCATATTTCAGTTTACAGGATTGTAGACTGACTACTTTTAATATCGTGTTTATTTACAGTATTATAAATAGAGTGAAGTACTATAGAAAACACATTCAACCTACAAAGCATATATTCTACATATCTCTGAGTCCGCTATGGCAAAATAAGGTTCACAGGAGAGGATTCATCTGACCAAATGTGCATATATGTTTTCCAGAGATCTACTGTATGTAAATTACACTAGGCCCTCTCTGTAGTCGATGGAGAAAGCTAGGCATTTCTAATGTGTGATTTATTGGACCTATACTAGAAGTGTCCTTTAAAGTGTGATGAATCTTAGAGAAGTGTTTTATTCTAGCTACAGAGTGCAGAAGCAGTTTAGGTAACTGCCTCAAATATAAACAATCAGATTAGAGACCTTTAGATTTCAACAGATGAAACCTGCACATTTTTTTGTATTCAGTTCTGTGCCCTGACTTCCATTTAGCTGGGCACAAAACTAAAATCTTTAAGATTTTAAATTCTGCTCAAAACAATTAATACATTGATTTTAAAATATGAATAAGAAGTGAAGAATGTCATATCATAAAAGTACATTGGGTGGTTACAGAAGGCAGGAGAGTAGGGTCTAGACTGACAGTAGAAGGGGAGGGAGAAGGAAGAATGAAAGAATGCGGTACTTAAGAATGAGTTACTCTATAGTGTATTCCATCAAATGTGTTTATACCTGACAGGAAAAGCATTGCATCACAGCTATAATTTTTAATGCATATTTGTGTGTGATGCTATTCAGTGTTGAAAACCGTTCATTACGAAAACATGAACAACCGCTGTAGTTTGAAGATCATTTTGTTGACAAGCAAATCAATTTAGTAGTCTAAGCTTTTCTTTAGGAATTACAAAAGCATAATCAGAGCTGTTAAACACATTACAAATGAGACAACTTGCCTGCAAAAAGACTTGCAATGATTGTTTATTTGGCAGGGAGGTATTGGAAACAAGAAAGGCCAAAAGACACTTGGGGGATAATTTAGGCGTGCAGGTAGAGTGCAAAACCAGATAATCTTTAATTCATCTGTGATGATTCTCAACAGTATAGTTAAGTGAACTCCTATTTGGTATTGATTTTAAGACATGCATGATTTCTCTAAGGAGAAAGAAACTTTGTAACATGATCTAAAGTTTGTACGGGAAAAGTCAAACTTCTAATTCTAAAGGTATCTAAATGAGTGCATCTAAATGAAGCATCGTATTCATATTCCAGAAACTTTCTTGACACATTTTTATTATGCATATCACTAATTCATCTAAGGAGCCTTGCAACTCTAAAAGATGCACAGACCAAAGGATAGAACCAGTACATAGTTCAAGCAACATCCTATTCATTGATGACTGTGATTTGAGCATCTGGGTTGGTGCACTAGGTGCCCATGTTCCAAGCAATAGATGTGGAGATTCATATTCTTCAGAATAAGACCCACAATAAACAGTAATTGATAACTGTAGAGGTAACTAGACTTTATAAAGAGATGCTGAGTGCAAATATCTGCACTTTCTCATCCTCTGACTAGCTCTCACATATCTAAGTGCCATAAGGCACTACTTCCCTCTATTGATGTAGTTAAAAGCAGAGTGGTGGTTAAATTATTTCCTTAAAATGAGGGCATAAAGGGTAATTCTTGTATTTTTAAATTAATCTTTTGCAGGATTCTGTTTCTTACAGCCCACCTTCTCGATTCTTATCACATCATGGGGCCTTTTTTTTGCACTTGAGTTCACAATTCTCAGAAGGCTGCCCAAACCACAAATATGTAGACTTTGAGGGTAAAAGCAGACTGAGATGGTGGAATAAAAGTGGATTTGGACTTGCAGTTTTCTCCTTTTTATGCTACTCCATAATAAACAAAATGATTAATAACCCACTGGGCCAAAGACAAAGAATAGAAGTCATTAAAAACCGCAAAACATTAGGACCTAATTTGGGATTCCAGACTTAATTTATTCTTCTATCATTTATGGTATATTTTGCGTTTAACGACTGCTGCATCCAGTGCTCCAGCTGACCTCCAAGGTAAATATCCAAATCAAAAATCCTAATGTAACTCAAATTTCCTTATGCAAAATAGAACACTTTTCACAAGAGAGTTGAACAAGGCAATAACAAATGAACCACATTTTCTTTTATGACAGATTAGCTGTTCCTGTAAATATGGGAGAAGCGGCAGATGTCATACACCTTAACTTTCACAAGACTATCATTTCAATTTTGGTAAGCAAGCTAGGAGAACATTATGTAGATGAAATAACTGTATATTGGGTGCAAAATGCTAAGTCTGGAGTGAAGGCACAAGTCAGAATGAAGCTGGATTACCCTCTTACCCTCTAAAAAAATCTTACGCGAACTATGCCTGTACTGATGGCTCTGTGTTGCATATTTCTCTTAGTTCTTCAGAAAGTCTGACAGTAACATTGAAGGAACAGACGAGAACAGCCTGATATGCATGTTTCATGAAAAACAGGGCATTTCCTACTGTAGTACCTGGGAACGATACAGCAGTTAAATAAATTTTATAAAAGTAATATAAAATTTCAGTGTTGGCATTATGAATTTAGTAGTGTAAACATTGTACGAGGTGAAGTTTTAATTTGTTGGAATAAATCCAAATAGTATATACGTTAGTTTAAGCATGCTCCAAGAATCATAGAATCATGGAATTGTCTAGGTTGAAAGGAACTTTTAAGATCATTGAGTCTAACCACCAACCTAGCACTGCCAAAACCACCACTAAACCACGTCCCTCAG
>RSEF01000003.1:99132883-99171192 GCA_003993805.1 Himantopus leucocephalus | reverse complement strand
GCTTAGGGACATGGTTTGGTGGTGGTTTTGGCAGTGTTAGGTTTAAGGCTGGACTCGGTGAGTTCCTAACAACCTAGATGATTCTATGATTCTAAACTATCCACTTTGTATTCAGGAAGCAGGAATAAAATCTCTTGGAATACTTCGCTGTATAGATTTTTTTTTTTTTTTTAATTGGGTTGTGAATGTGTCTATTGGTCACTTCTTTTTATTTTTATAAAAAGTTATATCAATACCTTACCTTGGATATTTTGTTGTCTTGGGAGTAGTTTCTACAACGTGGTAGTCCTACTTCCTGGCATTAGGCAGGATGTATTCAGCACCCCAGGAGTACCTAGAATAGCAATTATCTTGAACTTCTAAACAGTTCACCTAGCACCAATCTGTTATCCAGTGAACATAATTTCATCATTTTTATAAAACTAGAAGTTAAATTTGCAACTTTTTCCTTACTAGACTTTTTCTAGTTTTAATCTTTCATTTCTTCATTTAATTTCCTAAGTGACATACTATATTATGTCAAGCGAGTCACATCATAGTTTGTTACATGACATTACAATAGTTAATGCATTTTGGCAGGTGTAACCCTTTGGGCCCATCAGTCACTGAATGATGTTCTTTATAAACTTCTTTATCATTCTGTGCATGGTATGCCTCTTCTTGTAATGAATGCAAAATAGTGTGTGATCAAAAAGTAAGCACACTGAAAAGAGGACAAACAGTAAGTGACTAAACTTTTGGAATAATTGAAGAGTTTGTCACTGAAGTAGAATGCATTTCCACAATAAAATTGTTAAAATGTCGATAGTTCCTGTGATACCTGTTTATTATGATATTTCAAATATTCATTTGACTGACCAAATTATATTCTGAATTAATTTAGATTTAACGTATTGGTAATGAATATTTCAAGTGAAATTTTAAAGAGAATCAAAGTCAGAGCCATTGTACTCTTTCACTTTGTGTTAAAGGTGTTACAGAAAAATAGATAATCTACCTTCACACATCTCCTGAGAACATACAGCTTTTCTCAAATGATAACCAAATTAGAGATTTTAACTGCCACTTGCCACCCAAAGCAGATAATGAAATAATTCCTCAGAATTTTAATGTTAATATTAAAAAAGTTTTGTTATATTTCAGAAGTTCTAAGGAACAGGAAGAAAGTTAAAATTATATTAGCACTTTAAAGATGGATGATAGTGATCAGAACCAGATTATTAGAATGATAGTGGTGGGTTGACCCCAGCCAGCAACTAAGCACTCATCAGCCGCTCGCTCACTCTTCCCTGGCAAGATGACGGAGAGAATTGGAAGGGCAAAAGTGAGAAAAACTTGTGGGTCAAGATATAGTCTAATAAGTGAAGGGTAAAATATGAAAAAAAAAAAGTGATACAAAGGCCTCACCACGTCCCTCCGGAATACTGATGCCCAGCCAGTCCCCAAGCACAGGCTACTTTGGAAAAACTATCCCCCACCCAGTTTTATAGCTGAGTATGACGTCATATGGGATGGAATATCTCTTTAGTCATGTTGGATCAGCTGTCCTGGCTGTTTCCCCACTCAGCCTTTTGCCTGCTCCCAACCTATTCACTTGGAGGGGCAGAGTGAGGAATAGAGAAGGTCTTGATGCCGTCAAAGCATTGTTCAGCAATAGGTAAGACACTGGTGTGCTATCAACACAGATCTAAAACCCAACATCAAATAGGCTGCTATGAAGAAAATTAACTCTATCCCAACCAGACCCAGTGTACTGACACAGAATTCAATCAATATGACATAATATAACATATGCTGGTCAATATGGTCCTATCAAATGTAGTAAAGGACATTTGAAAAAGTGCCTTAGAAGGCAACACGCTCCTTTCTCATAAAAACATCAGATACCCTCAGAATGAAGTAGGGGTAACTAACGAAGGACACTGACAAAGATCTATATAACAAGCAAATGACATATTTTTAATATAGCCAGATAAATGTAAAGTCACACAATAGGGAACAAGAATATTAATGACTGATCAATCCACAGCACATTAATTGGCCAAAAGTGAGTAACCAATTTGAGCCATATATCAGATGGGACTTAAGTAATTCTTCTATACTTAAACAGGTGAAAAGGAAGTAAGCGAGTATTTTGTATGGTCATTGATGTGGATTCCCACAGTCCAGGAAAGGGATGGATACATTCGAATAGGTTCAAAGAAGAAATATAGGTTGCTTAAAAATTTGAAAATATGTCATAAATCAAAGGACTGAACAGTTCATTCTTTTTTACTTTATTATAGAGAAGGTATAGGGACGTTTTGATTGTGGATTAGAGCTGTCTGCAATATTTCAGGTAACTGTGCAGATGTGAGAGCAGGTAGAGTAATATAACTTGCACCAANGAGTTCATCCTTTTTTACTTTATTATAGAGAAGGTATAGGGAAGTTTTGATTGTGGATTAGAGCTGTCTGCAATATTTCAGGTATCTGTGCAGATGTGAGAGCAGGTAGAGTAATATAACTTGCACCAAACGTCAGAATTGAATTTTTATGCTATTAACATCTTGAAATTTTAAGTTAGTCTTAATTCTGAAACAACCTTCTACATAGAATTGGCAAATGGACAACATTTTATCCAATTTGGACCTGTTTTGGGACTAAAATCTGACTAAAGAATCTTACTGTGAGATTTGCAAGACCGCAAGCAAACTTTTGTATTCACTGTGGCATACTAACACAGGCAGAATAATGTGGAGGCTATGCCACAAACATTGTTGGGTACAGTCCTGAACCATATACTACAACACAATATGTTCTAAATTTTGCATGTGTTTAGGGACCAAATATTTGGCCAGCCCTGTGTTCTGCAGTAGAAAATTACTATGATTTCCAGACCACACTGTTTTTCCAGATACTGTAATTAATATTTCCGATTTTTGAGAGTTGTCCTTTCACAATAAATGACACAGTTCAGTATGATTGGCTCAGATTGACATGATAAATCTGTCTGCAGTCTGTCAACTGGAAAGTTACATGCAAATTAATGCATTTTTGTAAAACACAGCTTGGTGGGCACCTGGCAGCCCTTGAAGTTTAACTCACCACAGCGCATCTAGTGTCTTCACCACTGTACTTGCACCAATCTGGGCCATGACTTTCAGAGGGCTGAGATTTAAAATTCAATGTAGCCAACAGCTTCTTCAAGTAAAGGAAGTACAAGGTCAAATAGCTTTCAGCAATTCTGTGGTTTGGTTTTTTTTGGAATGTAACCTTTAGCATCAGCTGAACAATTATTAAATGTTATTGACTAAGCTACTGTCTATAAGAAGACCCTTAAATAAGAAATTTGATTTTCTGTCCAACCAGGTTTTAAAATGTTTAAATTTTAATTATATATGTTATGAAAAAGATTGATCATTTCTCTTATTATCTCCCTTTCTTTTTCTTCTTATCCTTATAGTTAGGTATCATTATATAGAAATTTCCAATAGTTCTTCGGAACATCATACTGAAGGTTAAAAGTGGGGAAAGGCAAAATCATTATATTTTACTTGAATAAAACTTTGACCAAATTAGTTGAAATAGAAATCTTCCTTATCGATTTGAGTTATTTTGATATTCATACAGCTTTGTGCAAATGACTTGACAGGAACACATCTTGTACAATTATTCTTATGCTAATGTACTAAGATTTTTCTTTTAACCTTAGCCTATAAAAAAACCCTGTTCCACTGAATTTCTCAAAAATGATCTTTAATCTTCAGCTGCTCTCTACTTTCCTTGTACCTGCCCCTACCATGCTCATGAAGAAATAATATATTGCCACATTTGATTCATTGTCTTCTTTAAGACACAGAAATCGCTTCACTTGTTCATATCCACATCTGTAGCCGTTATCTGAAATCAAAAAAAGAAAAAACATAGTAGCTGAATGGGTAGAAAAAAAAGTCAAATCAAATAAAATGTAGATATGTAATACAGCATTATCATAGATAAATTGTGCAATAAAATGTAATAAATGAGGAGGCCTTATAGTTTAAGTTACACAATTGAAAATCTGGAGATTTCAGTGACTCCTGTGCTCTTTCTCTAGCATAACATCAGATTTGAGATTAAAACAATTTTAGGTGAATATTCAAATAACGGGTATCACCAAAGCAGTTATATCAGATATAGTCTAATCCAGTTCTTAGAAATTTATATAAGTGATAAGAGAAACCAAGGTGTAATTTGAAATGGATGCAAAGATGCCCTTTCAAAACACAGTATTACCTTTTCTAAATCAAGTTATCAGCTCAAGCAGTTTTAGTATTTATTTCCTCACAAGCTACAGGAGTTATTTCATGTAGTTGAAAGGGCAAATGTGGGTAAAATATAACAATTTCTCATGCTATTTCTCCCAGACTGTAAAAGCTTCTCTGAACTGTCATGAAGTTACAAATAGCACCACTTAGGCTTTCTTGACAACAAGTACTATAAAAAAAAAAAATTATTAAGATTTGCTTTATGGTCCCAGATAGCTCTTTTAGACATCCTAATCTCAAAGTGATGATGTAACGTGAAACAAAGACCCAGAAATCAAATTTGTTAGCTTATCTTGATTCCAAGCACATAATATTGTCTTTTAAAAACACATTTTTGCCATGGTACAAGAACCTGAACATCTAAGCATACTAAGAAAAAGGAGTAAAAGGAAACTAAAAAGACACTAAAAACAAACTAAAAAGAAATGGAAACTGTGTCTGTACACATTTATTTGAACCTAATGTTATTTTATAAGAAGGTGCTATTTTGCTTTTCTGTTTCACTGTAATATGAAATTTGGTTCTTCTATTTCCCATCCCATTTCCTTTAATGGTGTATCTTCCTTTAGCAAACAAAATAGGTTTTGCTTGCTCTATTTCCTCAACTCTGCCAAAAGGAAAGCTTACTTTCATTTCAGATAGGTTTGGCTGTTTTGGGTTTGGTTTTTATTTTGGTTTGGTTATTTTGTGTGTGTGAGGGTTTTGTGTTGGTTTTTTTTTTCAGGTATGCCTGTTTAAATTTAAGATGTACTTTTCATACCTAACCATTCTGTGCTAATATGAGCTATGACTGCGTGACTTCTTAGTTACAGTATTTCATGTGACGTCAGTTTCTTCCTGCATTATTTCAGGTATACTTCACTTACACTGGAAGAGTGTCTCAAGCATACAGTCATTAGAAATATTAAACTCATCACACCATCTTACTGGTAGTTCCCATTATCGCAACAGCTGTCCAATTTTCTATACTGACATCATCACTATTTTAGTAGAGATTTTGTGAAAAGAAGACTATGCTAACTTAAGTAGATATCAGCACCCAGTTGCTAATCCTGTTCATCCCTAGTATATGTAACATCTTGTGAATGTAAAGAAATAGTTAATAAAGTAAATGATCATTAAAAAATCTTTGAGATCATTATGTTTCGTCATTTGTAAGAGAAAACTAACGCACAGTATCCATATTTTTTTCCTGTGTAATATATTTTAGTATATTTACCCATATAAAATAACTCTAGAAGCAACTTTCCAAATTAAGAAAGGATGTCTTAAAATAGTCTAGTCTATAAGCAGTTTTCAGATGCCGAAGTATACTTTAAATTAAACTACGTCAACTTTAAATTAAACAACATCTTCTTAATATAAAAACTTTGATGATACAGGGAAGGAAAATAATTTCTCCAGCTAATACATGAGCTTCTGTGGATTTATAACAGTAAATGTTACATAGACATAAGAACTTTTGAATAGGATCACGATTTTCTGTCCAGTTCAGAATTCTGAATACAGAAGTGGCCAGTATACCAGGTGTTTACAGTAAAATTATGAGGAAGAAGATGATAAAAAAAATGATCCTTTCTCTGCTATTTTCTCTAAGCTTCTGGGAATCAGCACATCACGTACTTCCAGAGATGGAGGTTGCACGTAGGTCATTGGTTTTGACACTACCAACTTCATTAATTTCTTAGTGCCTTCTTTAACCTTTTTATACTTATGGACTTCTTGTTATACTCTGACAATTTTTGACCCAAGATCTTTTCATATTGTGTTGAAAAATATTGCCTTTTGTTTTAAGCCTGCTACTTGACAATTTCATATTGGAATCACTAGGACTTCTTCCGCCGCCGCCCCCCCCCCCCCGTCTTTTCCTTGCTATTGTTTATTATATAGCTTTCTACGTATAAAATACCTCTGTCACTGCCTCATTTAATATCTTCCCACAAAGAAGCTGTTCCATATTTGTGATCATCTCATTATTCCTCTTTTTACTTTTTCTAGTTCTTTGATACCTTTTTTGAAATAAAACATGGTACATACAGGGTTTAAGATATATTTTAAATTTCAGTAATAGTATTTGCTGTTAGGAGGATGGGAAAGTGTACTTTTAGAGCAGAAAGCATGATTATTTTCTTATTTTATCTTGTTTCACAAGAGTGCTACTGCAGCGAGACACAATAGTTGTTCCTTGTTTACAGAACTGCTAAAGAAGAATCATAACTACAATATTGGTTTTGACAATGTTTATTTGCAGTACCTCCAGCTATATTCTCTTTTACAAGCCCACGGCTTTTCTGCAGTGAAAAGAGCACCCTTGCACCCTTGAAAGCCAAGGAATGTTATAGAAAGGGCTGTGATATGTCTTCCATTTGAAATATCTCTTACAACTGATCTTCAGAGGCACACGCTGCAGATTTAAAAGTGGTATTTAGGTTTCTTCTAAAAAAAAAAAAAGTCTATTGGGACCAACTACAAGGACTCCAAATGTAGAAAAACCCCCACCCTTAGCTGAGTCTGTAAGCAAAGAGCCTGGTGTCATTCATATTGTAAGTAGAAGCTGTTGTAATTTTAAAACCTTTCATTGTTTCCAAATTCACATTAATGTGTTCAGAATTAAATTTGCTGAACAATTGGGTTATGATAAGATAGTCATCACATGAACTGCAGAACATGAGACACCCTGGCTTAACAATGAACTTTTGGGCGTGCTTAAAAGCAAAAAAGAAGCATGCCGGCTATGGAAAAGCATCCAAATAGCTATCGAGGACTACAAGAATATTGCTTGGGCATGCAGAGATGCAGTAAGGAAGGTTAAGGCTCAGCTAGAACTGAAAGTGACCAAAGATGTCAAGTACAACAAGAAAAGTTTTTTCAGATACATGAGCAGTAAGCAGAAGCACAGGGAAGACATAGGACCATTACTAACCAGGGCAAGGAAACTAGTCCCTAATACTGTGGACAAGGCAGAGGTTCTCAATAGCTTCTTTGCCTCTGCCTTTACCAGCATAGCTGGATCCCAGGTCACAAGATCAGGTAGCTACAACGATGCATGTGTCGACCCACTAGTAGTGGAGGAAAGACTGGTCTGCAGCCTCTTGTAAGGGGGTTACACACATAAATCCATAGGCCAGACACAATCCACACAGGGTGCTAAGAAAACTGGCTGACATTGTTGCAAGGCCACTGTCTGCAATTTTTGAAAAGTCATGCAGATCCGGGGATGTCCCTGATGACTGGAAGATGGCAAACGTCATACCCGTCTACAAGAAGGGCCCAAAAGAGGACCCAGAAAACTACAGGCCCATTAGTCTTACTTCAATCACCAGGAAAGTAATGGAATTAGTCCTCCTCAAAACTATTACTAACAAAATGAAGCAGATGATAGGGAAAAACCCACACGGATTTGCCAAGGACAAGTCATGCCAGACTAACCTGATCACCTTTACAACTAAATAACATCTTTTGTCGACACGGGAAGAGCAGTTGTTTTTCTGGACTTCAGCAAAGTGTTTGGCACTGTTTCCCACAGCCTTTTCTTGGAAAACCTGGCAAAATACAGATTGGATGGGTGGTCTGTGAGATGCACAGGAAATTGTCTAACAAGTAGTACTCGGAGCGCGGTGGTCAATGGTTTTACTCAGGCTGGCAGCTTGTCACAAGTAGGGTCCCCCAGGGATTCATACTGGACCCCATGTTGTTTCAACTTCTTCATAAATGGTCTGGATGATGGGATTGAAAGCACCCTCTTCAAGTCTGCTCCAAGTCACCACCAAACTGGGTGGTGAGGTGAACACGTCAGAAGGGAGAGGCATCTTACAGAGAGACCAGGACAGGCTGAAAGAGTGGACTGGCAAGAACAGTATGAAGTTTAACAAAGCCAAGTGCAAAGTCCTGCACCCGCGTCGGAATAATCAAAGAGTCCAGTACAGGCTACAAACTGTGAGGCTGAGGAGTAACCTTGCTGAAAGGGACCTGGGGTTCCTCATGGACAACAAGCTGAATGTGAGTCAGCAGTGCACCGTTGCTTCATCCAGATGGGCATTACCAGCAGAGATGAAGACATGATCATCCCACTCTACTCAACGCTTGTCAGGCTTCACCTGGAATACTGTGTCCAGCTCTGGTCCCCACAATTCAAGAAAGACACAGACAGACTTAAGAGGGTCCAGAGGAGGGCCACAAAGATGATTAAAGGGCTGAAGAACCTGCCCTATGAGGAAAGCCTGAAGGAGTTAAGTCTTTTCTCCCTGAAGAAGAAAAGACTCAGAGGGAACCTCTTCAAAAGATTCCAGTAGTTAAAGGATGGCTACAAAAAGCACAGTGGCTCTCTCTTCACAGGGAGACACATGGAGTAGACAAGGGGCAATGAGTACAAGTTGCATTGGGAGAGGTTTCATCTAAACATTAGAAAGATACTTTTTACAGTGAGAACCTTCACTCACTGGAACAACTTCCCCAGGGACGTGGTAGAGTCCCCGTCACTGGACATTTTCAAGATGCAGTTGACAAAGTGTTGGACAATCTCATCTAGGCTCCCTTTTCCACAAAAGGATGAACCACATGATCTTTCAGGGTCCCTTCCAACCTGGGATATTCTATGATTCTATGAACTGTGTAGAATTTAAAACACTTGAACATGTCTTATTTTGTACCAATTAAAGTCTCAATTTTATATAATAGAAAAACATGTGATTCATATTCTTATTCCAAATATAAAACATTTCCTCTCTAAAAGATTCAAAGGAAATGAAAACATAGACTCAGATTCAGGCATGAGATGCTTATGATGTAACTGAAAAACCAGCCATCTCTACAACAATTGTAGAAAGGAAATTCTCGAGTACTTCAGGACTTCTTGAGTACTTCAGGACAAATCTCAGGAATATTAAAAGGTATCCTGAAACTATAGTTACAGACCCTTTTCAGAATCTCACATAAAAAAAGTATCTCTTTCTCTAATCCTCAAATTTAGCACAAGTAGTATCCAATAGCCTTCTAAAAATATTAAAACAGAAAAATTCAGTTTTGCAGATTTCATTTTGATGATTTAATTTAAAAACAAAAAGCAAATATTTGCTTTACTATTTTGAAGATATGATCTACTCCACTACAATATTAACTCAGGTGTGATAAAAACTGTAGTCAAACAATGGGATTATCTCTACTGACTGTACACATCTAATCTCCATTAAAACCATTGTGGGTATGGAAACTGCATTCAGCTGGAACTGATCATTTATCTGCAGGCTTCTAGGATGTCAGGTTAATGCTTGTGGGATAACTGAGCATCTTCATTCTAATTCTCCTACTGGTGGATAACCACTGTCTTTAATGCTGCACATCTTGTTGAGAGTGGACAACATGAGGGAACATTTACTTTACTAAACTACTAGGTTAGAAGAGCTAGTAATGCTTACATTGTAGAGTCCAGTGAGGAAATAAAGGGAAAACATGTCTGAGTGACGGGACTGAGGAGCAGAGCACAGTGAATGTGTGAACTTTCTAGTTTTTGCCTTTTTATTCTCATATTGCTTGAGATATCTGCTAGAACATACTGTTATTAAACACACAGAGCATTACCATAATCACATAATCACAAACATATAACACCCCAAGCAGAAAAAGGACTAATTTCCTCAGTAATCATCATCCCCTTGATATTTCTACTGACACAATGTTGTTTTCTAACACTGTCTGGTTCTGAAATCGAGAATTTAACTTACCATAACTTACCTAGAGGTCTACCTGTATGTTCAGTGAAACCAATAATCTCTAAGCATAATATCCTCCGTAATTTTTCTATTTTTTTTTTTTTTACTTTAAACTGTTGTCATAATTCTGGATGTTCAGTGCAACTGAGTTCTTTTATTGCTAGCATTAGTATAATATCTCTTTCAAGAGGTCCTAGACTGAACTCTCCAGACATTACTGTAGTATAAATAATAACAACAGAAAGTACTGGAAAAAAAACAAAGAAACATTAGCATTTCATGCTTCTGTTTAATTATTCTTTAAGTAGTTGGTCATTACATATCTTAAATTACCTTACTAAGTTCACAAGTTCATATAACTTTAAGAACTTTTTTTCATTTTTATGCATAACTAAGCAATATGCTATTGACAAATAAGACTCTAAAACTAAACCAACTTACTTTCAGAATTTCCCAAACTTTGTACAATGCATTTGGATTAAAAATTTGCAGCTCAAGCCTATCTCTAATTAGAACACAGCCTATCAGCCAAAATAGATATTTGATATATGACTTCCTCTGTACATTTAAATTACTTAAGTAGCACTTGAAAACTGGAGTTCTAAAATTTGTGGATGGTCTTTTTTAGAATGGCTTATCAATGTGCAGANATCTTTTTTAGAGTGGCTTATCAATGTGCAGAAGTGCCAATACAGTCTTCCTCTTAAAGCCAATTATGACAGCTACTTTCTAGGTGTGCCTTACTTCCTAAACAGTAGGAAAGAGCCACTCAACATCCATATTTGATACAAACAAGAACAAGGAGGCTATAGGGAGAGCAGAAAAACCTGTCACATCCTATNGTCTTTTTTAGAATGGCTTATCAATGTGCAGAAGTGCCAGTACACCGAAGTCTTCCTCTTAAAGCCAATTACGACAGCTACTTTCTAGGTGTGCCTTACTTCCTAAACAGTAGGAAAGAGCCACTCAACATCCATATTTGATACAAACAAGAACAAGGAGGCTATAGGGAGAGCAGAAAAACCTGTCACATCCTATCTGTGAAGCTTTTATCAAATTGCCTGAGGAAGATATAAATAGGGGTAATATTAGATATTTGGAAATAAAATTATACATTAAACTAATATTGCATTTCATTAATAAAATTACATTAATTAATAAACTTAATTATTCTCAAAATGTAAGCAAGAATANCAGAAAAACCTGTCACATCCTATCTGTGAAGCTTTTATCAAATTATCTGAGGAAGATATAAATAGGGGTAATATTATATATTTGGAAATAAAATTATACATTAAACTAATCTTGCATTTCATTAATAAAATTAAATTAATTAATAAACTTAATTATTCTCAAAATGTAAGCAAGAATATCCTGAAATTATTTAAGATTTGGGGAACTTAGTTCTGTCCATTTTGTAGTAAATATTCACAGAATTTCATTTGTATTGAACTTTTTGTGGGCTGAATATCAAATGTCAAATATAGAGTATTGGTAAAATATGTTATAAACAAACATTTGAAAAACTTATTCTGTAAATAGCCTAACCAATGTTTCAGTGGTTTGCAAACTTTTTAAGGTATGTGTGAAACTTGAAAATGGCTGAATTAATCTCCAGAGTGGTGTCAATGAAAGGACTTTAAACTTTAGAAATGTTTACTTTAAACTTGATTTAAAAATACAGTTTAGGTTAAGCATGTTGTGTATCAAATACGTGTCTGCTTTTACATAGCAAACACCAATCAACAATAATGCAATGAAATTTTCTGTGAAAATAAAATATTAACCTATTGCTGGCTTTACACATTCATGTTTTACATGTTTCATTAAAGAAAGTAATGAAATATTTCCTGCAGAAATTGCTTCCATGATAATACTAAATTACAGAATTAATTGCCTCAAAACACAGTGACATAGACTAACATATTTTATCTTTTACTCATGTTCTGAATGACAAGTGTAAAATATTTTGTTGTGATCATTCATTACATTTTTCAATGTATTTCAAGTGTGGTTATGTTGCACCAGTGATGATCAAATTTTGAAGAGAACAAAAAAATACATAAAAATGGAACAACATAAGAACTGAAAACTCTTTACTTAAACTTTGGTCATGTTGTCTTTATAGGTGGAACATATTTGCTCTTTTTAAAGTCATATTTCAGCAATAGTATCCCCAGGTAGCCACCTTCCTTCCCAATTTCTGCTGATTTTTTATCGTGGCAAAAACTGCACAAGACATTTGTATTTGTGGATCAATATAAAATGCTGTGAAGCTGATGACTTCATTTATTTCTTACATTGTGGCTCCCATTGAGTGAGTAATGAGAATGACAGGGCAAGAAAGTGAAAATAACTGAGACTGGATTTTTCAGAGCAGGACAGAAGCATAAAGGAGAGACTTTCAGAAGAGTGATTCCCCATATACTTTGGGTAAACAAGTGACCAAAACAGCAGCTTTTCTCCCACGCTCTGTTTGCCTGTCTTCCAGATCTCATTCTTCCTGGTTTTCCTCTTAAAGTTGTGTTATTTCTTTTCAATTCTTCTCTGCCACTCATTTCTTTTTCTTCTAATTTAGTAACTTTTATTCCGTAAGTCCTTTTCCTTGAAATGCATCTCTTTTTTGCAGGCTTCTCCTAGGTCCTTTTTTAATCATGCTTCTTTCTCTTCTACCCTCTCATTTTCACTGTTGTCTTCGTACGTTCTTGTCTTTCTCCACTCACTCCTTCCTCTGGTATTACATGCACTGCTATTCTCTTTCAGTGTTGTCATCTCCATTTCACCATTTGGTCTCTGTCCACCTACGATAAAGACTCACAATACAGAAAAGGAAGAGACGGCTCCTCGGTGATTACTCAGAAAACAGAGAAGAAATATCTTTATGCTTGCACAGCTCAAAGCATGCAGATGAAAAGTGTTCTGCTGTCTCACGTCTCACTGAGCTATTAGAGGAAGGACCCACTTCATACCTCTTGCAAGCTGTGGCTGTCTCTCCTCTCCTCAACCTGTTCCAACAGTAAGCTCTTTAATGCATTTTAGAGGTAGCAGCTCAAAAGTACTTTGCCACAGTAGTAGATGATGTATGTTATGAACTGATTAGAAAAGAAGTGTATGTTCTTTTTCTGGTCAGATTAAAGTGGCCACCTAACTTAACAGGTTGTGTTTTCAAAGAAAACTGAAGATTGCTAGAAATAAATTTAGAGTTGTTTTGCACTCATCATATATCTGTCATGCTGCATGGACATGTATTGTAAGTGTAATGCTGGAAAGCACAGAGATTACATTTGATCTAATGGAACCTGACAGACACTAAAAAGGTTGGCATTCAGTAGCTGTCCTTCATGCTTCAAATTTGGGGACTTCAATATAACTCCAAAAAGAAGACAGGAAATTTTAGAAATTGAGCTGCTGTTTTATCAATATATTGATAATATCCCTTGAATTATGTGCACTAGTGTCTGCTCCATTTATAATCCAATCAGATGGAAGTATTTTAGGAAGTGTCTTCTGTTGTTGAGAAGATAAAAAACTTGTGATGAATAGCTATCACATGTAGCAAAAAGCAGACAATAGGCTACACACAGTTATAGCAGTAACAAAGACAACTAGATGATGATGTGGTGGTTGTTTAAAAATAATGCAGCAGTTTAAAAGCTAGTTCTCTTTGAACATGTTCACATTTTGCTGCGTATGGCAATAATTCCTGAAGGTCGCTCAGGCAATATTATTATCTCCTTTCCTCCTTTTTGGAACACACTGAACAAAGGCTGTATAATAATAACTAAACACAAAACTTTTTTTTAAATTTAAAATATTTAAATTGGATTCTTTAAAGTAAACATCCTTGTAATGTTACAGATAGTTTCTCCATCGTGTTCAAACTGCAATGATAATACAGTTTGCTACAATACACTGTAATACTGATTCAAACCAAAGGTCTGTCCTCACACTGACTGACTCCAATGCTGGCCAGCAGGAGAAGGGTAACCCTCCTTGCTTTCTGTGCTTCATGGGTATGGTATGTTGGTTGCAGAAAAACAGAAATCCTCCCCAGCTGCTGTCACTGCATCACCACCAGTTCTCTGTGACTTCTGCTGCTGCAAATACCACTGTCAATACCAGCAACATGGAAACAGAACTGCCACACACACAGGAGCTAGCAGCTCTGGGGACATAGCTGCTTCCAGGATCCCACCAGTGAAATGTTAACATCAATCACTTGAAGATATGGGGAAAATATGGAGAAACATGGGGAGTCTGTGGTGACTCGTTGTTCCTTCATATGAACACCTGCTTAGCAATTCTTATTAATTGAGTTGAAAGACCTCCTTCCTAAATAACTATTTTTATGGCTCATAATACTTCAAAGTTTATTTTCAAGGCATATTAGGTTTATTTGTGAAAACATGTGTTGTGACTAGGGAACTAAGGAAAGTAATGGTGATATTTGCTTAACAAATGATAAGACTGTATTCTAAACTGTATTGGGTTTATGTGGCAATGTTTTGGTAGCAGGAGGCCTTCAGGGGTGACTTCTGTGAGAAGATGTCAGGAGCTTCCCCCATGTCTGACAGAGCCAGTTCCAGCCAGCTCCAAGACACACAAAAAAATGCTGTGCAAAAAGTAGCTGGGAGAGAGGAGCTAGAATATGAAACAACTCTGCAGACACCAAGGTCATTGAAGAAGGACAGGGAGGAGAAGAGATTCCCTTTCAGCACTTGGTGAAGATCATGGTGACTCAGGTTGCTCCCCTGCAGCCCTTGGAGGTCCATGGTAGAGCAGGTATCCACCCAGCCCACAGAGGACCACACAGTAGAGAGGGTGGATGTGCCCTGAAGGAGGCTGCAGTCTATGAAAAGCCCACATTTGAGCAGGCTCCTGGTAGGAACTGCGGCTTGTGGACGGGAGCCGACTCAGGAGCAGGTTTTCAGGCAGGACCTGTAACCCTGGGGGGAACCCATGCTGGAGCCATCTGTTCCTTACGGACTGTACCCCGTGGAACGGACCCATGTTGGAGCAGTTCACGAACTGCAGCCCATGGGAAGGACACGTGTTGGACAAAGTTCATGAAGGACTGTATCACGTGGGTGGTACCCGGCACTGGAGCAAGGGAAGAGCATGAGGATGAAGGAGCGCCAGAGGCAGAGTGTTATGAACTGACTGCAGCGCCCATTCCTCATCCCCCTTTGCTGCTCAGGGGTAGGAGGTAGAATTGCTGGGAGTGAAGTTGAGGCTGGGAAGACAGAAGGGTGATGGGAAAATGTTTTTAGATTTGTTCTTATTTCTCATTATCCTATTCTGTTATTAATTGGCAATAGATTAAATTAATTTATAGATTAAAATAATTTCCCTAAGTCAAGTCTGTTTTGCCAGTGACAGTAATTGCTGAGTGATCTCCTTTACCCACAAGCTTTTCATTGTATTTTCTCCCACCACATAAACATATGGATATTAAATAGAAGAAATGTGTACCCATGATCTTGTTACAGGAATTCTTACCTCCATCCTTAAAACTTAAGGCAAGAAAAATGTTATCATTGTTTTAATCCAGTCTTAATTTTGTAAGACATTTCCCTGTTCCTGGACAATGTTGTTCCATCTGTCAAATACCTCCATGCATGGATGGAGTCTCTAGAATATGAAGAAAAACTTCTAATGCAGTCAAGCTTATCAACAGTATCACTCTCAAAAGACAAATTTGTAATTTCAGTTTCCCATGAGTAAATATAATTAAGATAAAACAAGAAGGTGAAGATAACAAACAGATTCAAAGTTCTGTAATGAGACGTAGTAAATCTGTTTATGCCCCCACCCCCACCCCCCGTACAGCAAATCTGTTGAGTACAGAACATCATCTTCTTTCAGGCACTCACTGAAGAACAAGTTAATGAGATAGTACAAAGAGGCTTTGGACAGATTGCAGGAGAATTGTTTGCTCAAAAAATTCAGTTGTGTTTTATCAGGTGAGAGTCAACAGCTCGTTTTCACACATGTTGATAAATCTAAAATCAAATACAGCATTAAGAATGTTGCCTTTTTATGATAGTAATCCATGATCTGTTGAAGGAAAATTGCTTCATTGCACTGTCCGTTATTTATTGTATAAGAACACACTGAAAAGTATTGTAAAAGTAGTAGTTGAGAAATTAAGCCTTAAATATATCTCTGACCCTTTGAACAAGTCTCTCTTTTTCTTTTTAATGTTCCATTTTGGAAGTTCAGATCAATGTAATTTCCATCTTTTAAGATAGTAATTATGATACTTAGCCAATTTATGCAACAGGGTTTTAAGTATTATCACCAACATTTTATCAGTGAAGGTAACAATTAAATATTCAGACAAAGCTTTATTTCACTTCTTAAGAATCTTTTATTCTTTATTGCTGCTGATTTTATGTAGCTTGTAGTACCATTGCTGTGGTCAAGACATATGTGCAACGAATGGCGACTCTACCTTTCATTCTAGTGAAAACAGTTTATATTGCCTGCAGTATCGTGAAGAATGACTCAGGATAAGGATGTATTGTACATTGCTTGTATTATGTACACTATAAATTTCTTCTAAAAGACTGAGTATTTTAAAACTGCAACTAAGATAATAAGTAGAAAATGAATCTTTCGTCTTAGAATTCTCAAATTTTGGAAATGCTTGCTATAGTATTCTGAGATGCTGCTAAGTTTGATCGTATTCCAGTGAACGTAAAGGTATGCGAATTTCATTTTAGCAGTCATTTCAGGAGGAGCTGAAATTATACTATATGCTGTTGAGTTACATTGAAAATTGATCTGCTCTTTTGTGGGGGAAAGCTATTGTATCCAGTAAAGGGATTTTCAAGATTGGTTTTCATTCATGTTAATTACATCCTATTGGCAGGTGCTGATTGATGAAGTGATTCTTAGAAGTGCATGCACATCTACTGCAAGGGTTGGAATAAAAATGTTTCCTTTTTGAAAGCAAACATTTTTACCAAAAAAATACTATCTATTTCTGCTTTTTCTAGTTTGATTTTAAGATGTGCTCACACTCAGAAACATCTGCAATTTGATTTGATCTCACTAGTGATTAACGGAGTATTTTGAAACTATTTTTTTCTGGCAAATATGGAGTTGTTGAAAAGAATAAGGTTTCAGTTATAAATAGAAAATTATTTTGTGATTGATGCATTTTTTGAAATCATAGGACATCAAGTTTAAGCACTATAGCTGAGAAGAGAATGGCAAATTTTAAGCTATGAAATCTTCCGGTTGAAATTTGAAGGTTGTACGATGTGTGCTCACTGCTGCTTAAAATAGATAAAGCTAATTGTTCTAAAATGAGATGTGATTTAGCCCAGGGGCCTATAAAGTGATTATATTTGCATCCTTTGGAAAAAAAACCCCAAAAATAAAAACAAGAAGGAAAAAAAAAACCAACCAAAAAAAACAATACAGAAAACCAAACAACAAACACCACACCAAAAAACAATCCACACAAACCTCAGATCTTTGATATCTAAAATTGAATCCCTAAAACTCTTGGAGTTAAAATTTTCTAAGCACTCTGATGTTATTAGGAGGAACACCACAGAAAATTCCAGAAGAAAAATATAATGGAGAAGATGTTTACTTATGGCTTGAATAAGGAATTAATTTTGGTTCAAAGGTTTCTTCTGAAAGATTTAACAATTGTTTGGATTATCTTTAAATTCACTTTTAGACCTGGAGCAGTATCCCAAGAATACATTTTGGCCCTAAATACAATGTATTTTATGAAGCCTGTAGTTTTTTTCCTGACACTATTTTTGTTCACACAGGGTCAGTCCATGTCTTTAATCTTCCTACCAATGATCTCAGTTTTTACTAAAAGGACTACATAGTGATTTTTTGTTATTCAGGGCTAAGTTTGAAAAAAGTAGATGGCCCTAAATCTTATGAAAAGATAAAAGCCAACCAACCAACCAACAACTACTGCTATAATTGAATAAGGATACAGAAGCCAAGTCAATCAGCTATTCCAGGGAAAAAAAAAGAAAAAGAAAAAAAATCTGAAAGTACCCACATTCCCCAACCTATCTCCACAGCTGCTCCCATTTTCCTTCCAGCTGAGCTGGCCAAGTGTTTTCATCAAGTCTTTCTTCTCCTTAGAAGTTTCACTTACTCAGAATGCAAACAGTCAGTGTCAAGTGGTAAAGATGACCTATCTTATGATGAATATGAAGTCCCCAAAATATTATCATTGATAGAAGTGTTTGAATTGAACTGCCATACAGTAATTTAGAGACATAAGGAGACTAATAAAAATTTGCACGGTTGCAAACAGTTCACAATTATAAAACCTGAAAAATCAGTTGCATTACAGGTGGCTGAAATATATTCATTAGTCTCACAAAGTTCACCTAGGTCGACTCATATCTTTGGAGATGGCAAGCATTAAGACACTGACTGTCTTTGCATTTCTCTGAGGGAATTGGAAGTCAGAAGTTTCTGTCGCATTTTTCCTAGCTTAAATTAATATATTCTCTCTGTTATTCAGGAAAGGCACTGTATGCTCTCAAGATTTATTTTTTTAGTCAATATGAAAAATACATTATGTTCCATTATGCCCTAGATGGGGATTTGTTCAGATGACTCTGTTCTAATTTTTAATCAACTAACCTGAAGAAACTGGGAGGAAATCTGTTCTGGGTTAATTAATTTTGGATGCATTTACTCAAAATATATAGCAGCACACACTGAAAATCAATTATCTAACAGTCAATCCCCATTGTTATCACATTTAAAATAAAGAGTGTATAACAGTGAGGATTTCACAGAAACAAAATTTATCATACCCTCTTTCGAAAAATGCATCCCTCCCTGCAATTTAAGTAACACTATGGGAATTCCTACCCCTCTTAGTATCTTGATGAATAGAATACATGATTAACTTGTGTGTTGGTTAATATTTCTGTCTTGCTGGAGCTAATTCTTATTCCCTCTCCATTTGAAATGTCAGAAATGAATTTAGTGCTGCCCTTGAATATTATCTCAATTATGGGATTGAAATAACTTAAACTAATCTCATGAATGTAAATGTTTTAGACAGAAGTTTTCATGAGAAATAATACAGGAACACTGCAACACACAGATGTGCTACTAAGACACTGCTTTAATTTCCAGTACTAATTACTTGATAGAGATTTTATTAATATGTGTATTTTCTCCAATCACATAAGCAGAGTCGGTGTTTAATGGTTGCTTTTCTATGTCCCCTTCTTCCTTCTTTGGAAAATCAAATAAGTATAAAATATACCTGACTAAAGCAGTTAAGCTGTTAGGATAAATATGTTTAGACAAGCAGAAGTTGTGGTAAGACCATGTGTCACAAAAACATTAATAGAGATTGATTATTCATTTCTTTCCATAAGTACATTTTTGAGCATTATAAGAAATTGTAATTAGCATGTTCAAACCAAATCAACCTCCCCTAACAACTTTTCCAAACAGTGGAATAAAGGGGAACTCATTGCCACATTATATTGTTGAAAGTAAAATATTTATATGAATCCAACAATTAGTCACAATCATTCACAGGGTACTGATCTGGATTAAATCCAGCTTGAATAATTTTCCTGTTATATGTTATTGTGCAGTTCTGTAAATATGCATGTTGGTACAAGTGTGGCTGGGAGTAAGAAGGTAGAATAAACAGGAAAGGATGCAGAGGGCAGGACAGACTCTTTCAGTCTTTACTTCACTGTGATACACTCACCTACTGACCCACTATTGGCTGTTGTCTGAGACATGACACTGGGCAGGAAGGACCTATGTTCTGATCCATTATGGGCCATTCTTGCATTCCAGTGTGGTGTATATGACTGGTCAGAAGGCAACCTGAACTCTTGGACAGACTAGAAAATTATTAAAGGCACACTCCATGACCATTTAATTTTAATGATTTTTCTTTGAGAATCCTTCCATTTCTCTGCTACTCACCTGATACTCTTAGGTATACTATCTTCAGTGCAGTTATATTCTATTTATCCACTGTATCTAAAACAAGAATTCTGTCCAATATACTTTTTAAAGTAATTGAGATCTCTGAATTTTACTGGGCCTACGTTTATAAAGTGGCAACTGCTTTCTGAACTAATTTACTAGCCTATATGGTACCTTCTATCTATGTTTCTTTAACATTAACAGAAGCAGGAATAAGTAAAATCTCTGTGCTCATAGTTCAGCCTTTAGGTCACCATGGAAAAAGACTGGTATTTAAAAAAAAAACAAAACAAACACAACCTACATATGCCTCCTTCTTATGGAGGCCTTAGCCCATAATTTTGCCATCTCAGAACACCCAGTAAGGAAGACCTGCATGTTTCAAGACATTGCAGTCATTTAGCACTGTCACAATTCAGGTTCACTTAGCTTTGTTTTAAGCAAAATGTCCCCAGTGTACTTCAGAAAAATCTCTATAAAAATCCAATGAAATCCAATGGACTTGGTTGATTTTTCACAGAAGGTAGTTTTGAATTTTTTATATCCTATTGGCTTCATTTGCGTCACTTTCGACTTACGTTGCTGTGTCCTAAGCCAGAATTCAGGCTGCCATGTCTTCAAAAGAAAAACTGAAAAAGTCTGTTCATAACATATTTTCCTGCCAAAGTGATTGATAGAACGTACTGCCAAATATTTTTGTAGTGGTTGCTTTGCTTGTTGGGTTTTTTTTTTTCCACAGCTTAGTTTGTATAGCATATGGCTCTGTACAGAAAGAGTAACACACACCATGTCTTTGAACTCAGGAGAAACCAAGCCAACATCCTGAGACACTGGAAAACAGCACACTTCAGACCAAATGAAAGCAATTCAGTAAAACAGGGGAAAGACAAACATAAAATACTCCTTTAAAGAAAATATGAAAATACCAGTGGAGGAGTATACTTTTCTGAGTGGTTCTCAAAGGTACTAGATACCTTGTTTTGCTCCTGTTTTTGAAGGAAATCCTTGTCTTTGCTTCGACAGCTGTCCAGCTTGAAAAACAATACATAGCTTTGATGTTTTTGAAATACTTTGCAGAATCTGCTAACACTATGAAGGGTAACCCAGTTTAGCAGCAAATGTTTGCTCCATACTTTCAGGAAACAAGCATTGTCACACAGGAAGAATGGTTGTAGAGCATCTGCAGTAATTTTTAACTGTAGGGATGCAAAACATCACATCAGCTTAGGCTAGCCACTCTTAGGATTTGAAAGTTGCTAAAAGGCATCTGTATTCAAAATGATACAATTGAAACAGCTGCACCATGACGATCAGCATAAGGAATAACGAAGCATATCTGGTCTAGTTGCTGAAATAATTTTCAGCTCCACTGTTGAATTCCTTTTGTCTGATCTATATATTTCATGCATTTTTTTGTCTTGGAATCTGACATCATTGTTGACAAACTCCTATACATTGACAAGCTTCTATGTTTATTAACTGAAAAAAGGAAGAAACTATCCATAGCATCTCTGCTTATTCATGGAATGCACAGCATACAGCCTCAAACTAGATCTTAAACCTGAACCAGCAAGCTTTGGGACTGGAAACTGTATAGTTAGATTACATACGCCATTGACCCAGCTAATTAGACTGCATATGGTGCCACACTAATGTATCAGAGAGTTAAACTGCTATCAGAAACACAACTAGCTCTCCATGGAGCTGGGCTGTGACAGTTGGTTCAGCATGGTCTGGTGTTGTGAACACCTGACTTCAGAAAAATATGGATGGTAACATCATGTCTGTTCTGTAAGCAAGAGCAGAAAGTCTAACTGTACAAATGCTCACTTCTGCTTGTAGTTCTGGCTAGTAGTCACTAGCCAATAGGCAAAGACCTTCTCTATTGCTAAAGGAGGCTGCTGCCTTCATGGTTGATAGGAGCCTGAGATCTCAAGCTGATGGAACTGCTTTCCTACACCCTTGGGTAAGGTACCTAAGTCTAGGAGAAAATGCAATAGTCCTCTGGCAGAGGATCAGCAGTCTTGACACATTGGGCCTGTGGGTCTCATCCTTTCTTCCAAGGTAGCTTCTGAGATGATTGGTACCACTGTATTTATGCAGTTTGGTCCAGCTGGGTGTGTCTGGTGTTCTCTGAGAAATCTTTCCAGATGGATCACTTCGGGGAATTTGTTAGAGTGATGCCAGGTTTCTAGATCTCCTCAGATGTTGGGAAAGAGATGCCTAACTGATAAACATTTTAGGAGCGATTTGGAGCTCAGCATGAGAGGCAGAATGACCCGGCATTCTCCAGGTCATAAACCTGCAGCCAAGAGCCAAAAAGTCAACAAAATAAATTCCCTGCCAAGCAAAATCTTGTGCATGGGGGGTAGAGGGGCAGAGCAGGCTTCTGTCTGGCTTTCTACTGAGTTAGCACCTAGGGAGTGCCAGCAGCTTGGAGATGAAAACAAGAACTAGAAAGCTAATTTGGAAATTAGTGAAGATACGGAAATTAGTGAAGTATGGGGAAAATGTAGGTGGTGTTTGAGGCTGTATGCAACTTCCAGAGTCAGTGCTATTAAGGTGGTGACATGCTGCACTGGTTGGGGTGGCCATCCCTGGAAGGTATTGTGGTAGGTATCTGCTACAGACAGCCTAATCAAAAAGAGGATTTGAACTTCACATCTTTGAGAAGAACAAGATGGAGAGTCCAGGAAACTGCAGGATGTCAAGTTTCTTCTCAGTCCTTTGGAAGATTATGGAGCAAAATGGAACAAATTTCATGGAAAGCCATTTCCTATCACATGAATGACAAGCAAGTGTTTGGAGACAACCAAAATGGAATTACCAATGGAAGATCATACCCGACCAACCTGTTAGTCTTCTATAAAAGGAAAGCAGTAGATGTCATTCACCTTAGCTTGGGAAGGCTTTCAGTACAGTCTAATATAGCATCCTTGTATGGTCAAAGGTGAAGCTAGAGGCATTTCTTTCAGATATAATTAAAAAAAGAAAAAATCATAATGGGAATACCAAGTATTACAGACGGTTTCACTAAGATGTGAAATCTCTGCCCTTGGAGATTTTAAAAATTTTTGGATTAAACCCTGAGGAAACTGATGTAACTTAGACTGCTTTAGACATCCAGAGGTCCTCCCAACCTATTGTTTTTTCCCCAGTGATTCCATGACTGAAGTGTAAAATTCAGAAAATGAAGATGTTTATCTATCGTAAAAGGTGGGGGCAGATAAAAGAAGAAATGAACAATTTAAGAGTGAAATAATATATATTAGAACAGTTTCAAACAAAAACATTTGTTGCCTGAGTACTTGCTTTAGATGTATTCTTTAGAGTTTGTATGTTCCCAAAACTTACATACAGATCTAGATGCTGAAGGCCTTGATCAGAACACTGTCAAAATATGTATATCAGATGTATGTAAAAGCATATTTACATAAATAGGCTTGTCAAGCAAAAACTAAAATTTTGGTCTGATGTCTTTCATTCTGTATCAAGTATAGATTTATATGTTGGCATCTGCTATAAAAGTTAAAGTGTACTTACATTTGTATTTACATATTCAGTATAAGCACATTTTTTTTGAGATTCTTTTGAAGTAGTGAACTGAAGACCTTCTTGGAGACTAGAGAGGGTATTTTTCACCTTCATACAAAACTTGTCATTCCATAGCAAAGACAGGAAGAAAGAAGAGGATTTTCTTTCTTTTAAAGGTTGGAAGATTGCTACAGTTTGAGGGTATGTAGAGAGAAGTGCAATGTTAAGCCTAGTATGAACAAAATTTCACAAGCATCTAGTTTGTATCTTTTGGTCATGTGCTCAAGGTTAAAACTGATTGCCAGATTTGGAGAAAAAAACCACAATTTCTTATAGGTCAATATAATATCAGAGAGTTTATACTGGGCATGAGGGGAAGTTCGTCCCGTTTTTGGGGACTGGGGTACAGTCTGTTTCATAATAAAATCTTCAGAGTTTAGTTTAATAAATCCCTATAGCAATGATATAAGATGCTGGGCAGGTGTTTGCTGCCTCTGGCATACTATAGATTTTGAGCTTTCTTAAATAATTTGGTGAAAAGAGCTTGGAAATATTTTTGTCTTCATACTGCTCTGAGCAGCAGACATTCAGAAAGACATTCTGACCCGGACACTTAGTCCATGAATGTCTGCGGTTACAGTAGTTGCACTGGACTCAAACAACTTACTCGTTTTCTGTGTTCCAGTAAACAGGAATTTGACACAAGTTCAGGTTCTTATGGGGAGCACCACTAGTAGGCCAATGTGAGTATATAAGAATTGTGAGTCATCTCTGAATTTTTATTTGTGAATTAAATGGTCAATTTCTAGCCATAACTTTTGGTAGAAATCTGGACTACATCTATTGCACAAATTTAAACCATTTGGTATGTCCATCATTCTGCCAGTTTTACATTCTAATTCTACCAGATCCTAACCCACATGGGCAGATCTCTAGTATCAGTCTCTTATCAAGCTGTGAATTGTTTTGGATAAGGAAAGTCTTTTTTGATCTGCGTTTATACAGGTAATAGGATCTTCATTTAAGGTTGGACGTACTAGAGTCTAAGATAAAACAAATGCATGACATGGGGTCCTATTGGTAGCCAATATAATTTAGCCTTATATCATATAGTAGGATAAAGATTATTGTATTCTTGAGAAAAGTGTACATTTAAAATGGCAGTCTGAGTACAACTGAGGGTACTCTCTAATAAATACTCTCTAAGGCACAGAAGTATTATAAAATACGGATATTTCTCTTTATCTTGTTTGTTAGACACATTTAAGAATCTTAAGAATCTTGTCTCCAACAATTACAGTGTGTTGATTTCATTTATGTTACAAAAATGGATTACAAGAATTCTAAGATAACATTTATAAAGTTTTAGCAATTTTTTAAGTGGGTCCTGAGAAGAGAGATCTTTGAAGACTACAGTTAGCCAAGAACACACAACTTCAGGTAGAAAACGGTAACCACTACCTTAAGTTTTATCACTGAAACTGAAAAAACTTCATCTTGCAGTATTTCCTATTCTGTTTAGAAAATTACTTTATAGATCAGGCTCACTTCAGCTCTGGAAATAACAAAAAAAAAAAATGATTCCCACTTAAATGGAAAATAAGTTCTACTATTGTGTGGGTTGTTTGTTTGGGTTTTTTTTCTCTTTTTATTTATTTTTTTTCTGGCAGTCTGTATGACAGATTAGTGCTGTTCTGAAAAAGCATCTGAAGGTCATGTGCTTTAGCTATACAGCAGGCTCATCTATTCAGCAAAAAAGCTAGAAAATCTGTTTGAAGCCTGCATAATTTATGCAGGTCAAGGCTAGACAGGATAGGAAAGGAGAGTTTTAACTAATGAGATTATTACTAATGAGCTCATTTTGCAGATCTTTCCTTTTGCAAAACATTGCTCCTGATTCTTGAAATTCTCAGCTACACATGTGTGCATATATTTGTACACACACACACACAGAGATATCTTCTTTCGATTAGAAAATACCTTTGGTGCATGTTGGCTTATATTTTTACCAGTTATATGTCTGATTCTCCTTGGTCATGTATGTATATCTATTTACATGTCTTAATTCCTTCATACTTCAACATAATTTTATTATTTCTTTCTTTTTTTTTTTGATCAAAAGCAATAATTTTCTTCTATTTTTATTTCAGTGAGGGCAGTGTAAACTTTCTATGATACAATGCAGGGTATCAGTCTCCAGTAAGCCTGGCTACATAGATATCACAGGAGCAACCTGGTAACTGATCTACTACATACTGGGAAATAGTTTTACCAGAGTCAATTTAAAAAAAAGATTCTTTTTCTTTTACATAAAAATATATCCTTTCTGTACCATTCTACCTGAGAGCTAAAAGCCTGAAAGGAACAAATTTTCCTTCTGAAGGTCTCCAGTAGACTCCCTCCCCATCAGATACACAGGCAAGACAGTCATTTACTGCAGGAGTAAAGATTTAGTAAGTGAAACAGGCTAGATCCTAGCTCCCTGTGGCTGCCTGAAATGCCTCTTCAGCCAGCAGGTGATCTTGCAGCAGCAGCAGTTTCTTACTCTTCTGGTTACACTGAGCGGTTCCAATTAAGGAGGAGGATTATCCCCTGCATGGGAGCTGGCAACGGCTCTAATGTCAGAATCGTCAGGCTGGTCACATAAAAAAAAAAAAATTTGTGAAGATGAAAAGCACTGGCCTGATTGCACTCCAGCCAAGAAAAAGTGAATGGCTACCTAGGGTAACTAGTAAAAGCAGCTCTGACAACAGGAGGTTGGCATGGAAGATACTTGGCATGTCTTTTAAATGTATGCCTGGGTGTGTCCCTTCACATGACAACGCTGTGGTTTGTGCGCAGAAGTATCTAAGAACCACTCCTCGTACAAACTTTGCAGCAGAGGAAGGCAGACTCTTGCCCATTGTGCCCAGTCTCTTTGTTTACTTCCCTAACCAGAGTAAAACATGCAGTAGCCATTTGGCCTGATTTTAGATGTTTGGTTAAGATGCCTGCCCATTCTTAGATATTCACCAAATTGATGTTACGGAAATGAGAGGTTCCTCAAAGGGCAACTTGACCTTACTACAACTGGAGTTGCTTAATACTTGAAACACTGTTTGAAAACATCTGTCTCTGCTGACTATCGAAAGACTGAAAGTTAGATGCCTTGATGACTAAGACTGGCAGGGTGAATCCAGGCCTAACTGGATTCTTGTTGCTAACATAAAGGTATTGATCTACTACACCATTAACGTGGCCTTGCAGAAATCATATAATGATACATCAAATGTAGGGACTACAGATAAAAAATAATAAATAAATTTTTGAGTTTTACAGAGTTTTGAGTTTTACAGTTTCTTAATCCTACAATATATACTTGCAATTTTTCTTTTTCTATTTAGGGAAACAAAACTAATTGGAAGTTCTTTGCCTCACCGTGCCATGCCGAGCTACATCTAGTTTTATGTGTTGCCTCAGTTCTTCAAAGAAACAATATTATTCACATTGAAATCAGTGGGAGTTCATGTCTTTAGGAAGAAAAAATTAATTTATATAAATGGAAATATGAAGAGCCTGCTGATACTACAGATTGACTACTAGTAAGCAATTCAAATCTGGATGGGCTAGGCAATTTATTGATTAGATAAAAAATGAGAATTTTTAGCTTTTTCATTGTGTTCAACATACATTACCTACCTTATTTATCATAGACTTTTTTTCCATAATGACTGCCAGAAATCTTTTACTCATCTTCTACTGTTGAGTTCTTTATGTTTATGAAGTGAAGATAAATCTGAAACATTTTCCTTCGGGGCAAATTTATGCTACAAGATATAGATTAGTTTGATGCGTCTGTAGCAGGGGTCTTTTATTTCTGTCCAGTCTTTCCTGCTGCATATATTTGAAATTTGAAATTGCCTACATATTGCACATATGTAAGCAATTTCATAGAACAGAGAAGATGAATTATTACGAAAAGATATATAAGTATGTAAGTCTGATGTGTCCTTAATATGTTGTATCTGTTACACTTTGACAGATTATTGCTGCTAGAGCCAGGAACAATACTTTAAACGTTTCATACGGTCCACTGAATGTGTTTAGCATTGCCAGATCTTCTTTCAGCCTTGTCCAAACTAGGCATTAGCAGGTCTCTCAAACTGAATCGTACCCAGTCATTTCTAAGAATACAAGTTCTTAATCTACTGGTGTTCATCAGCTGATCCAGAGGCCAAAGTGAGCCCAAAATATCTTTCTATCCATTGCATTCCCATTCTTTTCTCCTGATTTAGAATGGGATTCAACTGCTTAGCCATGAGAAACTTCATTTGAGATGCCCTAGAATACCTCAGAAATTCAGATGAACTAGAAAATTTGGAGCTCATGGCTACAAAAACTTTTATATATATCTATATATACCTGTATCTATGTCTATATCTATAGCTTCCTCTTGTGGTTCAGAGAGTTTCTCAAATATTTAGCAAAAAGTCTTTCCTGTTCTGCACAGAGCTACAAAGACCTTTTGCCATCCAGAATGACACCTCTAGTTCCCCAAAGCAATATAAGCATCTAAAGGGACTAGTCAAATTCTTGTTGTCTGATCAGTGCCCAAATTGCCACAGATCAGGCAGTCTTGTTGCCCAAATTGAATTTGCAGTCAACAGTTGTTAAACTGATATAAGATCCTTGAACTTGTATTTCTGAGAAAGTTAAAAGTAAGACTTCATATAAAACAAGGATCTGATTCTATCTATAAGATTTTACAATTCACTCTTCATGACCTTGAACATCTGGGGATTCTTTCTGTTCATAAACATGCGCAGAAGATGTATACAGACATACAGAGATACCACAGTCTTGACAAAACAAAACCAAACAAACAGAAAAACCTTTCTTACTAACAGTGCACGTGGATGTATTCATGTGTTTTTGTCTGACTCACAGTCGATCTAGTTCTGGCTGAAATTCTTGTCTCTTATGTGCTTATTGTTACAGAATAGATACACAAAAGATTTTCTGAAAACAAAAGACAAATCAACGAGAATTTGGGAACATCTCCACCTTGAGGAACACTAGTAAAATTTACTCATTAGAAAGTTTCATCTGGAGAGTTTTATTGATGTTCTCTTTTTGAAAATCCCCTCATCTCTTCAGTGACAACTGGCTTTAGCACTCACAGGATGATCTGATAACCTAGACTGATTGACTGTTATGGACCTGGGCTTGAATGATGTTGAGGTGAACGGCAAGTTTCTGTATTTGTGCTGTTAACAGACAGAATCACTAAGAGAGTTTTCAGAGCAGATTGGGAAGAAAAATAAGCCTTACTTTACTGCATGATGACTCTAAGACCCAAAACCTGGAATTATACAGGAGGAAAGAACAATTATAGATAAGTAAAAGAAATCAATATGTAGGTTTTGTTTGCTTTTCACAGGATGGCAATGTCCACTCTAGGAGAATGGAATGTGCAATTGCTAGTGTAGTCTACAGATGACTTTTTGATGGGGAAGAAGGTTATTTCGATGCAAGGTGGAAAGATTTAAAAGTTATTGTAGAACTGCTCAAATAAAGTCCCTCTAAAAGTGGGAAAGGAAAAGCTGGACCAGATGAGGCACATCACTTGTGTCAAAACAAGCATTTCTCATTCATCAAAATGCTTCAAAAAGATTCTTCACTTTTCCCTTTTTAGAAGGCAGTAGCTGATCAGAACTATTAACAAATTATCAATGATGGAAGCTGTGAAGCTCCCACGCTGATTAGATAGCAAGCACCATTAGGAAAAGGAAAATCCTATGGAACAAAAAATTATAAATTAAGGTCAAAGTCAACCATGGTATGGGGACATGATATTCCAATGACTTTTTATAAACATTGCCCAGCTCAGCAGTGTGCAAATGACATTAACTTTCAAATTCCAATCAAAATTATTTTAAAAGCAATGAAAGCACTTGAGGCAAATAAACTATTTTAAATTTTGCACTGACCATAAATAATCTTGCACAAGATTTTGGAACTTTAACCAATGGTATGCAAATTTTTTTTAGTCCTAAATTGATCCTAAAACTAGTTATATTTTTCACAAACATTTTCCAGTTTTAACTGTTGCAATTTCAAGTGTTTGATTACATTAAAAGTGGATTTTGTTAGCTGAAGCAAAAAGTATTCAAAACAACCTATGTATATTATGCTAGTACTTTTCTTTCAAATGAACAAATATATTTTTAAAAGGGTAAACAGATTTGGTTTTCTGTAACCCAATGTACTGATGTGCATATATCCTATAAGCATTTGTACGGTTATCAAAGGAATGTCTTAATTACAGCCTACAATTTCTACATTAAACATTGCCCTAGATATTTTCTTAGGATCATTTTTCAGTGATCTTAACTGAAGACGAGGATGTAATGTAAGTGAAAAATAAAACAAACATTCACAGGTAACTTTCTTTATGTCAGTAGGTCATTGAAACTCAAAAGGACTAGTGGTCATATATAATTATGTGCATGCATTTGCAGTTACAAATTCCTGTCTTTAGACATGAGAGAAATGTCATCGTTGTTAGTCTGTCACTGATAAATGTTTCATGTCCCTAATTAGGCAAACCTCCTCAAGAGTTTTCAAAGGGTACAGTCCTGAAGGAAGCGGGGGGTGGGAGGTGGTGAGGAGGGGTAGAATGTATAGGAGAGCTCAGTTCCCTTTTTGCAAAGCGCAACAACTGTGTGCGTAGAAATGCCAGTCTGATCTGATAGTTTGTAACCATAGCAACTCCTGCAGAAGCTAGAGGTGAAAACAGAATATTAGGGGTCTCCTTTCTCCAGACCACTGCAGTGGAAAATGAGCAAAAGAGAGAAAGAAGACTTTAGAGACTTTTCCTGTCCCAGGAAGTTCACAATGTAAATTTCAAGAGTTATTCTTTCCCATCCTCCTCTGCTGAGTCCTTAAAAGGTTATTTAATTTTTTTTTAAAAGAATCCATGTTCCAAAATAATATAATTAAAATATTTGGGTGGAGGACATAAGGTTAGAGGGGTAGAATAACCTTCATTAAAGCATTTAATTACGTACAGAATTTATGCATAAGGAATGTTTTCTTCCTTTCTAAAATATATATAGCCAATTAAATGGTAGGGAACTAATATTTTTTTTCAGCCATGAGATGCAAACGATATTAATAAATGCTTTTTTTTTTCTCTAGAGCAAGCAGTCTTCAGAATTAAAATAACTACTGCAGTTTGCTGTCTTCTACTTGTGTGCGCAGGGTCCTTTACTTCAAACATTTTGGAGGACATATTTTTTACAGGAAATTGCTTTTAATAAGCTGATTTTGTGAGCATTTATTCCTCCAGTCAATTTTCTGGAAGGCCTTCTATTTTTTTGTTCAAGGTTTTGCAACTCAAATCTTCCTAAGGGAGGAGGAGAAACTTTTGGTTATCAAAATCTTTTGCAGTTTTCATAGCAATGGTGAATGCCAGCTCCAAATCAGCTCTATGACATGCTATTGGGTTCATTGACTATCCAGCCAAAGCACACACAGTAGACATCTGTAATCACAGAATCCCAGAACTGCTGAGGTTAGAAACTGTCTTAAGATCATCTGGTCCAACTCACCCGCTCAAGCAGGGTCACCTATGACAGGTTGGCCAGGACTGTGCCCAGTCAGGTTCTGAATATCTCCAAAGGATAGAGACTTCACAGCCTCCCTGGGCAACCTATTCCAGTGTTTGATCACCCATTAATAAAATCTCCCCCTTGACCCTTCTCTTCTCTAGGCTGAACAGCCCCATTTCTCTCAGCCTTTCCTCATATGATTGGTGGTCCAATCCATTAATCATCTTTTTGGCCCTGTGTTGGACTTGTTCCAAAATGCCCCTGTCTTTCTTGCACTGGGGAGCCCAGAACTGGACACAGCACTCCAGGTGTGTCACCAGGGCTGAGTAGAGTGGAAGGATCACCTCACTCAACTTGCTGGTAATGGCTATGCTCCTCCTAATGCAGCCCAGGGTGCTGCTGGCCGCCTTTGCCTCCGAGACGCACTGCTGGTTGATGTTCTGCTTGCTGTCCACCAGGATCCCCAAGGTTCTTCTCTGCAGAATTGCTTTCTAGCCAGTTGGTCCCCAGTGTGTAGCAGTGCCTGGAGTTCACATTTCCCCCTTTTGAGCTTCATGAGATTCTTCCTGACTCAATTCTCCAGTCTGTCGAGGTTTCTCTTAATGGCAGCACAACCATCTGGTGTATCAGCCACTCCTCAGTTTTGTATCATTTATTAACTTGCTGAGGGTGCACTCTGTCCTAGCATCCAGGTCCTTAACAAAAATGTTATACAGTATTAGCCCCAGTATCAAAACTGGTAACTTGCCTCCACCTGAACTCTGTGCCAGTGATCACAGCTCTCTGGGTCTGGTAGTTCAGTTTTCAATTCACCTCACTGTACACTTACCTAACCTGCACTTTGTCAGCTTGTCTATGAAGATGTTATGGGACACAGTTTCCAAAGCTTTACGAGGTGAACAACATCCACTGCTTTTCCCTCATCTGCCAAGCTAGCCACCTTATCGTAGAAGGCTATAATGTTGGCTAAGAATGATTTCCCTTTCATAAATCAATGCCAACTACTCCTAATCACTTTCTTGCCCTTCATGTGTCTAGAGATAGTTTCCAAGAATAATTGCTCCATCAACTTCCCAGGTGTGGCTGACTAGTCTGCAGTTCCCCAGATCCTGCTTTTTGTCCTTCTTGAAGACAGGAGTGACATTTGCTTTCTTTCAGTTATCAGAAGCTTCTCCCAATCACTATGACATTTAAAGATAATTGACAGTGGCACTGCAGTGATATCAGCCCCCACCCTCAGCACTCATGGGTGCAACCCATTAGGCCCCATGGACTTATGTATGTCCAGTTTGTTTAAGTGCTTCTTAACCTGGCCGTTCTTCACTGAGGATAAGACTTCCTCGCTCCAGACTTTCCCTCTTGCCTCAGGGGCCTGGGACTCCTGAATGCTGGTCTTACCAGTAAAGACTGACACAAAGAAGGCATTCAGTATCTTGATCTTTTCCATGTAGTTTATCATGAGGTCGCCTGCCTCATTCAGTGGCAAGCCCGCGTTTTCCCTGGACTTTCTTCTGTTATGTACTTGTTGAGTCCTTTCTTGTTGCCCTTCACATCCCTCACCAGATCTGACTCCAGGTAGACCTTGGCTTTCCTAACCTCATCCTTGCATGACTGGACAGCACCTCTTTACTTGTCCTTGGTCACCTACCCCTGCTTCCCTCTCTTGTATACTTCCTTTCTGAGCCTGACTTCAGTTAGGAGTTCATTTAGTAGCTCCTTGCTCATCCAGACAGGTTTCCTGGTGCTTTTGTTTGATTTCCTGTTTGCTGGGAAGGACCTTTCTTGAGTTTGGAGGAGATAATCATGCTGAGATAGTTGCAGGTGATACTTGGCCCTTATTGTGACAGGTGATAGACTTAGGGTAAGGTAGATATGATATTCCTGCACCAAAGTCATTCTTGTATATCAGTGTCACAGAACCACATTAATGTGCGTTTGAGACACATAAATAGGAATCCAAAGTATACAATGCTCTCTTCCCCTGTTCCATATGTAACTTAAATTTCACATTAGTCATAATAATGTTTTTCTGGTTATTACTTAGCTCTTTTCAGTCTCTTATCTCTGCTCCCTACTTTCTTCAACAATACAATATGATTATGTTATTGGATTGAAGATGGGGAAAAAAATTAGGCAGCATATGAAAATTATTGATTCTGATTAATAAACATCATGGAAATCTGAAATAACTACTGTCATGCATTTCCAGCAGAGTGCAGGACAAGACTCAGAACTAGGAAATAAAGAAAAATCATTGAAAAACCTTTCAGTTTCTTTTAAATAAAGCTAATTTCAAGGAACTGCAGTCCATGCCTGTATTTTCTACATGGAGAGACTGAGGCTGAATTTATTGAGTAATCTATTTAATGAATTATTTTACAAATAATTTGTTTTGTTCTGGACAGTGTTTTAAATTGTAAAATATACAAACTGTAAGTACTAAAAATAAGTAAATAAAATCCAAAGTACATGTAAAAACATCTCAGTTTTTTCCCCATGTTTTTAGAACTCTTGTGGAGGCATGGCTTTAAGCTGAAAAAAGGGGCATGGCTTGAAGAAAAAAAATGTACTAGATTTTGACTAACAGATAAATAAACATTTCTTCAGTTACTTGGGAGAAGAGACCAACACCCGCCTTGTTACAACCTCCTTTCAGGTTGTTGTGGAGAGTGACAAGGTCTCCCCTCAGCCTCCTTTTCTCCAGGCTAAACAAACCCAGTACCCTCAGCCACTCCTCGTGCGACTTGTACTCTGGACCCTTCACCAGCTTTGTTGCCCTTCTCTGGACCCAATCCAGCACCCCAATGTCTTTCTTGTAGTGAGGGGCCCAAAACGGAACGCAGTATTTGAGGCGTGGCCTCCCAGTGTCAAGTACAAGGGGACAATCACTTCCCTAGTCCTGCTGGCCACACTATTCCTGATACAGGCCAGGATGCTGTTGGCCTTCTTGGTCACCTGGGCACACTGTTGGGTCATATTCAGCTGGCTGTCAACCAACACACCCAGGTTTGGTCCATTTCTACTGGGCAGCTTTACAACCACTCCCCCCCAAGCCTGTAGTGCTGCATGGGGTTGTTGTGATCCAAGTGCAGGACCTGGCACTTGGCCCTGTTGAACCTCATACAATTGACCTCAGCCCATCAATCCAGCCTGCCCAGATCACTCTGGAGAACCTTTCTGCCCTCAAGCAGATCAACAGTCCCACGCAACTTGGTGTCATCTACAAGCTTACTAAGGGTGCACTTGATCCCCTCATCCAAGTCATTGATAAAGATATTAAAGAGAACAGACCCCAGCATTGAGCCCTGGGGAATGCCACTTGTAACCAGCTGCCAACTGGATTTAACTCCATTCACCACAACTCTGGCCATCCAGCCAGTTTTTTACCCAGTGAAGAGTACACTCATCCAAGCCATGAGCAGTTTCTCCAGGAGAATGTTGTAGGAAACTGTGTCAAAGGCTTTACTATGCCTAGTCATTTTTTCCACAAATTTTGCTTTGGGTTTTCACATGTGTCCAATTTCAGACAAAAATGTGAAGTTTGGGTTATATCTATGTAGAACAATGAATAAGCAAATTTTCTGCCAAGTGTTCCATTTGCGAGGCTGAACTTACACAGATATACTGCTCTCAGGACTCAGACTAGCTCTGGGCTCTGCAGTATAGATTCATCCTTAAAGACTGATCAGAACAGAAGAAAACATTTGTACAAAATGGAAATGACACTGCAGTGAATTTTTCAGCTCTGAAGATGAGAGGAGAATAGTTATGATTGGGTCTGCTAAGGAAAGAGACAGCAAGAGAGATAATAGGGACTTTGTTTCATTTGCTGTATACATACATTTCAGTGTGTTTTCTCTACATTCACACATGTATTTTCTTTTGTACTTTTTTTAGCCAAACCAATACAAAAATATCACTATGAACTGTCATTTAATGTCTGAAACATCATGGCCCTTCTGTGGGATAAAAGATTCCTTTATTTTTCACTTAAAACTATAAGGATAAGCACCTGGGTTCCATTGCAGAGCAGTCTAGTTAAATGTATTTGGAAAGTTCCAATTACACTGGCATAACAGACAATATAAAACTTTGGTTTGAATGAACAAAAGAAAGTTGTCAGGCCGTAAACAAGTCTTCTAAATAGCCAACTCTATTTCTTTATCCAAATTTGAACTTAGCCAGATATTTATGAGATTCAGGGTTGCACTGTCAGATGACCACACAGCTCCACCTTCCTCAATATATTTGCATTTTCTCAACATCTGTTCGTTTCTGAACCTAAAGGAAGAAAAGAGAGTCATGGATGTGTCAGTGACAGTGCTCCATATGGAACAACTAATGTGTCAAGAGTCTACTATGTGCTAGCACTATACCCTAATTTACTCCAGCACCAAGGACTGCTCTTGAAACTCACTGCCTGACACATTAGAAATGTACCTTGTACCAGCTTGCTGTACTGCTGAAATGGTGAGAATAACTCCTGACCCTGGGAATAGGTACATCGTAGCACATGTACCTTTACAAAGAGCAAACAGTGTTTCAGAATATCTTTTAAATACAGGAGAAATGGGGATAGCAAAAGGTGTACATGGGGAGAGAACTAACTCTGTGTCACAGCAAAGGCTCTGGTTGTATGATTTCAATCATTCAGAAGTGGTTAATTGCCACATATCTTTACTGCATAGTAATGCTTACTGTCAAGAATGTCAGCAGTGTTAACCTTAATGGTGTTATTTGGTTTAGAACTTCATTTTTGTGCCCATAACCAGAAGTCACAAAGGGTCTTATCTCCCCTCCCTCCACCTTTACAATTCACCTCTCATGAGCGCATACGCAATACAGTCATTGCCTTCATCAATATCTAGGTTTCTCTGCAAGATAAGCACAGCCATACCATCTGTTCTACTTGTCTAAATATAGTAGCTCAAGGGGAATGTACAGCTGCTCATTTATCAAATTTTACAAGTACCTGTAAAACAAAATGTTTTGTCTGGCTGAAATCCCTGTCTCCAGCTCTAGAGTGTTTTTTTCTCAAATAGCATTGAATAGTGTAAATAGATGATCTCAGCAAGTCACACTCCAGCCACTGAGAGTTTAGGGACTTATTAGAGAGAGTAGGATTAGACAACTAACAAGTTCCAAGTGTGTATGTTCAAACCAAGAACAGTGCTGTCTATCCCCATTACATATTTATTTTTCAGCTGGAAAATATACTCAGGAACTCCCCAAGATGAAAGAAATGTTTACAATTTTCTTTTTTGACAGGAAGCAGTATTTTCTCATTTTGTCTCATCATCTCTCTCGCACTGCAAATGACATGATGATAATGAATCACATTATTTGCACTGCACTGACTTGACTTGACTAAGTAATGGAAGCACAGCTATTCTGAAGAAACCTGAAAGTAGTGAATCTTAGATGTTACTGGGAAAAGAAACAGGCAATTACTGTCTTTTGGCAGCTGAACTTTCTAGTTGAACACGAGGAGAATGCCTAAATCTGAGGCTGCAAACTATTTCTTCAAAAAAAAAAACCCCAAAACCCACATAAATTAAACATTTACTTTTATGGTAAAGGAGGAAAAATAGAGAAACAAAAGAAGAAAGCTAAACTTGACATATTTGCAAATATAGGGGGCGCTGAGAACTCACACTGGCTTCATCGACTGCAGTGGCACCCAGAAAAATCGGGCTAATTCATCTTTACATAGCAGAAGCTAAGAGAATAGAATGTGTTTTTTTATGAGAAAATACACTGATATAAATATAACTGGAATAAAAGCACAACACCAGAGGACTGAATTATGCAAGCACATATGAGAATTTTCAGGATGAAAGAACAAATCAAAGTTAAAAGTTTAAAAAAACATTTCTATGTGACTGGAAAATACTATTGCTAAGAAAGCACACACACACAGAGTTATCACAGTCCAGGTGTTATGCAGAAACTTGTTGCACATGAGTTACGCACGAATTCTTCATTTTCTTGCTTAGTGTACATGGATGCTTACTGCAAAATGGAGAGGAACAGGAAACTTCTGAGTAGCCAGGCGCACTTGAAAGCCAAATGAGAAAAAAAGGACATTTTCCTCTCTCAGAATATGTCATGTTCCTGTGAGCCCAGATCTCAGTAGAGAATCCTACTATTTGGAGTGCAGATCGTGAGAAGCTTAGCCCCTTGTGTTTCAACTAGCATTTCAGCTATCAAAAGACAGTGCCGTAGCTTCTCAGACAAGCTGCTGGAAATATTATTATACCAGTTGTACCAGTATTGTGTTTAAGCTGAAGAAGAGGTAAAAAAAAGATAAATTATCACAGAATTGAGGAACTGCAGAAACATGTAGCTTGAAAGGGACTGCAGGGAGGCTTTAACCTAGACACCTTCATAACTGAAGACTGATGCAAAGGCAGCAGAGCACCTCAGTCTTGCCTGGCTCTGCTCTCACTGAATCACCCACCCCATTTGGCAATGGTCCCACATTTTCATGGTTTAGTCTTTTCTTAACAATGTAGCAGTTGAAGCTTTTTTATTGTCCTTGGTGTCCCTTGCAAGAAACAGCTCAAGTTGAGTTTTCGTTTTTCTAACACCAACCCGACATGCCTGGGTAGCATTTCGAAATTCCTCCTTTTGTTACCTGCCCCTGCTTCCACCTCCTGCATACTGCATATATAAGTGAAGAATTTTCATAGCTTATGGAATTAAGAAAAGTAAGTTTGACCAGCAGTGAAGGTGTGAAGGCAGAAAGTTTTAATGACTACATCAAAACTGAAGCAACGTTCCCCAACTGGTCTGTTACAAGCTGAATTTTTTGGCACTGAGGTTGTTTTATCACATGGACAGTCATAGGTGATAGAGAAGCTGGTAAGAATATTTGCATGGTGTCCTGGTTTCAGCTGGGATAGAGTTATTTTTTTTTTCCTACTAGCTGCTCTGTTTTGGATTTAGTATGAGAATAATGTTGCTAACATGTATTGTTTTCATTGTTGCTAAGTGATGTTTACATTAGTCAAGGACATTTTTAGCTTTCCATAGAAGTGGAGAGGGAACATAGACAGGACAACCTGGCCAAAGGAATATTCCATACCATAGACATCATGCTCAGTATATAAATGGGGGTTGGTCAGGGGGCAGGAATCCACGGTCACTGCTTGAGACTACTTGGGCACCTGATCATCAGGTGGTGAGAGTGACTTTTGTTGTATCATTTTATTTTGTATATTCTTTTA
>RSEF01000003.1:99092492-99109875 GCA_003993805.1 Himantopus leucocephalus | reverse complement strand
ACACAAATAGATTTAAACTTATATAAGTGCATTTTGTATGTACTTATATAGAAATATAATATAATATAGTATACATTCATATTCTTGGTTTACAAGTTATGATACTTAGCTTTAGAGAACTGTTAGGGTACCTTGGCATAATCAGAAAAATATTTGACATTGTGATCTTGCAATAAGTGAACACATTCAGTCTTCTGATCTCATGAAGAGAAACATGGAAGTAAATCATAACATTTGCTGTCATTATTCTTTCACCTTCTGGCACAATATTTTAAATGAGTTCCCTAGATCTGGTCAAAAAACCACAGATAGTACACAGAACTGAAAGTTCTGCTTTGCATTAACTAGATCTTACTTTAATGCTCTTTTCTGCATATTTTTTAAAGCAGCTTTATGCCTGCAGAATTCCTATGGAACAAAAAAATTTATACTTCCATTAATTTCATGTGGTCATGTATCTGTATATTTTTTTACTACATGTCTAGCAAAACTAAAACTGGGCATTAACCATAATTATAATATCTTTAAGAATTTGCATTAGACATTTTCTAGCATGCAAAAATGCCTGCATTAAAAAAATGTTTCCTGCTGGCCCACAGAACATTTCTTTTTGTGTTGCTTTGTAATGAAAAATGTGATACTTGACTTGTAAAAGAATTATGTGTTAACGTTCACCATAGTTCTTCTAAAAGTATCATACATACTTAACCTACATACTTAACATGCTTAACTTAACATGCATACTTAACAGTGTCGTGTATTCATATGTAAAGTTACTGCTATATGGTCACTCTCTAAAGGGACCTGATTTAAATTGGCCTGATTTAAAGTATTGCCTCGTAAAGGCTTTAAAGAGTAACACAGATAGACATCTCTAGTTCTCTCATCATGTACTAGAGATCTCTACGTAGAATAACTGAAGCAAGTTACTTATTTGTCATCCAGCTAAGCTTTCTTAATAAGTATCTGTTGATTGGTATTTCATGTAATTAAATTTGATAGCCTAATGTCCATGATCCATCTGTGTCTTGCTGTATGACCAGCACAAATCATATTTCTCATGATTCAAATCTGATGTAAATACTTCTAATGAAAAGAAGTTTCAAACGTCTGCCTCAGGCATTATATTATCAGAGATACTTTGCAAAACAAACTGCACTGATTTCAACCTTCATTTTAATAGACCTGGGGATAAAAAGAATTCATTTATTTACCATTTACTTTTCCGTGTTGTGTTTGCTGCTCATTGAGTCTGAGATGTTTCTATCTCTGGAGACTAAATACATTTATCCTTACAGCAGCAATACTACAAAACCAGGTTGTTATGCAGATTGTCTAAGCTTTTCTGCACTTTGCAAGTAAGAATTCTTGGGTAAAGCATGCCTGACTCTGAATAGCAATCCGTTTTGAAAATATTGACTTTAATATCGTCATGCAGATCACTAGCGTTTTAATTTAGCACTTCTGGTTTTAGAAGTAACAGGATTGCTTTTCAAACTGAATAAATTTTTAGAAAAGGAAAAAAGAAGAGAAAAAATGTTATATACATATATTTTGTTAGGCTACTATAAATATTAAACAATTAATTAATGTTGAAAGTTGTGCTAAATGTTAATTATTAAGCTTTGTTTTACAGGGTACTTATTGTCTGGTTAAGTTTGATCATTTCAATAATACAAGGGTTTTTTTTCACTACAGATATACTGTTATTAATTTGGTACTTTTAATCCCCAGTTAGTTTAACTGGCCTCTTCCCTTCAAAAATTCGGTTGATATTTCTGCTGATTAATCATTCAAGTTACATTCTTTGCAACTTGTCAATTTTTTTTTGAGAGAATGAAGCACAGTTCAATACACTGGAGCACCACCTTCCTTCTGCACGTGCCTCTGAATTCAAAGCATGTCTGTGTGATCACAGCTGGATTTGAATAATCCTTCTTATGTACTCTGTGGAACTGCTGTGTTCAGTTTCAGGCACCGTCTTTCAAGAAAGATCTTGGAGGTTGTCCAGAGGGCAACAATGAGAATCACCAGTCCAAAAAGTGTGAAGAATGAGAATGAATCACAGCAAGACAGTTCTCTCTACAGAAGAGGTGACGGATGGGGTGCAGGAGCCAAGGTGTTGGCGAGGCGTGGGTGGTGGGGGTGGTGGTCCTGCAGGGGGGAGGCTCTATGAGGAGAGGCTTGGGCTACTGGACAGAGCCAGTTCCACACAACCCACTGCAGGACACAGCTGAGCCCATCAGCCAAGATGGTGGCACCTCTGGTTAAGTGTATGCAGGAAAGGGTAAAAACTGCACAGGCAGAGGAGGAGGGAACAAAAAGAGGGAGAAGCAGGAGAGGGAACAGCAAGGTCAGGGAAGGAGGAGTAAGTGGTCCAGGCACCAGAGCTGCTATCCTGCTGCAGCCCATGGAGAGCACCATGCCAGAGCAGATATCCACACTGCAGCCCACACTGGAGCAGGTGGATATTTTCTGAAGGAACTGCAGCCAATGTAGGACCCGTACTAGAGCAAGTTTATCCTGAAGGACGACAGCCCATGGAGAAGACCCATGCTGGAGTGGGGGAAAAGTCCGAGGAGGAAGGGACAGCAGAGAAGAGCTTTTTACAAACTGACCACAACTCCCATTCATCATCCCCCAGCACTGTGTGGGGTGGGGAGAAGAGTCAAGAGCAACAGGAGTGAAGATGACCCTGGGAGTAGGGAGAGAAAAGCGTTGCTTTGATATTTTTTTTTTCCTGAAACATATTTGACCCTATTTTAATTGGCAGTACATTAAATTAACTTTGCCCAAATCAAGTCCTGTGACAGTAATCTCTCTGTCCTTATCTTGACCCACAAGATTTTTCATCCTATTTTTTTCCCTGTCTGGTTGAAGACGGGGAGTGAGTAAGCAGCTGGGTGAGGATTTGGCTGCTGGCCAAGGGTAACACACCACAGTGAAAAAACAACAGTTTTCAAAAACATTAAAAAAAACTGAAAGAAGAATAAAATAACTTCTATTTGTCCACTGTGGATACAAAATGAAATAATGCCTTTAAACTACTATATACTAGGAAAAACTTTGCAAGGGGAAAAAAAAGCAAAATATGAAATAGAGTACTCAGGAAGGTCTTCAAGATTAGGTTAAATGATCATCTGTCAGGGATGCTTAGAAGATCTCCTGAAGCAACTTTCAGCAATACTTTCTAACAATTTTGCTGTCAATTAATTCAAATAAATGAAAAACATTTCACGATCATGTATAACTTCACAATTCGTATACTCACAGCATTTTACTCTTTCTTTAAAAACAAGCTGAATTTTACTTGTTTGAAAAACTAAAGTGCTTTTCAAATTTAGAATCTGGAAAGCACTTACATACACTGTTGACTAGTGCAAGATTCTAAATTAACTCTCAAAAAATTGTAAGTATAGTATTATAGCAATTAATAATTTTAAGATAATGTTCTAATTGGTATTTCAAGTCATGTATTCAAAGTCAGGCTCAGTTAATTATTACTTTGATCCAGTACAAAGACAGGCAGTGGTAACACAATGCAAATAAGAGGCCATGTCACATGGTAGAGGAGTCTGCATTACACTGGCTAGTTCTCACAGGAGGCAAAGATGAAGACTAAAGGACTCTTATCCAGCTTTATTATCTACAGGAGCAGTATTTTAAGAAATATTTTTTGCTTTTATTACTTTAGAAGCTATATTAAAACAAATTACAATTTGTGGTTGTAACTTTATACTGTGAAAATAGAGAAGAGCACATTATTCATAATAAGAATATATAAAAACCCCTGAATTATTGAATAATTATAATTCAGATCTTTTTAAGAAGATAAATAAGGGGGGTTTTTAATTAAACAAATGTATAGTCCTCTTCTACTTTACTAAATTCTAAATGATTATATGTTCCTGAATTGCCAGTTCAGGGGATATGTATACATAAGTCCTAAACATCACCAGTGAAGATTTTCCTGACAAAGTTCAAGGGAAATATGCTTGGGAAACACATGCCCACTTACATTTGCAAACAGGTGGCCTCCCTTTGTTGCTCCATAATCCATCTTCTTGACACACTGCTGTTGCTTGTTGACTAGATTCTAGCTTGAAGCCTTCATTACATTCATATATCAATCTACTGCCCAAAGTGAATTCATTACCTATGACTGAACCATTCCCAGGGGATTCAGGAATTCCACAAGATACAGCTGAAAAGAAAGGAAAGAAAAAGATAAAGAATTGGCATTTTCTCATGTATTTTTTTAAAATATCGTCCCACTACTGAAATAAAAAACATAGATTAGCAATTTTGACATATCACATCATATTTACAACATTCTGATGAATTTGATGGTATTTAAAACATTGACAAACACATTGAAGTGCATCTAATACAGAAAAAACATTTTATATATCATTATTTTGTTTAATCCAACCACTGTAGAGAAAGAAATTTCAACATAGGCTAAGGGCAATGGTTTATTTGCTAGGGAAAAAGTCAAGAAAGTGTCCAAAGTGATTTGGTCCAAGAAGCAATGAACTGGAAAATTCTTAAATGCTTTCTAATAGTCTGCTGCCATTCTCGCAGGGCTTCTTTCATTCCTGCACTACTATAAACAAAACTTCATATTTGTTTGGTCTATGCATAAAAGACAATGTTATTTAAGAATTCAATTTAACATTTTTTTTTCTGATAAGAAAAGCACTTAAATATATGACTAGACAGGGAAGAGTTCCACTGAAGTTAAGGGCATTATTCAGATATTTAAACACCTNATGTTTGGTCTATGCATAAAAGCCAATGTTATTTAAGAATTCAATTTAACATTCTTTTTTTCTGATGAGAAAAGCACTTAAATATATGACTAGACAGGGAATAGTTCCACTGAAGTTAAGGGCATTATTCAGATATTTAAACACCTACTTATATACCTGACTAATTCACTTCAGAATGCAAAATATTATGTGATTTCAGGCTTACTCATTTTCCATATCATGAAGGAAATTACTTACTGAATTATTTTCACTTTTTTGCTCCTTCAGAATTTCTCTCCAGATGAGCAGTTATTCTTTCAAGCTCACAAAGCTTAATTTGCTGTCAACTTAGTGAAGTTTTAGTAGCATCTAGTTTTTTGGCTTATCTATTTATTTATTTATTTTTATAGGAGCTCAGTACAGTTCATTTAACAATATCTCATAACATACAATTTTAGGGCACAGTATAATTACAAAAAAATCTATTTCAGTCACTTTTAGGAAAGGTCTCCAAGGCAGGATTGCCTTCTGCCACCTGACTTCTCAGCTCCCTTGAATTTGGTAATGAAAAGAAGAAAAGCAACTCTTCAGTATCCTTTTTAGAAATTTCTTTTAATGCTAGGCTTTATTTTAAAATTGTTATTTATGCACAGAGATTAACTCTAGGAGCTTGAATAAGTCAGTAATGTTGGTAAAGATTTTATATTTGCCCCTTGGCACTTCTGAAGGGAAAGTCATAGTACTTTCTCTGAAAGTATATTATTTTCTGCAAAATGGTAAGTTGGAGCAGAGCACCTATTACATTATTACAATGAATCTATTTAAAGTGTTCATATAAACTAATGTATGTGTGTACAGAATCACTACCTGCTTTGAGTTTGGCATCCAGTTTATTGCTCTTCAGTAAATACACTGAATAAAACACAGCTTTGAAGCTTTCATTTCTAAATATTTACCAATAAAGAGTGGAGTTTTGCAAATGAAAATGTCTTTCCATATATACAGTCAATTGTAAGAAGTAATTCAATATTTTAACAGTTAAAGAGTTCTTTGCGTATTTGTTCCTTTCCCCTTGACAATATGAAGTTTTATTATTTTAACGAAGTCAATATATTTCAAAAGAAGAAATGACAGCCTTTTTCTGAAATCTGTTAAACAGAGGTAAAAATAGGTATTTTTAAAAAATATAATTTTTATTATCATTTACACAATTCAATGTAAATGATTAATTTCACAACACATTGTCGTGGTACCATAAACACAACTCATAAATTTGTTTTCAGTATTCCCAAGCTGTCACGTTTGATGCATTTGAATTAAATACAACACAGTACTTTGCATATCGTTATAATGAGGAGAAGTAAGCATTATAAAATGATGAATGGTTAGTTCATTTCAGTCATTTGCTTCCATCTGGAATCTGTCAAACTGCTAATAGAAGCAGAACTGTAGGAATGTTCCAAAATAAGCTGATTCCTTTGTAACACAACTTCTTGGCCCTTTTTGCACCCTAACCAGTGCTGCTTTTGTCTTCTCAAAATTGATTATTTCTCTCTCGGTGGGTAAGGGCTGAGCATCCTGCCACTGGAAGGAGTAGTAGTGGGACAGAGACAGGAGAGAGAGGTGTAAGGGAGGGGTTCTGGAGACCCATACTTACTGCTCTTAAATGCATTAGAGAAAGTGGAGAAAGGGAAGGATAAAAGCAAGTTCTGCTGCTTCTGGGAGCAGGTCTTTGTATTAGGAGTCATTCTCCACAAGATGACCACAGCAGGAGTGATGGCTTTTCAGGGCTCTGGTGTGTTCAAAATAGGCAGCAGAGATGCACCTGATTCAATGTTCTATCTACTCCCCTAATAAACAATTTAATCCTTTACCTACAACTGGAACCAACTCTGCCCCTCTGTCATGTAAGACAGAATTTTAAATTTGCAAATTTTTTGTTTGCATGCTGAATTGACAGAAAATTAAACTGTCACTCTCTTTTACAACATCATAAAAATGCCTATGCATTCTCCATTTCCAGTTATGCTTACTGCGAAATGTTTCAGTGTCTCCAGAGCCCTGCACTATGTCCCTCCCTGTCCTAACAAGCCTCTCAGTTCTCTTCTGCCTTGTGGCAATTTGTTTGAATGTCTGATGCAGAATGTAATTGGGTTAAGATTTCACTTCTTGTCAACTTCTTTTTCAGGTCCCTTCTGAAATCAAAACAACATTCTCTGTGTTAAGTGTGCATACATTTAATTGTATAAAACCAAAATTGAGAACTATCACTCTATCCACCCATCCATGTATGTGTATGTCTGTACATACAGGTGGATCTTATTCTAGTTTCTTCTAAATACTTCAAACGAATAAATTGCAAATTATTTAGTGGTTTCTATGGAGCAAGAAGAATTGATCATGTCATTTGAAAACAAACAAAAAACCAGGTCTGTTTAGTTCATGTTCAAGGCAAATACTTCTGTTAGCATTGCTCTTCATCTCTAGCAATAACCTTTCCAGAAAATACTGAAAAGTTCAAGACTGAATAGCTCTTATATGCAAGTTATTTTAAAGAATGAAAGATGTACAAAGCCCAGGTCACACCCAGGTGGGCCTATCCATTATGTCAGGTCCGATGCAATGTCCAGTGTAGTAATGCACCTCAAAATCTGTGCTTACTGTCACACTTCACCACTTTTATTCTTAGTGTTGTACCTCAGTCCTGTACTGTCTCTCTTCTTTCCTCAGCTGTTGCTGAATCTTGTACTGCCACACTGTAAGGTTATTCTCACTGCTGCTTTAGCTACTAATCATAAAAGCAGTTTTGGCATTCTGGCACTGTTCCTGCTACAGTTTATCTGTTTGCTTATTGTTTGCTTCTCCCCCAGAAACTGGGATTGGAAAGAAATATTCCTGCTGCTACTAATTTCTTAAGGCTACTAATGGCATTTAGAACAGTAGTGTCCAAACAAAACATAATAGCACAGCCGGTTTCACTAATTAGAAAGTATTTTGGTGTTTGAAGTAAAGTTACCTGAAGTAAACAAGCTGAAATGGCATATCATTTTTGGACAGTGGAAACAGTGTCACTACTGTCCCACATTCAAGTATTTTGAAGCTCCCAGCTTCCCATATGATTGCAAAATGATAAAGAATGGTGTCAGGAAATCTTCTGACTTGAGGAATAGTCAACATACTTCGTAGGTCAATGATTACATGACACTGCCACGTTCCAGCTGGGAGATGTGCATTCAGAGTGTGAAAAGTACATAACTCAATCTTAATTGTCTCTATTATCTTGCACAGCAGAAAAATATACTTATTCCAAAGAACAGGTAATTAACGCAAGTGGAAAAGCCTTTTACTACCTAGAAACTGAGATGCAGTTTTAGTTGCTCTGTAACATCCCACATGTGTTACTGGAATTTATTTGTTATCAAAACCAGGAAATTTAAAGTTTATGGCAATCCTTTAAAATATCTGATACACCAATATACCTTTAAGATACCTATGTATTACTCATATTTAGAATCATAGAATCATTTAGGTTGGAAAAGACCTTTAGGATCATCAAGTCCAACCATTAACCTAGCACTGCCAAGGCTACCACTAAATCATAGCCCTCAGCACCACATCTACACGTCTTTTAAATACCTCCAGGGATGATGACTCAACCACTTTCCTGAGCAGCCTGTTCCAATGCTTGACAACACTTTCAGTGAATAAATTGTTCCTAATATCCAACCTAAACCTTCCCTGGTGCAACTTGAGGTCATTTCCTGTTGTCCTATCATCTGTTACTTGGGAGAAGAGACTGACTCACTACAACCTCCTTTCAGAGGAGGCTAAACAACCCCAGTTCCCTCAGCTGCTCCTCATAAGACTTGTGCTCTAGACCCTTTGCCAGCTTTCTTGCTCTTCTTTGGATGCACTTCAGCACCTCAATATCTTACAGTGAAGGACTCAAAACTGAACACAGCATTTGAGGTGCAGCCTCACCAGTGCTGAGTACAGTGGGATAATCACTTCCCTAGTCCTGCTCACCACACTATTCCTGATACAGGCCAGGATGCTGTTGGCCATCTTGGCCACCTGGGCACACTGCTGGGTCATATTCAGCTGGCTGTCTACCAACACCCCCAGGTCCTTTTCTGCTAGGCAGCTTTCCAGCTATTCTTCCCCAAGCCTGTACTGTTGCATGGGGTTGTTGTGACTCAAGTGCAGGACCCGGCACTTGGCCTTGTTGCACCTCACACCGTTGGCCTCAGCCCATCGATCCAGCCTGTCCAGACCCCTCCATAGAGCCTTCCTACACTCAAGCAGATCAACACTCCTGCCCAGCTTGGTGTCATCTGCAAACTTACTGAGGGTGCACTTGATCCCTTTGTCCAGATCATCGATAAAGATTTTAAACAGAACCAGCCCCAATACTGAGACCTGGGGAACACCACTTGTGACTGGCTGCCAACTGGATTTAAAACATGCAAATTCACTGCATACAGAAAAACAGCTGGAGATTGCTTTACAGTCAGACATTGAGTTTATTTCCATACACTGGAAAATACCTAAATTTAATGCACAAGCCTTTATCATCATTTAGTGACCTGTTTCTGGCATTGAACAGAGTGCTGAGAAAAGCATTTAAATACCCTAAAATTAAAGGTAGCAACAGAGAAGTCCCTAAAAGTGGGATTCATAACAAAAAGCATGCTGAGTGGCTTATGTCTCTGATATCCAACCAGAAAGATCAGGGAGAGCCATACAACAGAATCCTAATTCTCAGACATGGATACATACAGAAATAACAAAGAAACCGGAAACAGCGCTGTGTGGTTTAGGGCTGTGGGTATAAAAAAGGGTCATGAATGGTCATCTACTTCATTCTCCTATCACAAGCCAAAATTATACTTGACCAAGGTTCATCTAATTTGTTTCTGAAAGACTTCAATGATGAAAATTCCACATTCTCCACAGGCAATTTATTCCAGTCTTTCACTAGCCTCTCTGAGAAAAGAAGAAAAAAAATAAAGTCTAATTTAAGATCCTTTTGAAATAAATTTAGCTGTAATTCCTCTATCTAGAAAATATGTAGATAATTATTTCATTCCTCTCTGGGGCTACATTTAGCATGTTAAAAGGTTGTTACCAGGTTCCCCCTCAAACTTCTGTTCTTTTTAGTCTGAAGTACTATACTTCTCCTACTGTTTTATATCTTGAAATATGATCATAGGTTTAGAATATGTTATAAGAGGAAACTGGGACTCCTAAACTGTGCTACCTACCTCACATTTTTTTTTTTTAAGATTGGGTGCTAAGAGGGACATTTTTTGCATAATAACATTTATCAAAAAGGCTCAAGTTTAATTCCATGCTCAAACACACAAAACAGCTAATTTTATGAAGGAGCAGTTTGGTGATCCCAGACTCATGGCTCTTGGGCAAACGGCAAATGGATGTTTTCCAGCCAGTTCCCTAAAAAAATTTGATCAGTCTTCTCCCCCAGGGCAGATATGGAACCCAGTTATGGTCTTGGAGTAACCTTCGTTTAGCACAGCAGAAAAAACCAAGGATGTCTAGCTCAGCAATGCAATTCTATCCACTTCAGCAAGCACAGAGGAATCAATAGTGACAGTACTTGGCATCAGGATTTTAAGCAGGAAATGTTGACATCAGCTATATTTTTATCATGACACAGTCATAGGTTTTGAGCCTTTCCGAGTACCCATGAGCCAGACAATAGAGTTTCTTCCTTAAAACAGGTACCTCCATTTTTCTTTTACAAACCTACTAGGGAGTAACTTAAATGGTGCAGCAATATGTTCTTCAAGACTCTTCAAATTATTTTTAACTCTTTTAAGAATAAGTACAAAAAAACTGCAAGGAACAGTGCGAAAGGCTGAGACGTGTATATGAAGAACAGGTGGGATGAAGAGGGGTGTTTGTTCGTGCCTCTCGGAGGAACACAGCTACTCTGTTACACTCTCGCTGCCACCATGTCTCAGCCTCCAGATACCTGCAAACCCATCACTCCTGATCCATATTGACCCTGACAAGTCTTTCTTGTTTTCAGTTTTTGATTCTCACTGATCTTCTTCTGGTCCTACCAGATTAAGCCATATTAGAGGTNGTCAAACTTTTCTCTTAATTTCTCCTATCATCTATTAATCCCTGCGCCTCAGCCTTCTTTTCCTACTCTCCCTCAGCATGCAGATCTGGACATGAGTTAAGCAGTGGCTATGATGACGTAACATATGTAGTTGCCAGGATCATTACTGGGGCTTATACTATTTCCTCTCAGCAGCTATCTTCTGCTATTGTTTAATAATTGCTATTTTCTCTGCTTATAAATACTTTGAATGTAGAATGACTCATGTTTCTCTTTTTTCTTCACAAATGAAATAAAAGCAATAACAATAACTTCTAACTGCCTAGATAGGAGTCAAGTTCTTTATATATTGTCCAGGACATTATCTGCACTTGATAAGCCTGGAATTCAGAAATTTCTTCTGGTCCTACCAGATTAAGCCATATTAGAGGTGTCCTCAGATTAAAATTGATACTGTTACATAAAATATACAAAAAAGAACTCCCCTGTTTTAGAGTACAATCAAATTTTATTTCAAACATTAATTCTGACACAGTCAAGCTATTAATTACAAATGTTACCCTGCAGAAGTGGTTTTACAGAGATTTCAGACTTAATCAAAGGCATTTTTATTTGGAAACATGAATGAAATGAAATCCATGAGCTGGACCAAATGTGTAATTTTAATTAATTTTCAAAGAGAATGTATATATTTTGATAACAGATATTTAATAAATTTAGAAACATACTTTACATTTCAGATCTTATTGAAAAATCCAGAGATATTAGTTGGGATAACTGTGTCAGAGTTGAAAAAGTGACATATTAAAATTGAGGAATCCTACATTAAAAAGAAGTTTCTAGTAAAGATTAGACTCACTCCCTGTCTCCCAAATCTTTTTTGCCTCTGCTGCTAACAGAAATCCACATACCCACAGCCACATATATTGCTGAAATTGTAAATGTGGCTTAAAATTAAAAAAAAAAGTATTGTGAACATGCTGCGTTGTTAAAATTTCACAGTTATTTCTGCATATAGTGATAAAATAACAAGGATAGAAACAGTGTCTGAAGTATTTTATTACTTTCTTCAGCCTGCTTAATTTTTGTTCAGAATTTATTACTTTCTGGGACTCTTTGTCGCCTGGTTATCCACAATCATGTCCTGGGACCCCACGTCAAATGCTGCACATATCTGCACATTTTTCCTCCCACTTTCTGGGAATTATTAAAATGGGGACTTTTTTCTTACATTGTTCAAAGAACTGTCCTCCCTATTATTCAGAATTCCTCATACACCTCATTACATTTAGATATAGTTTTCAAAGTTAGAATGGCAAATTGGCAAGCCTTCCTCTACCATTGGTATTAAAATGTGAACACAAAATGCAAAAAACTGGAAATGTAAAAGAAAACCACTTAAAAATTAGACTATTCTTAAAAAAAGGGGAGAAGCTAAGAAAAAAAGGATAACACTATTTTTAAAGAATTCTAAAATGCTGGAATACCATATTTTCATCATACAGACTTCTGCTATTTGTTTGAACAATACTGGTAATAGTACTAGCAGGTTACTGTCATCTGGATGGATAAGCAGTAGAAAGATATGGGGTAAATTTACATAAAATTCCTGACAGCTGAGGAATCATGAAGTCTTAAATTCTGGAGAAAAGTATGATCTAGGGGGTCCTAAAGTTCATGACCCCATCTCCTCCAGCCTAACAAGCACACATGGAATATTGTCTCTAACCTCACACACTCAAAGTACCTGAGCTCCAGAGTAAGATGCGAAAATTTCAGTGCCTTTTAAAAAAAGACACCTACTGGCTAGCCAGCAGAATAGCTCCCAAAGTTTCACGGACAGTATTGACTAGATAAACTACAACAGAGTTTAGGCAGATAGGGTTTGACTTGTTTCCTTTTCCCATTGTCTGGAGCTACCTGAGACATTCTTAGGCCTCCAAGACATCTGACAAGTCTAGTGGATATACCACAGGAGCTTGTGCTTTTCTGGACTGGTAGATGGAGGACAAGCAAAATACATCTAGACTGGTAGATGGAGGACAGGACACTAGACTTCTATGTTTAAGCAGATTAATCAAAACTTTAGCTCACATACAGATGTTTAAATTTAGTCTTAATATTGAACAGAATGGCATCCTCCATTTTCCTGATCTTCTGGCCAAGCTGTAGGCCCAATCAGGTTCTTTAGTGCAAAATGCCTCTGAGCTTTCAGTTCCTGTGCCAGCTCCAGCCACTGCAACTAAAATGCATTTCAAGTAAGCTCAAAAGCAGCCCTTGTTCCTAAACTTACCTCATGCCCAGCCCACATACAGATTCTCCCATGATTTGGTGACCTTAAGGAAGGTCAAACGGCATCATATGCTATAACACATGGCATAACACATTATGGCATATGGGATTAGAACACATCCTGGAGTCTGGAAGCACAGATACACAGATCCTGCTTGTGACAAACTGGCAGCCTGATCTTCTCCCTGGACCGGTATGGGTGTAGGCACATGGCCCATCTACGCATGAAAATGCTCATGCTGAAGAAATATTTAACTACCAAATACTCTGTATAAAAGATGTGAACTGTACTCCTTCACAGTCTTCAACTGCAGACAAATTTCTGCAGCTTTTTACTTTTCCTGCAAATAACACACCCTCAACAGAAGACTAAGCAATATGCCAGATCTCAGTTGACCTTTTTGACCTTTTTTTTTTTTTTTTTTTTTAAGGTGCAAGATAGACCTTCCATCTTATGTTGTTTTTAGAAATATCTGTATCATCCTTGATGGAACCTTCAGCAAAATACTTGTCCTGAAGGAGACACGAAGCACTGCTGTTAATGTCTTCAAAGTTAGGAGCAACTAAACACAGGTTTTAATAAAAGAAGTTCCAACAATTCTTAAGTATGGATGTTACTACCATTTTTTCCTATCAACAAAGCAGACTAGAAGCAGACACAAATGAAAATATGTTAAAATAGGCCATATATGATATGGATAGAATTTGCAGTCTTTCTCCTCTTCCATACATTCCTGATCTTATCTGACATACAACTCCTTAGTCTCCACTAAGTGTTTACTGAATAATGTGTGAAAAAGCATTTTTAATTGAACCCAAACATCTTTAACTGTTTTGTACTATGTTATGTTACTCCTCTTCTCTGTATTTTGTGTGTGGCTTTTCACACAGGGAAAATCATAAACATTTGACAAATAGTAACTACTCTTAACAGATGTCTGGAACAAGCTAAAGCAGACCCTACCTAACTCCAGGATACATAAAAAAAAAAAAAAAAAAAAGCAGAAGTTACAAATTATGTCTTTAAAGCACTGCTCAGATAGTGATTTTCTAAAATAATCACATTAATGCCTGAAAACGAAGGAATTCTTATAAAATGTTCTGTAATACGACAATGCTATGAACTGTGGACTCTTTAGAGAGATGTATTTAGCTAAACAAAAAAGTACTGAAAATGTATTTTTCATTTGGTCTGTATTTGACTGCATTAAGCTACTTATTAATAATTCAGGTCTGCACACATTAAGTACACAATTCAATGTGTATTTGGATAAATTCATGATGTCAATGTGTCTCTCGGCATACAGTAGTATTGACAATGCTGTATCTTTGTTTTGTAAAATTTTCTTTACAATGAAATTATAGAAGCACACTCAACAAGAAAACATTATCTTACCTTGGCAGATTGGCACAGGAGAATCCCACTGATACATGCCATTTTGGTGACGCCTACATGTCGCATTATTGCGACCAATCATTCTATACCCAGGTTTGCAGTAATAGCGAACTTTACTTCCAGCAGGACCACCTGTTTTATTTACAATTCCACCGTTCCTCAAGATAGGGTTTAAGCTGCAATAGGGAGCTAAATGCCAAAAAAGGGGACATTAATAAAAACACATAAAACACACTTCATTTACAAAGTTCGCATTACTTACGACATGTGTGAACTTTGAATACCATTAAAATTAGTACAGAATCTATTACATTACTTCTGGAATGATCAGTGAAGATTTAGACTTCTTATGCAGAAATATCATGAAGTTCAAAAACATAGTTTATGATCACAAACCAGTTTATGTTATTGTACATGAGGAAGCTGCAATCAGGAAACACATAGGTTGTTCAGTATGTTCACTTACACTTAGTAAACAGTCTACTCCAAATTGGATAAATTTATAAACATAAAACTGTTCTTTGAGCTACATAATATACAAAACTAACTATGAACAGTTTTATTTAAAAAATCCAGTGCACGTAGACACCTTAGTCAAAAATTAAACATTTTGCCAAGTATGTTAAAAATTTACATGACAAAGTACAATAGATTGATTCATCAGATGCATTTTTTTACCAAGTAAAATTGATGTAACTTTTTGCGTATGTGTTTCCCCAAGGATATTACATGGCAATTGTATTAATTTTTTAGCAAAGGAATGTAACTTAGGTGAGTGCAGCTTCTTAAATGTTGAATTTACACTATATCTGAAGATAGAATGCACTTGTTTAAATACAAGTTTTGAAATCAAAATAAACCTTGTTGAACCTTAATCACTACTACTACAAATACTGTTCACAGAGAGGTTTTCCTGAACCGGTATGGTCCTCAAGAACTTGTGACATATAGAGTAAATTTTTAGACATGTGCTGAGGAAGTTAAAATGTACAAAATTTATAATTGTGTCGAAATGTGAGTAATAAAGACCAGTATTTTTTAAAACAAGGTTGTGAAACCTGTACATAAGGATGGAGCACGAGTACCCAGATCGCATCCAAGTCAAGTAAAAGTACAGGATAGTGTGACATACATGTGGAGTCTAACGCAAACCTGTTTGTTGCATGCAATCATTTACCACTGGATAAAAGCAATATTAAACAATTACCTTGACTCCATATTGATGTACAAGTCACTGCCTATTTGCAGCAATGCACGACATCAAGCTTACAGAGATTAGTATCTTTTCAGAAGAAGCATGGTAGGACTGTGGCTTGCAGAAAATAAACCTGGCTGAACATCCCTCACTGAAATAAGCTTATGAACATTCTTCACGGGGAAGACAGTGTTGAATTCCATTGATAACTAAACAACAGTACCAAGGACACTGAGATTGTAACTGCTGCTACAATACTAACTCTCTAAATCATACTGAAATGTGTTTTAGGCATATTATGATGTTCATATAATCTTCCACAGACAATTACCCAGTAGAAGTTGGGGTTTTATTTCACAAGTGCATAATTACAGAATTTGGTTTACATCTATAAATATTTTTCATATTAATTGTTTCTTGCATATATCCCTGATTTTCTTCTTTCAGCTTTTGATATCTAGCTCTCTAATTTTTTTTTTGTATGTATATTTCATCACCCTAAGGTGCACCTATGATATCAATTACCACCTAAAGATAGATAGTTCTACTCACTGACTATGGAGACATCATAGACTTGATTAGTCTCCTAACTGAGATTCTTTCCTTTAAATGTCTAGATTTAGACTCAATACCAATACTCAATATACCAAATTCAGTATTTCTAAGAAATGGCACTCAACAAAAGCAGTAAAACTAAGTTCTACATTATAGATGCTGAAAAATGTTGGCATCTGTTGAGATTCTATTAAAGAATTATAGTTCTTAATTAAGCAATTTTATTTCTACTTGAAATGTCATTTTTATACATTCTTTCACTTGGGGAGTTATTTTAAAAAAAACTAAATAAAAAAAAAAAACAAAACAGAATGAAATCAATAAGCTACGATGGTCCAGTAAAACAATTGTTTGGGGTCATGTTCTGTATCCCTTATAAGCACAGTGACATTCAGTTACATGCCTAACTAAATTAATTTAATTACTGAAATACTGTTTAAATTTAAAAAGAGATTTGACATTTAAAGAAACACAATAAATATGGCTTTAATTTTCTTTCAACCTATTGAAGAAAAAAAATGATATTCTTATTGCATCACAAGCTGGTTGAGACCAAAAGACCAGTGGATAAGACCACTGAAGTCACCTTCAATAACCTCTTAAGCACTATTAAATTTTAAATATCCTTAGGAACAGCAGGTGAGTCCTAAACATAATATGCCATTCAGAAAAAACTGCAAATTTCTTTCCTCAGTATTGCAATTCTAAACAGAAAATACTTGCCCTGTGATGTGTAACCCAGTAGCCCAATAATACAGAATTGCCTTTGCTAGTAACAGGTTACAGGCTTTGTACTAAGTTTGCAAGTCCTTGAGACCAATGTTTGCCCGGTTTGTTTTGTCTCAACTTTTTCTGACCTGCCTGAAGATTTGTCTTTACTTTGTTTAGGTTTGAACAGATTTATTTCTTCTGGTCAGGTGGGTAAAAAGTGGACTATATATAGTAGAACCATGTGTAACTTGAACTTGACCAAGAGCAGAATATAAAAATGTGCTAGCAAACAAAAATAATCCTAAGCGGATCCTAGAGTGAGGAAGAAATCATCAATAACAGACTCTTCCTGTTGAATCATAGAATGGTTTAGGTTGGAAGGGACCTTGAAGATC
>RSEF01000003.1:99079076-99092482 GCA_003993805.1 Himantopus leucocephalus | reverse complement strand
ATAAGTATTGAGTTATCTGATCAAGAAATATACAGAAATACACAATTTTGTCATTGCTTTTGCATATCTTATGGTGAGGGTCCTGAAATGAATACTGAATCTTTTCCACCCAAAACAGGAACATGGAGTCCCTGTCTCTCAATCTATGACAGACCCCAGATTATTGTATGCACAAGTTAAGAAAGGGGAGGAGTAAAAACTTTATTCAGGGATGGGTAGTCATATGGACAAGTTACTTATAGGTGCATCAAATACATTATGGCATCAAGAAACTAATGCAGCCTGTATTATGAATCCCTTATTAATTTTTAAATGATGGAAATAGATAACCAGGGTAACAGGAAGGAAGGTACGCATACAGCTATTAATAAAGTGTCACAGTAATTGCTGTGCTTCCAGTGTTACCTGTTGTGCATATGGATGTTGCTACCTCATGATACAGAAGATGCTCCATCCATAATGACATATTATAGAACAAAGCTAATCCTTGTTAATACGTTACGCATATAAGAACTTTCTATCACTTTTTGACCTCCTTAAAATTTCAGTAATGGTGTCTCATCAGCATCTTTTTTTCCCAAAAAATATGTGAGGTTCTTCAGGAAAAAAATCTACAGATGCTTTCTCAATCACTTTTTCAAAATTTCAGAATCTTTTTGCCATCTGCTATTTAACAAACTAAACAAAACTAAAGAAAAAAAAAACAACANTTTAACAAACTAAACAAAACTAAAGAAAAAAACCAACAACAGCATCTGTTGAAAAATATAATTTTGAGGACTGAGTATAAATCTCCAAGATATACTTATTTTCCAGGAAGATGAGCAAATTGTATATGAACACACACCTAAACATTATTAATAATGAATTTTTAAATTCCTCGTTTGAAATACCATAATTATAAACATAGTATGAATAGTTGAAAGATTTTTAGTGCTNAAAGAAAAAAAAAACAACAGCATCTGTTGAAAAATATAATTTTGAGGACTGAGTATAAATCTTCAAGATATACTTGTTTTCCATGAAGATGAGCAAATTATATATGAACACACACCTAAACATTATTAATATTGAATTTTTAAATTCCCTGTTTGAAATACCATAATTATAAACACAATATGAACAGTTGAAAGATTTTTAGTGCATCCATGAATTTAAATTTGCCACATATTATTTTAGAACACATTTTTCATGTGACTTTGTCATACAATGTCACCGTATTTGTGAAAGTAGAGAGAATTATTTCTTATTTTATTTTGAAAGCTTAATTTAAATACATATTTTTGAAACTCTTCAGGGGTGAAGAGAAATCTTTGGTTTGATATGAAACAATGTGAAATAATTTAAATGAATTTTAGAAATCAGTGTTTCATTAATGGTGTAGTTAAATAGTTAAAGCCACTTGTCTTTTGATTCTAAAGAATTAAATATCTGTGCACAAATTTTAGGGACCAATTTAAAAATGGATACTCTTCTTAGATATTGAAGAAATAAATGGAAACTTTTCTTTTAAACATTAATGAAAATACAAGGCCCAAAAATTTGATGCTTAATGTATAGGCAGATAAGAAGGATACATGCTAATGATATGCAGATCATGCAAGCATATATTTACCTTCACAAAATGGAGAGGATCCTTCAAACTGCAACTGTGCATTCAGTTTGCAGGTTAATATATCTTGTCCAACAAGGGTGAAACCAGGATGGCACTTGTACTTCACAAAATCTCCTGAAAAAGTTGACAAAAATGTTAAAACCAAAAAAAACCTCAAGCAGAAGTATACCAAAATGTCAGGTGGAAGATGAAATATCTTAATAGTTTAGTTTAATTAGAATTCAAGTGAAAACATAAGAAAGAAAAGGAGATACTATTTTTTCACCTATTTCAAAGTCATCATCTTCTGTAAACAAATCTGCATGTGGAACGGTGGGTGGAGGCTGGCACTTCTTCAGCTGATAAGCTGCAAATTTAAGTGAAAAAAGATTAAATACTGTTGTGCTAAGAATTATTTTACAGAAAATTCATTTCCTATTTACATTTCCCAAATTACCAAAGCTGTACTGAACCTCAAGGTCCCTCAATTACAGCATTTTCCAAGTTAAATGTCATGACATTACATATTATCTAAAAAAAATTTATTTTTCATCAGTATAGATAGCATACTACACTGCCCAGATAGTTATAGATCCATTGTAGGACTGGATAGAGTTGAGATGTTTATGAGGAGATTTTTGAAGCTACAAGGCTTCTGTTTCACGTGGCTGCCTTTGCATAAGGTGATAGGGCTAGTCGTTACAAATCACAGATTACTTAAATTTCCTGGAAAATCTGTAATTATCTGTCACATACCTGGTATGTCATATTCATTCTTAATTTAAGCATACTTGGATTTAATCTTTCTCGGGATACAGGTATATGTATTTACTTTTAGAAGAAATAGCAATAATATTATAATAATAATAATAATAATAATTATTATTATTGCTATATAAGTTATACCCCCAAAACCAGAAACATAATGCCTTTAAAAAAATTTTCTTCTCTACTCTTCAAATCTGTTTCAATAAATTGTGTGCAATCTCACAAGGAAGGTTACCAGTACAATGACACAATGACTGACATGTTTCTAAAATGGAGTAGAATACCTACAACAGCTGAAGAAACAATTCTGGATAAAAAATCTAAACCAGAGATTTAAGATTGTGATCAGAGTGCATATACTATAGAAAAAGTCTCCTCTTTATCGAGCTAAATCACAGTCAGGAATACAAATTCTCCTGGTAACTTGATAGTCTCATCTACTTGATGTCTTTGAGAAGTTAAAGAAGCACAAAATAGTGGGAATCAGCCCTTATTTTCTGCATAAGGTTCTATAACCCATCACTGTAAAACAAAATTTATAAGGATAAAAAACAACCATAGGAGCTTTTTCTCCATGGAGAGTTTCAGGTTTTTTCATCCATAGAGAGCTTCCAAGGACAGAGAGGAGAAACCATATATGTTTTCCTGTGTACTTATGTATTTGTATGGTGTTTCTGCACGTTAATTACGTGCACACCCATGTAATTATTATATACACCTAATAGCACCAGATTTTCTGGAAAACACCTGAGAAAAAAAAACTTTGCAACCTGCTTAGACACTTGTAACAGCTCGTATCTAAGCAATAGACACTAAGCAGGTTTCCAGCAACAACATTTTCCAAGAACTTAAAATTATACTTATATGCATATCCAGTAAGGCCCTTGACTTCACCTAAGATACCTGCCCCCCAGAGTTTATGGGCTCAAAAAATGGGAATCCCCTCAATTTAGTCTCCAAGAAGCCCAGTCTGCAGGGTTTTCTCAGCGGTAGCCTATGTCACTGCTTTGAATTCAATTAAAAGCATGGACACTGTTCACATTGTGCATGATTTACACCCATGGAACATTATGCAAAATACCATTATGCAAAATAAAGAAACAGTGCAGACAAAAAGAAATGGATTCATTCTTTTTTTTCCTAGCTAGACTAATGCACTACATACTGTGATAGAGTACATATCTTGCCTTTTTATCATGTGAAGACAGCAACACTGAAATACTGACTTCATGCTTATCTACCTTCAACTTAAGGCTGGAAAATGCTTTCACTGACCAATCCCTGCAGTCTGCTTCTCAAGCACTATCTTGTTATGTAGGGGCTATATGTTTCTCCCATGATGACTAAAACCACGTGCTTTAGTTTTTGCTTCTCAGATAAATGCTTTAGATTATGATGCATCACGCCCTTCTTTTAGGAGAAAACCACAGACAAGAAAAACATTTCACACTCCGAGTACTAGTTTCATAAAGACTTCCCCATGCAGATACCTTCAAGTACTCTTTTTCTGTGGCATTTCTTCCTGTCCTTGTGAAGTAATTCACCCTATCTTTTTGAATTACAGTCCAGAAAGCTAACAATCTCCCATTTAATATACATAATTTGGGTGAATTAGAACTGGAACTAGAATTCAGCATTTCACTTCTGAGTTAGTTGCCTATTTTGCACATCCTGACTGTAACTTTGAACAAAGTATTTTGCTGGATATCAGACTTAAAGTCAACCCTTCCACACCATCCCATCAAACTTTCTGACCATGGGCCCTAGGATTAGTCAGCTGGCGAAGAATTTTATTACAGAAGGTTAAAAGTAAGTGAACTAATAAATGGGCCAAAATAAATCAGAAAGTAAAAGCTCAATATTAGATATCTTAACATTAAAGATCAAACATAGTTTATTCAAAGATACAAATGAACATTTTTCAGATTTTTTAATGCATGATGTTAAAAACTAATTTGTACTGTTATTTAAAAAAAAGCAGCAAACCCATCAATTTATTTAAGAGCATTCAGTACATCACGAGGTAAAGAAATATTTTTAAAATTCATTAATTAATTGTGGTAATGAGATATTAATGATATAAAGCAAACTTACCATGAAAATTGAGGACAAAGAATCCTCCCGTTGAAAAATCACTGTGAAATTTGAGGAGGACTTGATTGGTGGAACTGTAAGCTGTTTCCAGAGCTGTGTTCCCACTAAAAACTCCCAGCTGAGGCGAATTATGGTCAGGACCATCCCTGTGAACAGAAACAAAAAAAAATCAGCTGAAGAAATACAGTACTTAACATTTAAATTAAAAGTCTGTTTTCTCTGGAGAGCAGGTTAAATTTTTGTAAAAGATGTTTTTCCTAATGATTCAAATTGAGTTTATATTCTTTTTATTTCTAGCAACACAGAATACTCTTTCTAAATTCAAAGTCTAATATTTTTTGAGAGACCAGGAGTACTTTACAAGAGCTTTTATATTTCCATGGGCAAGAAAGGTATTGGCTGACCGAAACTTTCTCAGTCTGTTCCTGCCAAAAATTCTCATGTACACATCAGCTGGGAGAAAAAAAAAAATCAAACTAGAAAACTCTTGTAATCTTATCATATTTCTAACATTTTTGACCAAGGTCCTACATGTCCTTACTCATGACTAACACAAACAGAGGTGTGGAAACTGCAAGTCAATCTTGTCATTTAAATTCATTCCAAAGACTCAAAGATATCTCCTAAGGAGAAAAAAATGGGGGGGAGGGGACGGGAAAAAATCTTTTGTATTTCTGAACAGTAAGATAGACATCCAAAGAGAAATATACTCCAGTAACATCAGGATGCATTCATTTTCAGTGTCATCATGTAGAACATTCAGGCCTGAACAGCAGAATAAATAAACAAGATGCCCTGCTTTTATGACTGAAGAATTTTTTGAACTCTGTAACATTTATTTCTGGTCTTTTTGTATATTACATGAAATTATTCTAAACTGAATAAAAAGGCTTTTGTGATATGTATTTTAGAAGGCTGGATATTATCTAGAAGCTCTCTGAAAGCTGTTAGCTTTTGACTTTTCACTGTCAGCTTTTGACTTTTCACTGTCTTTAAATCAGAGGGATATTTGTTCACCTCAGTTGTATTGTTAAAAAGCCAAGCATTTTTGTCTCTCAAACCTATCAAGATAGTCTGTTCACAAAAAGAAAAAGTCCACCATATGGACAAATTCTAGTTCAAGTTTTAAAAGAATGCATGCCATGTATATAAATTGTACATACAATCTGTATTTTTAAAAATGTAGTTTAACTTGATTCTTTTTCTCTTGCACAGTTTTTCAGGATTATTCAGACTTCCAATTTCTACTGTGATATTAGTGACAAGAAAAAATAAACTATAGGTGACATGGCATAAAAATGTATTTTCTTCTTCCTGCTGCCTTGAAAACAAGAGTGAAAGTAATGAATATCGAATAGGAACTTGGTAATTTACTTAGGTTTTCATTTTAAAAGTCTGATTCTCGGGGGGGACAAAGGCAAAAAACCCCAAACTTTGATATTAAGATTTGACTTTTCATACAGAAGTGAATGGCATATACATGAATGACTTAAACAAAATTACACTAAACAGCCTCCTCACAACAAATTCAGGAGCTGATACTTCAGAAAATAACTCTAAGGAAAGTAAGCATGCTTCTGATTCATGGGCAATTGGGAACTGAGGGAAATAAGCTGTAAAGCAGTTATTGAAAAATGTAAGTTCAGGAATTCAGCACATACTTAAGCAAAAAGAGAAGTCACTGATACAAGTAGATCTTTACCAGTGAAGGCTTTTAACTTAACATTTCAGAGAGGACAACCTATGATGCATTTTAGACTTGGATTTATAGGTAATGCAAATACCAGAAGTAGCTAAATGGCAGTTCATAAACAGTTATGCATCTCTACAAACTGACGGGATTTTCCCTGTGTTATATGAACTTTAGTATTGTTGTCTGGACAAAACTCACCCCAGACAGCAATAGGTACAGAAATAGTGGATTAGCTGGGAGATGGGAGCAGCTGACTCACACAGGAGTAAGTTACATCTTGTATTCTGCGCAAACTGTCCTTTTGCAGAACTATCTGTAGCATACACAAGAGATGAGTCACTTTGTATATTATGTGGGGTAAGGACCAGGGTTAGCCATAGATGAGAAAGTATGTAACAACTACATCATCATCTATGCCTGTTCTTCAGTGCAGTAAATTCCTCTGCAAGAATTTAGACAGCCCTGAGACATCTTCTTCCAGCTGAGGATATAAAGTTGAGATGGGTTTGGAGGGTAAGAAATACAAGTTCAGAGAAAGGGAACATACCATATGAAGCTCAAAGACATAGAGGTACAAGGGCTGAAATTCTGGCTTGAGAAATATAGACAGTATGTCTATCAGCCATGTTAAGAAAATTTAAGAAAATCTTAATTAATATCAAAATTAGTTAATGTCTAAATATGTCAAAAAAGCTTTGCGATAACTAACATATATTGCCTCATATGTTCAAGGAACATATAATTCAACATAATACAAATTATTACATTACTTTGACGGCACATGGCCTCACTTAGAAAACAGAGAGCTCAAAGAAGATCTGATTGACAACTGATTTTGAGTTCCAAAGTACTTTTGGAACAATATTCTTAAAAAGTTGATACAATGAGATATAACATTTTTTTCATATAATCATAGAAAGTGTTTCATGCTGTTCTTCAGCACATATGACAACCTAAGGAACAATACTAAGCAAAAGCTGTAGCTTGAGAGTGTGAAATCTGATAAATCAATCAGAAAAAAATCACTTTTGTTTTGAAAAATTGCATACCAAACTGCAATGTAGTCATTCACGGGTTCAGTTTGGAGTAAAGTAAAGTTGATATAAATCCCATGGCCTGGAGGTACAATAATTAACCAAGTACAGTCCTTGGAATTTGGGTATTCATCTGGAAATCCTGGGGAATAAACTGTACCATTCTGAGCAGTTACATTATAGCCACAGGGAGCTGAAAAAAAAAATAATGAAAAATTAGTAGGAGAAATATACTTTTTCATGTTATGAATGGAATATCAAAATGCTCACAAATTCTAAAAGCTCCACAGGACAAGACAATCTAGGTCTTAAAGACAACATTTTTCCTTGGTTGATTGCTCCTCAGAGACAGAAAGTATTGGTATTTCTAAGAAAGAATTTATCCTGATATCTTTCAGATTTTATTTCTTAAAATCCATCAAAATATACTGGGAATATTGCTTTTATACAGAATTCTTAAAACTAAGTTAGCACACATTTAAAAAGGGGCAGCTTTTCTTTGCATTCAAGATTAAGAAACAAATAAACAAGCAAACAAAGCTTGCAAGTTTCCATACAACTGAACCCTAACTGAACTGGAAAACAATCCTGAAAAAAACAGAAAAAAGGCTGATTGTTCTTTTACTACCCCAAATACCATTACGTTTTATTTCTGAAATTTTTTAGCCATGTTTAATGGTCGTTCAATTGCAATTTGTATGCTGATTATTCTTATCACAAGTGAAATGAAGATAAGAGACACAAATTAGCATACACTTGCTGAATGAAATCCGTAGGCAAATTAATGACATAAAAAGGCAGTTGATTTAATTCAAGGGTAGTAAATATGTAATAACGTGCTCTCTTTTGAGTCTCAGTTTTGGGGAATTGACTGATTATTGCTGCAATCATGGATCTGAGTAGACATATGGCCATTGGTGCAAACCAATGAGTCTCACTCATTAGTGTGGGCACTCAGCCTAGCTCTGGAACTTTTCTCATTAGCTCTTACCATAAAGGTAATATTATCAGAGCTCCTATGACTATCATGCAGACCCTCTTCATTTGTTTTTCACCTCTCAACAAGTGATGGAATAGGAAAAGGAAAAGGAAAAGGAAAAGGAAAAGGAAAAGGAAAAGGAAAAGGAAAAGGAAAAGGAAAAGGAAAAGGAAAAGGAAAAAGGGAAGAGGGAAGAGGGAAGAGGGAAGAGGGAAGAGGGAAAAGGAGTGATGAATGCAGAAGGATGTCACATTTTCTGTATGGTTTAAAGCTGCTATACCATTGGGGTAGAAGGATCATCTGGCTAGTTGACAGGAAGCCTTTTTGGAGGGATCCTTTTAATAATCACTGGATTTAGAGGACAGGTTAAGGAGGCTTTAACCACTTCACTTTCTTCTTCCATATCAGTACTAGCTAGTATGATGCATTTAACATATCTTCCCATCTTAGAACAGATGAACATCTGTTCCTGAACTACAACCCTTTAGTGCCAACAAAGGAAACAAGCTAAGGAAAATGAAGGGTTGGTTCTATCTGTTTGATTCCTGGTTGCATGTACAGGCCAAGGGCAGCTGGCAATGTCTATCAGGTCTGTCAGTTCTATGACAAAAATGTAACTTGAGACCATTTTTTACTGCTCCCTAATCACCTACATTTATGCCATGCTCAGATTGCCTAGTTTCAGAAATCTAGTCTGTTCTCTCCACAGTACTCCATGTTTACAGTGAAAAGACTGCTTTGACAAGTATGCTTACTACACTGAAATACACTTCCTGACACTAATAGAGTGACAAGCAGAAAGTCCTTTAAGTCCTAGTTAAGGTGTAGGATTTTTCTGATAGAAGTTTTACACTTAAACATATTTTGAGTTTATTATATTATTTACAGATTTATTAATGTTGTCAATGATTGCATACATTTTTTATTTTGCCTCCATTATTCTCTAATACTCTACAAAGAATGCAGATTGATTGTATCTCAGTAAAGATAATCTAATTCCACTGATAAGCTTGTTAGCCATGACAGATCAATAAATTATCTCAGGGAAAAAAAAAGTGTCACAGATAACAAAACTCTAATAGAATAAGCAATAAACACAGCTGATACTAGGCTTTCTCCAAAGATACTTAAAAATCACAGGAGACAGAAAATTAAACAGAAATAACAGGCTGTATTTCACACAAGACAAAAATAGCTTTAGTTTGAATAAAAAAATCACTCTAAATTAATGAAGTTGTTATATTGCACTTTGAATGATAGGTATGAAGAAACACAGAGTTTTGAAATGGAAAAGCATATAATCAAGTCTTCTAAACTTTCAAATGCTAAGAGTGGACCACGTGCTGATTTACAAATGCATGAGTACCATACTATGTGCTCCTGTGCCTGATTCATACCTAATTCCAGTTACAACGTTGTGCATGGAAGGCCAGTAAACATTTTTAAAGATCCACCCAAAAGTGCCTGAACCTAGTTAGTATTTATTGACAACTACATGTGTTATGCAAAGAGATATGGCATATCATTAGCACAACCTGATTTCACAGGAGTGAAGTCATAGAGCATGGCTACATGACAAGCTTCTACTATGATCTCATGAGCAGAAATTAATCTAATTTTCTCCCATCTACAGATTAAGCTCTTCAATGCATCTCAAACCACCCGCTGCACAGTGAAGGATATGATTTAAAACAGGGATGGCTTCCAAAAGCATGCATATCTTTGCTCTGTGCAACAGTCCTCCAATGCCAGACTACAGTTTTGAATCTGTGTGTTCCGCTCATCTGCTCTCTGTTCAACATACCTTTACTAGAGTCTGGTTGATAACTAGAAACCGATTGATAATTATTTAACCCCTTTGTTGTATGTGTGTCCACAACTGTTCATGGTGTATATATATACCAAGCCCTGCTTAGTGGAACTGTTTGGCTTAGAGAAGTAGGGATGGCTGACTTCAAGTACCATGATCTAAAATGAAGCAGTGAAAATCTGTATGGGGATGAAAATACCTTGAAAAGGCTCATGAGTACAAGGAGCGTTACATGGTGTAGAGAAGCTCGTATTGTGAAAGTTCATATTATAAACCTGAAACTCATCTACCTCAAGGACAACAATGTCAGTTATGTACTTAGGGATGCCCATCTTCCGCCCCGTGATACAAGGAGTTTAACCATGTCATCCTTTCATCACAGAGCGTAAGGCCAACAAATCTGTCTTTTGAATGGGAATAAAACTGTGTAGACCAGAGGCTTGGTTTACTAGCTTAAGATAGACAACTGAATGACCTAACAGGTGCTAGACAGCCATACACCACAGATCTCAGATGACACAGGGGAAGACTCTAGAAGAAAAGTACTAAAGTTCTAGCCTTAGCACTCTAGGTGGCAACCACTAGCCTTACAGTTATAGCAAAAATTGCGCATAAATCTCAGAAAATTTAAAATTTTTAACAATTCAGTATAAAAAATAAATATATTTGCAAAATGCTGTTTTGCTGGGGCAGGGCAGGGGTGCCTGAATTCATCCTGCTGTTAGCAAGTACCTGCAGCTTAGCAAAACATTACAGGCACACTCATTTTCTCTCATACGTTCAAATAACCCCTGAGATTTGTTTTCAGAACAGTAACACAAGTCTTTGGTGAGATTCCTTAGCAAGCCAAGATTCCAGCCTCAACATTATCATTTACCAGCTTTTTTTTACTACTGTTTTCCCTGTCTAGTGATGGCCCTGATATTACTCACCAGGGAAAATACCAAACCAAACCAAACCAAACCAAACGATAAACCCACAACTTTTCGTTAGCATAAAGGGAGGGAACTCTACAATTAGCCTGGAAAAATGCTATCAGTTTAGGACTTCTAGCAATTTGACATCTCCTACTGTCTTCCTACATTCAAATTTTTATAAAAAACAGAACTATCAAGAGCTACCTAGTCCTAGGACTTTTTCCAATTAATTACATTGGATATTTATAGTATATCTTTGGTCTCACTAGGAAAAACTAATACATGAAAATTTTGTATTAGTATATCACGTGGCTAAACATATCAAACTATGATTATACAGAACACAGAAATGGGGAAATTTTTAATGCCAGTAGACAAACAAAATATGCTGCTCCATGTTTTTGAGAGAGATCTTCACTTTGATAACTCCCTTAATCCATATGAGAAGCCTGAAAGGGTACTAACTTTTCTCTGTTACTACTGTGAATCCAATAAAATCTTGAAATACAGAAAAGATGCGGAAAGGATAAAAAGCCCTTAACAAGTAAAACCTTAACCATGTAGCCCAGTAAATATAATGGTGCACTGCTAATAACAGGCCACAGACTTTGTGTTAAGCTAACAAAACAGGTCATGGAGTCTGTCAGGTTTTTTCTGGACTTGTTCTGGCAGTCCAGAGACTTATTTCAACTTGTAATGTCAATTATCTAATGAACAAGTAACTACTTACTACTTCATTTTAGTTTGTACAGCTGTGTGATGCAACACAGTATTTTATATATATATAATTGTGAATAAAAGATAGTGATAACAAATAGGTTTTCTGTATAGAATGAACTTCTTGTAGCCCTTCTCCCAGATTGAGACCATTGACCTTAAATCTGTATAGGCTGTGGAAGAGTGAGTGTACATCAGAGAAAGAGGTAGATATTAGATATTTGTCTGTATATCATTCTAGCATTACCTAATTTTAAATATTATTATCACTGTAACTGGACTAATAGTTATTAAGTCCAGTTAATAATATAATAATTATTATTTCCTTAACCTAGGGAAAGGAAGAAAGGAAGAAAGGAAGAAAGGAAGAAAGGAAGAAAGGAAGAAAGGAAGAAAGGAAAGAAGGAAGGAAGGAAGGAAGAAAGGAAGAAAGGAGGAAAGGAAGGGGTCTATGGTCTATATAAAAACAAAAAGTGTTGAACTTTGAAATTAGGTGCCTAGGTTCATAAAGGGTTTTAAAAACACTTAGTGTTAAAGATTCTACCCAAACATAAAATTTCATATGCTTTGGAAGGGTCCTACTTAAGTTTTAATGCTTAAGTGCTGTAATGCTAGCTAGCAAAGACACCCTATGTAGCTTCTTCTGTTGCTTTGATTCAGGAAAATAAATTAACTCCTACAGATGTTCCAAGACCAGAGAAATCCCACTCAGTATTTATTTGATTAGGAAAAGATGAAGCAGCTTATTGAACATGAAGGAGAGCCTTTAATTTCATGACATAAAAAACCAGAGAGCTTTATTACAGGCCTGGATAACGAAACAGAATGCCCTGTGATATTGATTCCATTTCTTATCAAGTGAGAAGACTAGATTATTTCTCAAAGGTGAATGACATAATGGTTACCTTTCTTACCCATCCTCTCAGTTTAACTTTAATTTATACACTTTATTCTTCTAATTTCTGATTTACCACTACAAAAAGGATCCCAAAATTATGTGCTGTAAAAGGCCAACATTTTAAGTTAAATCTTCCATGTTTATCTTTTTAAGATATCAGTAGGATTACTCTGAATGCCAACAGTTTAATAATAAAAAGTAGTAATAAAAAGAATGAAATATAGCTAAGAAAATCTCTAATGCTAACACTACAACATTCAGTGAGCCAATACAAAATACAGTGAGTGTGAAAACAATTTTCAAAGAGAACAGTTTATAACTTGCCTAGAAATTTAAGAATCTAGTTTTCTAAGAACGCTTGCAAAACAATGTGTTTTCCCACTGATAAGCATTTCAAATGTTTAACAGAAATTAATGTTTGTTAAAATTCATTTTAATTAGTAAACTAAAAGGATATAGGGAGAACATGAATTTGGTATCTTCAATGTCTTTATTGTAAGAGTGCAAAGAGTGTAGGTCAACCTTAATGGGAAGGGGGAAATAAACATATATTCTCTAATATTTTTCTGTCCTAATCTCCTTTGAATAAAAATATCTACTTTACATAGTCCTTCCTCATCTTTGATTTTTTTTAGAACTCAAAATTAATTATTTATTAATTCATGTAGTACATGGAAAAATATTTTGTAAAGTGCTATAATTTTTCATTAAAAAGTCACACAGAGCTACAGATCACATTCAATATAAGGTCTCATGTACCTAGAATAGGACTTGTAAAACATGAACAGGCTGCCCAGGAAAGTTATCATCCCTGGAGGTACTAAAAAGATGTGTAGATGTGGCACTTAGGAACATGTTTGTGTGCCCAGGTGGCCAAAAGGGCCAATGGCATCCTGGCCTGT
>RSEF01000003.1:99053782-99078076 GCA_003993805.1 Himantopus leucocephalus | reverse complement strand
TTGGTGTTGTCAGCAAACTTGCTGAGGGTGCACTCAATCCCAAAAATAAAATAAAATAAAAATAAAATATGGGTTAACATACAAAAATTAAACCCCAGGTAACTATTTCTTATGAAAAATACCCGACATTTAATAATAGACTCGTGCTCAATGCTCTCCCAGTCGGCCGTACAAGCACTGGAGACACACATAGAGATCCTGTGAGATGCCAACACAGCACTGAATTTTCTGCCCCACAGAACTCAGTGTTTGCAAATTCAAGAGGCTTTTCTCTTTCAGGGCCTACATAGAAGAGTATTCTTATTCCCTACTGTAAAATACACGCCACATGCAAAATGCTGCAAGTTTGTTTGCTATCAGCCAGCTGCTGTGTGAGGTATAGATACAAGAAGGCAGGAGAGGGACTTTTTACAAGGGCATGAAGGGACAGGACGAGGGTGAATGGCTTTGAACTGGAAGAGGAGAGATTTGGATTAGATATCAGGAAGAAATTCTTCACTCTGAGGGTGGTGAGGCAGTGGCTCAGGTTGCCCATAGAAGCTGTGTCTGCCCCATCCCTGGAGGTGTTCAAGGCCAGGTTGGATGGGGCTTGGAGCAACCTGGGTTGGTGGGAGGTGTCCCTTCCCAGGGCAGGGCGTTGGAACTCGATGATCTTCAAGGTCCTTTCCAACCAAAACCATTCCATGATTCTTTGATTTAAACACCATTTCTTCTCCAGGAATCACAAAAAGCAAAGCATTGCTCAAGTGGCAAAAAGGAATTTCCCGTGCAGCAGGAGTTCCCCGTGAGCTTTCAGGGCTGTACCCAGGAGGAGGGAACAGAAGCGAGCCCCTGAGCCAGCCAGGGGGATGAAGGACAGCATCGCTGCCCCAGTGCCAGCAGGCACAACTGCCTTGATGGTGGGCTGAATGCTATTCCCTTTTCCTCTCTAAAAAGTGAAGTGTCCTTTGTATAAAGAACATAGGGACTGTATGATGTAGGGAACGCGAGCTTGATTCTGGCGTTTGCTTATCAGAGGCAATTAAAAAAAAAAAAAAAAGAAAAAAAAAANAAAAAAGATGCAACAGCAGAACTTTGAGAAGATATCCAAAACTCTGATTTACAGATCCCCCAATTCGAACAGGAAGCACACTGACCAACACTACACGACAAACAAGAGACCAGCAACGCGAGGGAGACAGCATTCAGACCTGGGCTTGCAGACTGGCTCAACACAACCCACGTTTCTGTTGTGGCAAGAGGTATAAATGAGCACAAAGTAAATTAGTGCAACATAAACCAAGTTGCAGATCCACAGCTCATTGCAATAGCTGTCCGGAGCCCTGAGAATAGGTATCCAAGCAGTTATCACAGATAACGGTCACTGCCGCACATCCACACCCTCCTTACCTGCACTCTGTTCCCAGAGCCTAGCGCAGTCCCTGCAGCAATAGCATTAAGAGGAGGTGCACTTTGTGCTTCAACAGACCTCATCCATAATTCATGCTTTTGGCAAAGCAAGTGAGGTTTGGAATCAATATAAAAATCTCAGCTGAGCTCAATAATCAATGAAGTGTAAATCTCAGCCTTTTGCTCCTGGAGGTGATGCTTATTTGATTTTTTTTTTAAAATATTCTTGTTAACAGGTGGATTTGATTCTATAAGCGTGTCGATTGTACTTTATGAGGTTCATCCACTGCTTCTGTGCACTTACTTTCGCGTTTATTTGGGTAAATAAAGCTGAAATCTAGGCAAGATCACAAGACAGGTTCTGATGAACAACTGTCATTCTTATCAAATGTAAATTGCACAGAGAGTGCTTGACACAAGAAACTCATTGCAATGAATTGCTATGATCATTGTTATTTTAAAATGAATTTTGACAAGATCCATTATTGGTAAGCACCATTAATTTGTTCTTTTCTCCTAACTGTTTTTATGGGACTCTGAAATTACATATGTCATAAAAAATGCTCATTTAAAAGTATTATTAAAACTTAATGCAATGGCAGTAAAATTATCCATACTGTAGAATGTGTTCATTGTTATGAAAAACTGGTAAATTGCTAAATACATAATAGGCTTAGTGAGAACGAAAGGAAATTTGTATTGCATAGGAATAAATCTACTTTACAACATGCTATCTTGTTTCAGTACTTCCCCCAGAAAACAGAAATGAGGGGTACAATAAATTAAAATTACATATTTTTGCAGGTATGCAGAAGCTAACACCATATTGGAAATTTCTATTTTGCATTCATATTTTATGAAACTGTGGAAGTTTCATAAACAGACAATGAGCTTGTGATGAGGCAGTAACACTGTATCTGCGGGGATACCTGGACTATTTTCATGTTTCTTCATTAGAATAAGGCAAACGGGGAATTCTCCTCATTGCAGATCACAAATCAAACTGGGATTAGTTGCCCACCCATGGGAATGCTGGCCATGCATGTCTGTCATTTGTACATACCCAGCGTGCAAAGGAACACGTTTACACCGCTCCGGCAGCAGATTCTAATGGAAGCCTCAGGATCTAGCGCAGTGCAGTTGCCTCCCTAAATTCAGGGAATGCGATTGCCTGCTGACGCAGTATTCAGAGGTGAACAATTCTCCTAAAAACAAGCAATGCCAGGTGAAAGCTTCTCCCAGCTTTCAAGGCACGAGCGTATTCAAGAACTACTACAGACCTTACTCCAGATACCTGTGGGAGATGCTCTTTAAAGAATAAGCAAGGGTCACGTATCAGAAAATGTGCATTATTCATATAAATTAGTGTTGAACTTCAGCACTTTCTTTGGACCATAGCAGCAAGCCCCATGTAATATAGACCATAAAGATTTAGACTAGATGAGTCCCAATACTGAAACATACCGGTATGGGATCTTTGCCAGTAAAAGGTGAGGAAACACTGAGGTTTTAGGGAGATTGTGCAGTGTATCAACTGCCACAGAGCAGAATATGCCCAATCTTTAACTAGCACATCATTGTAGATGCCCCATCCCTGGAGGTGTTCAAGGCCACGTTGGATGGGGCCTGGAGCAACCTGGGCTGGTGGAAGGTGTCCTTGCCCAGGGCAGGGCAGGTGGAACTAGATGGTCTTTAAGGTCCCTTCCAACCTAAACCATTCTATGACTCTGTAACGTCAGTCTCTCAACACTTGTTTACTCTCTTGAAAATTATCCCTTTTATTTGCATTTACCCAGGTCTTCTGCAAGGCTGCCGCATCGATACAGGATCGATCCAAAAGGTTCCTTCAAACAATTTCCTTGCCTCTGCAAACAAGATGCTGGACTAGCAAACTTTCCCACCCTTCATTATATTTTGAGTAACCTGTGGAGAGGAGCCCAGGGTATACTCCAGGAAGCCCTGGGGGTATTTATTCCACCAGATTAATGATTCCTAGTGATCCAGTCTCAGTGAAACTACAGGAGCACTTACAATACTGCAGACACCAACACATTCCCTTTTGCCTTTGTCAGAAGAACCGCAAGGCTGATATATAGCTATTATGACTGTAATGATGAGCAAGCGGATTTTAAATGCGGATGCTACAGACGTATTTGGTTGTTCAACCTGTTCAGATGAAGTTGCTGATGCCATTGCATCTATGCGTAACATCTATTCCAGTAAATAATCCCAAGATGCAGCGAGGAAAGCCTTGCATACAGCATTACTGCATCCCATGCTGCTCCTCAGGGAGCGGAGATCTCGCATCCACTGACAGCAGCTTCAGTTTCTCCGACCCAGTCTCTGAAGCTTCATTTTGCGTGGTCACCACTGATACATATCAGAAACATCAAAAGAAAACTTAGTAGCAAATGAAAGAACAAAAAATATTGATGATATCTAATGAGCCATAACCTTAGAGTTTTGCTGTCTAGATGAAAGTGGAAAGGCCAGAAGCTTTAAAAAAAAAATTGCTGTTCCAAAAAAAATATTTTCTTTCAAAGAAAATAAATCAATATACCCACCCTTCCGGTGCTGACATTTTCCCTCACAAACAGGTGACAGAGTAAAGAGGACAAATTGAAACTGAACACTTACTATACTCCTCTGCAGAAGTCCTAAGTAATTTTATAAAAAATGTACTTTGCCAAAATAAAGATGTTTTCAGCTCTCAAAGAATATCTGATCAGTACAGTTCAGCTGTTCTATTTTCCAGTTGAACAGAAGCAGCAAAGACAAGGAAATAATTTGTTTAATTAAAGATAAAATAATTATTTCTGAGCAATCTGAAATAAAAATCATTTGGTAAATAAGGCGCACAATTACAAAATAAAATGGTACTAAGTTATAAGTCATGCAAATGTATATCTCATTAGCAATCAAAAAAAAAAAGCTTAATAGTTATTGCATCACTTTAAAGGTATCACCAGCTCCTCAGCAAACATCATCTGCTGCACATAGTCATAGACCTTTAACTTGGTAGAATTTCCCCAAAATCTGCTGTGGATTTCTTGCAAGTAAAGCCGAGCACTTTTGTAGTGATCCAGGAGGAAAGAGATAAGCAACTGAAACTCAGTGTTTGATAAACTGTTATTAACTTTATTCCCCAAATTCCTTTTGCAGAATATAATACATAGAAGTGGCAAGAGTTTCCTCAGTGTACTGCAGAAAGCAACGCATTGTAGATAGAGCAAAAGATAAAGCACTTCAAGACTTTAATACCTCACACAAGCATGTGGCTTATTGTTTTATTTTTCACCTAAAATCTGGCATTCCTATGATGGGGATATATCCAGCGCAGTGCCGGATGCAGTTGTTTATATTCATTGTATTTTGTAATGTGTTACAGTGATGGAAGAGAAAGAAAGCCTTAGGAAAGAAAGGAGGAATAAAACACAGTTTAAAAATAGTTAGCAGCCACTCCAAGCTGAGTTTTTTGACCTTTTATTGTTCTGTTAATTTGTGTTGATATCAAGAAGAGGAGATTCCTCACCAAGGAATTTAATAAGAAGGTAATGACCTGAAGAATAACGAAGCAAAACACATACAGATCGCTACTGTACGTTCTGCCTGGAGGGGGGAATGCCACCACATGTGGAGCAGAAGCCATTCAGAAGATCGCAACTGTAGGTTATGAGGTATTTTCTTCACTGCGATCAGACTGATCACAGGTAAGATGTGACTGCAAGAACATCCGCGTGAAGGCGGAAGAGTCAGCAGTGCAACTGTGAGAACAGCAGCTTGTCTCCAGGGTGGTGAGGGCAGGACATTGCCCGGAGCAGTGGGAAGACCGAGGCTACCTGCTGATACACACACCGCACCGTTCCTTTTTCACAAGTATTTTGCAAAGACTGGCAGTCCACTTACATAGTATCTGAACAAAGACCTAAGGTAGGATGGAGAGGGGGTATTAATGAAATTCAGGTCCCATAACCATTGGCAATACTTTCTCTTATTTATTCAGCATATTGCAATGTATTTCCTTCAATTTTCCACACACAGATGTTAACTATGGAGCAAAAGTAGAAGGGAGAGGACTAGTGTTGTAGTAAAATTGACATAAACTAGGAAAATGAAATGGAAAATGTAATTGCAGCAACCGAGGAAACCTGATGCTGCTCAAGTCCTCTGTACTGCCCCAACCCTATTTAATTATTTACCTTATATTAAAATAGAGAATTAGTAACTAGACTATGATTCAATTAAGGAATTAACCACCAGACAAGGTAGCATTGTTGATAAGGAGGGTATTCCTGTCAAGAGAGTGATGAACTGTAGGCCTGGTCAGCAAACCGAGAAAACTACTTGGAACTGCCAAGATCAGAGGAGAAGGAGGTAAAAGGTAATTCTGGCAGGGGGAGATGATGACCATCGACTCACTGACCACCTACCAAAACGATACCACTTACTCAAAAGAGAACAATGGAAGAAGAAGACAGAGTCTGTGCACTAATTTACATGGGAAGCGAATAAATCTCGACCAATCATTAAAGACCATAACAATGAATATGTATTAACTGTTCGAATAATAAAAGTGGAGATTTTTGGAACTAAGGTGTGCTCCTGTTTTGGGATGAGCACCCCATTTCTGCACATTAAGGGAATACACTTGGAAATACCTCTGCTCTGTGTGTTACTGGCTTGCACACTGGGTAAAGCACCCAGATTTGGGACAACACTAGCTCAACAAAATAAATCACAGTAGAAGAGCAGACGGAGAATGGCACGCAGCCAGCTACTCGCCCAGTTGTTCCGTGGACATTTAAGAAGGCAAAACATTCAACGTGATATGCTGAGAACGAAGCCTTTGAGTTACATAAATGAACTGGAATCAGCGGTCTCTCATTCCACAGGCACGGGTTTACCATGTTTGGAGTCTGTTGCTCCCAGTTGTTCAGTCCAAAATCTGCTGGTTGTGGGACAAAGCCAGCTGTCAGAGCCACCGTGGGACAAAGCCTGAGGCAGGGCTGTCCTCCCCTCCCCAGCTCCGGAGCGCCGGGACCTCTCTTGCAGTTGGGCTCCCGCTTGCATCCTTCTCATGCCCGGCTTGTGCTGCAGCTGTGTGGAGTTGTTGGCTATCCATAACTAGAAATGTCAATTTGATAGATATCTGCTTTTCCACATACTCTTGAGCTCTCCTGCCCAATTTTTCCATGTGCCTGTATTGGTTTCCTCATTTCCTTTTCTCGTCCCGAACCCATTTCATCGCCGCTGTGCAGTCTGGCTCAGCACTCAAGCACTGACAAGGACATGGACTTAAACACGCACCTCCTGCCTGGAGAAATTCCTTCCACAAAAATCTGATGACCAGTCGCTGAACCCAACTCCCAAAAGAGGCATCAGACTCTCTCATTTCTGACGTTTTTCAAATATAGGGATTCCTGCAATGGAGATGGAACATGATGGCCACCGATATTCCAGAAACCATACAAGAAGAGAGAGTGGACCCTTCTTAGCCTTATAGGTTTATTTATTAAGTGTTCACTTTACCCCAGTATTATTAATCACATGGGTACACAAGTTTTTGTAATGCTGCTGCTCAAATTCAGAGCAACTTTCACCAAAGATGAACATATTTTGCACAATAGCTTGAACAAATTTGAACTGGCATTTGAAGTGGATATTGAATGCATCAGTTCAAGGTTTATATCCTTTTATAGCTTATCCTTAGATAAGAGAACTAACTTCATACAAGAATATGCCAGTATTTATTAAACACTAATTTTGAAAAGGCCTGAATAATTTATCAAGGCTTCTTTCCTAAAGACATGGACACAACTGTGTAATTTCATTGTTAAACTTGTCATCGCAAAGAACTCCAAACTCACATTTTCACACAGACATTATCATAGCATTCTGCAATATGGAAATATCTTGCAGGAGGTTCTACAAATGTTTATCTTTTGTAAATATGAGCAAAAAAAAGGAAGGATCTTGGTGCCAGAGGCATGGACACATTCTTAGGCGTCTAAATATCTTTGTACTGAAAAGCTTAGGGTTTAAATGGGAACGGCAACAGATGCGCCACGCTGAAATGTGATTATATCTCTCCTTAAAAACATCATTCCGATTAAGGACCAGTTCAAATGTAGATCAATTAAAATTTGATTTTTAATGGCTAACCGAATACCAGAGTGGATGAAACTTCATACTCGGAGCTCAGCTCCTCAGTCCCCAGTGCCAGCAGAACACACCATCACCAAAACGCCCAGCACTGCCCCCCAGTATGCACAGCCATCTGTGAGAGGAGTCCCAGCAAGTTGTACCGCTCTGTCGTGAAGATGACTTCTGCCACGGGTGTTTATCTGGCCTTAGCCAGGTTTTTTATTGTCCTAGCAGCTATAAAAGATGAGCTTTTATAGGCTCAAGTCCACAGCATTCAGCGAAGTTATTTTGGAGCCCTGCTTGTACCAAATTAGTTTGGGGGGCTGGAGGTGGGGGGGTGGGCGCGAAGCATATTCCAAAAATCAGCGTACCTTCTGTGTGGCCACTGAGTTGCCATGCTATCCCCTAAGGGACAGCTTTAGGCTGGGTAATTATCAGAAGTGGTAACACCAAAATAAAAGAACAATTATCTTGAAAATAACAGTGGATTTAAAGTAGTTATGCAAACATACCATGTATTTCACTGATAACAAATATGAAAAACTCTTTTTTTTTTAATCACAGAAAGGTTCCATATGACTTATAACCATTTATAGGCCAGCAACAGAAGACCCATCACCTGGGATAAATAAACTGAGTGAGGCAAAATAGTCATAAATGACACAAGCAAATGGAATATCCACTGCACACACAGGGACAAGAAGTCATTTCTCTACCTTTTAAAAACATCAGACACTCGATCCATCCGACCAGGTAAATTGTTCCTAGTGCATTTACGCCCTTTTCAAATTCTGAAATAACTTATAGCAGATCGTGAAGGTTAGGAGTGCAAACTCCTTGTTCTCACATCCTTATTTTCCAGTAATCCAATGTCCTTTAAAGACAGTTGTGAACCCACAGTACTCCGATCTCAGATACTGCAAGGCAGCTCGGCGGCACAGCTGGTCCTGTTGCAGCACGAAGCCGTACCGCAGAGGGCTCTGGACCACGGGTGCACCCCGTGCTGGGAATGGGCCGCATCCATGGCTCATCGCCACTTCAGCAGCCACAGACTTAAGTTCAGCTATCCGCTCTGTACAACTGCACAAGTGTGGGCAAATAACTCAACCTTTCCTGGCTGCTTTAGTGGGACGGTGATGCTAGCCTTGCCACACAGTGAGACAGCGAGTATGAAGGCACTATGATATAGCATGTACGATGCAAAAGGCACCTGTGAGGTTGCCCATCTTGTTACATGTCTTAGAATAATAGAATCATAGAATTGTCTAGGTTGGAAGGGACCTTTAAGATCATCGAGTCCAACCAGCAACCTGCCCAAACCACCACTAACCCATGTCCCTCAGCACCACGTCTGCCCGGCTGTTAAATACCTCCAGGGATGGTGATTCCACCCTTTCCCTGGGCAGCCTGTTCCAGTGCTTGACAACACTTTCAGTGAAGAAATTTTTCCTAATATCCAATCTAAACCTCCCCTGGCGCAGCTTGAGGCCATTTCCTCTTGTCCTATCACTTGTTACTAGCGAGAAGAGGTCGACCCCCGTCTTGTGTACAGGAACTCCACCTTCCAATCAAGCCATTCAGTTTGCTAAAGGAAAGACCACGGGGTCTGCATTTGTGGTCTGCAAATGCCTGCAGTAGGTCAAGGACCACAAATGGGAGGAAGACTTAAACCTACCGAGCAGCTGGATCAGTAAAACAAAGCGCCACGGACCTCAAATGAGAGGTTAGTTTATATTGTTCTCGAGGGATATTTAAGCAAGGATCCACACAGCCCAAAAGTTTCCAAACAAGCAGGGAAGGCCCCAGCGTCAGATGTTTATACACCAACAGGACACAACTCACAGCTCCAGATATTTACTCTGCGCTGCCTCCTTTGAAGCACACGAAGCTTTAGTGCCTGATGGAGCAGCTGCCTCACACACACACACAGAGTACAGAAGAATTTCACTTCAAGACGAATGAAGGATTACAGGATTTGGCTTTTCCTCTTCTTTAAAGTTGTTTTCATTAGAGCATAAAAAAATCTATAGGTTGCTCTGGGGCTGATGCTAGATATACATATCTGTACCGGATTTATTACTACTGGGATTCAGCGTTCTGCAGCAGATTGGATTTCCTCATATAAAAGAACTTAATCAACAAGGAATGGATAATATCCAGAAAGAAGGATTGCATCTTAAGTCACATACTAAGATGCCTGTTGTTTTTCTCTGTTATTTACAATAAGACTTGAAGCTGCAAAACTTGTGTGCAGTCTTTTACATTGAAAATGTCCTGGTTTCTGTATTGCCACATGTAACCAAACAGATTGAGGAATTGATTGCTTTGAAACCAGCAAGTCATGATTTTATTAAAAATATTTAAGGAGGACTTCAAATATATCTCTGCAGACATTCCATCCACCTCCGCCACGAATGAGAAATATTATTATGCACTACTGCCTGTATAATTCAGCATCATCTGCTTGCTTTGCTTGCTTCCCACTGATAGCCACAGAACACAGATATCCGTGGAACAGCAAGGCTGTGTAAGGGACAAACCTTTATTTGAACCTCTCAGTGATATCACCAGCTCCCAGTCCAGCCCAGGAGAATTCAAGACCCTTAGTAAACCTACTCTTCAGGAATTAATTTCCATGTACACCCTTCTGGAACCGGCTAACGCCATGCTAGCAACATCCTTTTTGATGGTCCTCTACCACCTTCCCACTTCATCCTACTCTGCTCACACATCGAAGGACAAGATGAGCCATCTTAGCAACACTGTCACCAAAACTTAACTTCCATTAGCCTTTCACCATGCCCTCTCAAGATGTTCGAGGTCACAGCTTTTAAAATTACAAGCCCAACACTGCGAGTGTGATCCTCAGTGGGTTTTGGTGGTCCAGGGCCATACCTACAGCCCTAGTTGGAGCCGTACATCAGCACATGATACAGATGATGGAGTCTGCAGAGCCTGCACCAGCGTGCACACTCACTGGGGAGAAGAGGATATGTTTATCCACCTTTCTCACCACTCTGCCTGCCTGACCTACATGACAAATCTTAATGAAGCACCATTTTCACTGAAAGGAGGGGGTTGCTGCCAAAGGAGAGAGAACCAAAAAAAGGAACCAGAATACCATCAACACAGATTGCAATGCCTGCATTATAGAAAAAAAAAATTATATATATATATATATATACATGCAAATAAAGCAGGCTTTGTCTGCAAAGGAAGGATAAAAACCAGCCTCAGGGTGAGACCAGGAGAGCCTCCAAACAGCTCCCCGGCAAGTCCTGTCTCTCCCCAGAGAAGCGTCAGCCAGAGGCAGTGAGCCTCTGGGAGGGAAGCGGAGCAGAAAGTTGTGCGGGTCCTGAGATATTTCTTTCTCCAAGAATCTGGGCCCGGACGCGTCCACACAGTGACGTCTGAAAGAGAAGCTGAGGATGGCACATCCCAAAGGGGCAGCTTTTGGTACATGGTTTAAAGGGAAATGATCTTGCAGATGAAGGACCATTAAGTTCTGGACATTTTTGATCTGCTCTAGAGATGTTCCCTTAGGACATGAAATTAAATGCAAAAGCGGTTGGGCTCAGAAACAAATAGCTGCCTGGAATTTACTGTCTGTCAGGATCATAACCTACATTTTTATTTTTTTATCAATATCAATGCAGAGTTGGATCACATCCACAGAACATGCATACATACTTGGTCTCCACTGTCCTTCACATTTATTCTTCCCTACCCTTGAGCAAGACAAATGGAAATTTTGGGGCAATCCCCAGCACAAATCCAGGCTGGGCAGAGAATGGATGGAGAGCAGCCCTGAGGAGAAGAACTTCAGGGTGCTGGTGGATGAGAAGCTCAACATGAGCTGTCACTGTGCACTGGCAGCACAGAAAGCCAACCGCATCCCAGGCTGCATCCCCAGCAGCGTGGCCAGCAGGGTAAGGGAGGGGACTCTACCCCTCTGCTCCGCTCTGCGGAGACCCCCCTGCAAGCGCTGCCTCCAGCTCGGGGACCTCAGCACAGGAGAGAGATGGACCTGTTGGAGCAGGTCCAGAGGAGGCCACGGAGATGCTGCGAGGGCTGGAGCCCCTCTGCTGTGAGGATAGGCTGCAAGAGTTGGGGTTGTCCAGCCTGGAAAAGAGAAGGCTCCGGGGAGAACTTATAGCGGCCTTCCATTATCTGAAGGGGGTCTACAGGAAAGCTGGGGAGGGACTTTTTACAAGGGCATGTAGGGATAGGACGAGGGTAGGATGAGGGGGAACGGCTTCAAACTGGAAGAGGGGAGATTTAGATGAGATATTAGGAACAAATTCTTGACTGTGGGGGTGGTGAGCCCCTGGCGCAGGTTGCCCAGAGAAGCTGTGGCTGCCCCATCCCTGGAGGTGTTCAAGGCCAGGTTGGACGGGGCTTGGAGCAACCTGGGCTGGTGGGAGGTGTCCCTGCCCAGGGCAGGGGGGTTGGGACTAGGCCATCTTTAAGGTCCCTTCCAACCCAAACCATTCTATGATTCTATGAAATTTTCATGAGACTTAAGAAAGCGTTTTAAGTACAAGCATATCATGTATTGGGCAACACTATCACGCCATGCCTGCCTTCCTCCTCACACAGAGCATATGGCAACAGCTTCTCCCTTCTGCTGCCCTGATGGGGCTGAAGACATCTTGAAGGTCTCCAGGGTCAGAGTCATGGAAAAGGCCATGAATTTACTGCTTTGTACACCTGGCTGTATGACTCCCTATGCCCAGTTACCCTCAGGCCTGCTGTGATATGTATTTCATCAAGAGTAAACTACAGTTTTAAGAAAAACTCAATATCAAGATTACTTTGAGGGGAAGCATCACCCGTTTTTAGAGTTGTTAGCTTAAAATTAACACCTTCCCAGAGAAACGAACTAATTCCAAAGAAAGCAGCGGATACAAAAGTCAGCAGCGAATTCAAAACTCCGTTTTGTCACATTTTCCAGGCAGAAATAGCTATTTTGTCAATGTCAGGAGAATTTGACATTGATGAGTGAGATTTTGACAGGAGACATTTCATGCAATTTTTGTCTTTAAAAAGCACTTTTTTTCCGTAGTTATAAATAGACCCAAAACCTCAGAAATTATTTCCGTTATTCCGCGTCCTTGGCAAGTTGTTGCGAGCGTCTCAGCCCCAGTTAGTGCGGGAGGCAGCGCCCAGCTCCCATGGTGGCCATCGCCTGCTCCCCGGGCCACGGCCATGCTCTTAGTGAACAGCCAGAAATCCAGCTGGTCCCAAAGGAGGTGGGGTATATGTTATTTAAAGATGAAACAAAAAATAAACAGCAGGATTACACATCACACTGAATGTCAGCAATTATGTTCCACAACAGCAGATGATTCGTTCAAATCAATATAATGAATTATTTGAGAGATTATCAGTTAAAGAACTATTCAGTGAGACTAAAACAACATCAGCGAAACAGTAACAATTCGAGAAATCACATTTTTCTTCACTGTGCAAGGACTTCAGATTAAGGCCTGCACTGTCCTGCCTGGGACTGCCCTCTTCGGAGGCTTTTATTTATTTATATTCATAGGAAATGGCCATTTGAACATTGACTCTTATCTGCTTCCAAAAAATTACAAACCCATAAGTGCAACAGTATCACACACAGTATGATGCAAAACTTTTATTTCTAAGAAAAAGGCTTTCAAACTAAAGGAATAGAGGTGTCCTATATCTTTAACGATTAACGTTCATAATCAAGAAGCCTTTCCTTTCTCAATTGCAAAATCCACTCCCTGAAGTAGAAGGACACACGGCACAGCAAACTTCAGCCCAAAATGATGACTCCTGTTTCCGAATTACGTACTTTCAGGAACAAAGTGAAGCATATTAGTGCCTGACAGTAGGAAGATGTTGCTTTTTTGACAGCAGAAATACACTCCATGTTCCCATCTCTTTGACAAAACAGCAGCTGCACAAAGTCTGCAGGCGAAGAAACGCCTCGTGGACTTGGGTAAAAACAAAACATGAAGGACAAATGGAAGCTGGGGTCTCAGTTAGAACAGAGCACACACTGGAAGGATATTGCATTGCACAAACCAGGGGAAATTATCTTGCTTTCTTCTGCAGCAAGGACTTCAGACAGATGCTTTAGTTATAAAATGTGCACCAAAACTCTAGCAAAAGGGCAACAGAGCCATGTTAGCACTAAAGTATATAAATGTTTGCATGGTGTCTGCATTACAGATCACCCTAGGGATGAAGCACCATACAGCCCTATGCTGGCACCCCAAATCAAAAGGATTTTGGTTTGAAGTGAAGCTGAAATTTGCTAGGAATCGCTCATTATCCATTCTAGGCACACAAATCTTATCTTCCCAGGAGGCTAAGACAGCTTTGTTAAGTTGAAAAAAAGTAGAATTTTGTGAAGAAAGAAAACCCACACCGAAATTCTATATTTTAGATGCTTCAGATTATAAATTATAAAAATCTTCGAAAAATCAGACTTGAAACGCAACTGAAGAAATGGCTGTTGAACTTTGCAAAAGCTACCATTACCTACTGAAAGCTCAGGAAAAAAACAGCTCCCAAGATTTTAGCCCAGTAAGTGTGGGTTAACATTAGAAAGAGCTCTTCGGTCTCAAAAGAATTCCCAAACAACCCAACCCCTGAAGCGCACCTGCAACAAATACTTGTGAAAAAACAGCGAGAGTGATAAATCCTGTGAAAGAAGTCAAGGTAAACATAAGGAACAAACATTTCTCAAAGGAAGGGCTGGTTTTATCCAAACATAATGGCAAGTTTAAGGATGGAAACTGGAAAGGGAAATAAATAAACGCCCCTAATACAGGTGCAGCAGATCCTGTTCACTGGCTCATTCCCTCCCACAGCAGCAGGGCAGCAGCGATGCTTGTGCTCTGTTGCTCAGGCTGCAGATCCAGTCCAGATAACCCCGTGGCTGTATTTCAGCTTTACATTATACAGTGTGCAACTTAATAATAATAATAATAATGATGATGATGATGATGATGATGATGATGATGATGATGATATTGTAAAGATTTAATTCTGCTTGACATTTTCTTTTAAATGCCCAGACTCATTTATTCCCACTTACGCTTTTGGATTGCATCCGCCTCATTCTCTGGAAGCATCTCTGGGCAGTTTCTCCGCAAAGACCGGTGTAGCTGATTGCACGTTGTGTTTTTGTTATCTGATGAGCTTCTTTGCTGCTTCGTTCCATCTCATTCTCTGCTTATTGGGCTTTTTTCCAGCAGGAGGGGGCACATTAAGCCAGTTTAGTTAAATTTATGTTATTCATACTCCTATATTACCCATATGCTGTACTTCAACAGACATGTTACTATCGTTAAAAGCATTGGTCTGCAATACTAAGAGCATCAACCATAGAAGAACATCCCAAAGCTTTACTAATGCAAATGAAATGTTTTGAAGCTGACCAAGCAGGGTAAAGTACTGTTATTATTATTTTCCAGAAGTACAATTCTGTTTGGCATTAAAATGTCATCCATTTGGATTTTGTGACACTGCCACACTGACCCACGTCCTCTGCTTCTACTGAAGCTTAAGCTTTTTAGGGAATTTAAAAACCGCCAAGGCAAGAATGCAGCTTTCAGCTTCCCGAGGCAGTTCTGCCTTGAGAACATCGTGTTTCAAAATCAAAATCACTTTCTGCTTTCCAAAGCATAGCATTTACAAACAGTTAAGGAAGATGCAGGACATAACTGGATGGCACGTGGCCATGGGTGACGATCTGTCTGTGTGGAGCCAGAGTGAGCCCTTTACACGGATGGTGCTCGCAGCTAAGCATGGGAGCGACAGACCTGACAAATGGAGAGCGCTACTCAAAGGACATCCATGCACAGAACGTTTATTCAGCCATACCACAATAAATGACGTATAAAAAAAAAAAAAAGCTGTAATCTCTGTAAAACTGTGATCTTAGTATAAAATCCTATTTGGAACACACTCAGTGACCTGTAAATCTGATGACAGTTGTTTAAAGGGAAGTAAAATCTGGGAAAAAGAAAACCTTTCTGCTAATTTTATGCCTATTAAATCCATGTGCAACATCTAAGATCACTACAGCTTAAAGTTGTGAAAGAAAAGAAAATTCTTCACCTATCCTTCCTTTCTTCACTTACTTAATATGTGCATTTCAAAGGGTTTTTTTTTAAGACAGTTTCATTACTTGCCCAGAATATTTAGCTAGAGATTTTGCTCTTGGGAGAAAACATTCATAGACATCAGCAAGATAATTTTATATATGGTTAAAAACATTATATTTAAAAGCTGCTCCAGCAAAAAGATATGCTAAGAAATATCAATTTAAAATAATGGACGTTAACAAAAAATAATTAAATCAAACTAGCAAAGAAAAAGAATCCTTTTTAAAATCATTGTGGCCCTGAGCAATCCTGGGGAACAGTCTGGATCCTTATGGGAATTAGCACCTAACAGTGGGATTTTGAAAGAATTTTCTCCAAAGCTCACTCAGGTCAGTGACTGTCAAGTGCTTAGGCTTTAAGGCCAAGAGTAGAGAGTCTAAACATTTAATGTGGTCTTGCACATAATATAACTCAGAAATCTTTAATCAGAGTCTCCTGCAGCTGCCCTGGAAGCCAGTCATGTGCTGACCTTCAAAACTGGTATATTCCTAAGGACTGCTAGTGATAAAGATCCATTCTGTTCTTAGGTAAGATTTTTTAGGGTTACGCTTCTTCCAACATGTATTAGCCTAATATTAGCTTCTGTCCACTGATTTATACAGTTCCACTTTTGCCTATTAGTTTAAAAAGCCTCCTGCAACCATAAATCTTCTGCCCTAATATTTATACCGTTCTCATAAGTATCCTCTTAACCTTATTTTAAGTAGCCTGAGCCTCTCATAAAAAATTCAGCTTTTACAGACATCCAGTCATTTTTGCAGAACTTTCCCGAAACCCTCTACGAATTGCTCTAATCCTTTTTTCAAACCCATTAACATGCGAGCGGGGCTGAATGTCCAGGTGGCATCTCCTCAGCAGGGCGTAGGGGAGCAATAATCCTTTCTCGACCTGGGGGTTACCTCCAAGCGCCGCATTGGGTGGCGCAAAGCCGAAGCTGGCACGCGGCTGGGTTTCAGCGCGACGCCCGAGTCCCTTGCAACATCGTGGCACTCTCAGATGGAATCCTCCCACCCTGCAGATGCAAGCAATATTCTTTGTTCCCAAACACCTGACCATTGATTCGGCCACATTAACATGCGCAGGAGCCTACACCCCTTACAATGGTCTCGCAATCGGACTTCAAAAGAAAATGTGCTGTGAAAAACGGGGCTTTCCAAGGGCCAGAAGACAGGCGTGTCAAGAGCTTATTCCAACAGCATTCCGCAGCAGGATATACTTATCGAGGCCAAAAATGAGAGCCAAATGGGAGTCTGCACCACCATCCAGCAGGAGCGTTCACAACCCAACTGGTGAAAGAAGCAATGGGGAGCAGCAAGCCGACACCTGTATGTTGAGAAGGAATATCTGCACCTCTTAGCACAGTCCTATTTTAAGCTTCCAGTTCTGGCAGCGTTCACGCAAAAAGGCCATCCTATCTCATCTATTTTAATCAAAGCAAGAAGTTAATGAAAACAAAAAAGGCAACACAAAAACCTGACAGACGCTGCAGAGAGGACGCAGAAGAACTGGGCTGATCTGCACCACTGAGTGGAAAGATTGCGTCCCATTACAGAATGACAATACACGGCTACAGTTTTACAGAAGAAAAATGGAAAATCGTTTTACCTGGTATGTGAAAACAGATCTAAGACATAGAGTTGCGGGCATTCTGCAGCAGTTCCAGAAAAGGTTACTGTTCTTGCATCGTGTAAGAAGATGAGGAGCAAATCCGTGACCTGAGACCCCACTCCACCCAGCAGAAACTCCTGCTGCCGGCCCTGGGAGCCCCATTCTGCTCTTGGAACATGAGCCAAGGCCCGATCAATAAATAACAAGTTCGGGGGGCCCTAGGGCAGATCCCTGGCCATGGCTGTGTGACTGGCAATGTAGAAAGGAGCTTCAGAGCACCAAAATCTCGTGTTCATAAACCAGAGTAGCTGCTGATTTATGGGAAACAACCTCCTGGCACTGACCACTTTCCAAAGTGATGATTTTCTTTTCGGGTTTTTCAAATGTAAAGTGACAGCCATTTAAAAAAAAAAAAAGTGATAAGAAAAGTAATACCTGTTCTGCACCCTGCTGTCCTCCCTCTTCCACCTACTGGCTTTCACTGGCTGAAGAAATTCTCTCACCTCTCCTAAGACAAGGCTCGTCCCTTCTGTGAAACCTCTGACCTTGGCGTCCGTCAGAGCAGAGACCCCAAGCAAGATGGACCTGAAGCCTTCTCCAGCCTGGCAATTCTTGAATTCCTACACTATACGGCAGCAAACAAGTAAACTCCTCCAGCTTTTTAAATAGCATTAAAGTCTTCACTTCTCCGTGTCCTCTGAAATACCGTGTACATTCACATCTCTCTCAAAGCAGTAATTGTGCAAGTTAGTAATTCTTAATAACTACAATGAAGATGCCTGGACTATTCTCGGCTACCAAAATTGAAGTCCTTGTACAGATGCAAATATCTTATTTTTAGAGAGATGTAGAGCCACATTTCATCTCACAGTCTAATGGCTCTTCCTTAAAGGGCTGCAAATTCTCTTGTGCACTATGTTTTTGCCCTGCTAATGTGGCACTTGCAAGAAGTGGTTACCAATATACCAGTATCTGTAAAGCTTCACAGAGACAGGAAAGGGACAAACTATTCTTTCAGGCACAGTACTCTCATCTCTATGGCATTAAAGTAAGGTTTTATCTGTTACTGATGTTCTCCTTCCATGACAACAGCAGGGGTGGGACTGAAAGGAGGAAGATGAGCAGTTTAGGCGAGGCCAGGGTGCAAGCAGGATGGGAAACATTAATGCTAATCAACCATTCTTATTCATCACAGCACCAGGGACACAACAATTTCCATGCTCAGTGACAGAAGTGATACCTCACTGCAAGGTACACTTTGCAGTTAATCCATTTTTTGCTGTCAACAACATGTTTTCTGTTTAACTTTTTTACTACTGTTGTAAATCTGTTCTTTTCAACATGAACTTTGTGGACAGGCTTTTACGTGTAACCCAAGCACGTCCTTTTGAAAATGGCAAAATATTCCTCCTTTCCCATGGATATAATTGTGATGGGCAGGACAGCTTTAAGCAACATCAGCCAAAGGAAGCTGCCCCTCTCCAGGGAGGGCAGCTGCTGGTTTCACCAGCTCTTCCAAAGCCTTGCAGGCTCCCATCAAGTTTTGGTGGCCACATAGACTCTCCTGCCACCACACTGCCTGCCTGGTAGGACACACGACGAGCAACCGTCCGGAGCTGAGGATGGTCTTTAATGACAGCATTGTTCATGCACCTGACAGTTCTATAATTTGAGTTAGGTTGGGGGGTTTCCATGGAAACAAACACAACACTAAGAAATAAAGCAGAAAACAGATTTGAAAAGAGGGTCCCAGGCTGTAGCTCACTAACAGTCTGGAGGGACTCCAGTGCTTGTTGAAGCAACCAAAGAGGAAAATAGGGATAAAATAATTCCTTATGAAATGGTATCATCCTGTCTCGTTTCAGAGCTGCTTCACTGGGGATGAGCACTTTGGGCAACAGCACCACAACCCGTAACATCGCATGAGCAGCAGCTCCGGACATGTAATAGGCAACGGAGGTGGCACTGCTCAAAGCTCAGCCCCAACCAGTGGGGACTCACAGCCCTTTTTATGTCAGATTCAAACATCCTGGCAACCAGCTTTGATCTGCAGATTCAAATGCCAGGATTTCCAACTTCTGCAGGATGATGACCGCTGCCCTGCGTGGTACCTGAGCTGTGATCTTGGATGCCCTGCTGACAGCCTCGTGAGAAAGGGGGTTTGCTCAGGCTGCGTGTCCTGGCCAGGGAAGCATGGTAACCCCTGGTATGGAACAACTGGCCTTTTGTTACCAGCAACCACCCTGCGGCATAAGCACAAGATGGTTGGTAATCACCATCAGCCACTTCCATCATCTGCTCTTTTGCCACAGAGCCAGAACTCTCATCTCAGCCAGCCAGAGGAAAAGGATCACTGAAATGCAGCAGTTAAAGAGAGAAATGTTGGAATCTTAGCGCCGTCATTACAGCCAAAAGCAAGTGAAGGACCATCATCTTTCTTTTCAAACACCCACCACCTGAAAACTATTTCCACAATGAGCTGCACTTTGTTAGGGCTAACCTCATTGCAATCGGGATGGAAAAATGGGAGCTCTGGCCCAGTTTTTACTAGAAACCCTGTGCCTAAGGCAGAAGGAACGCAGCAACCAGTGCCAGTGAAACCGCATCTCCCTCAGCCCTAAGCAATGTCAGGATGGGACAGAGCTGAACAAACTCCTGCTGCTCCTCAGCTCACTGAACACAGCCATCACGCTGGCAGGCTGAAGCACCGTGCTGCATTACCAGCCCTTAAGCTAGCTGCAAAAAAGCTATTTTCAAACCAATACAGCTCAGGGCTTCCTGGGGATTGTAGCTTGACTCCTGAAAGCTGCATAGCCACGGAGTTCTTCACACTCTTCTGCATCCTGAATGAAGATGGGGCACAATCTGGCCGTTATCCGGACAGCAAATACAGAACTCAGGAAGTCAGCATGAGATTTTTCTTAGAAGCCTGATAAATAACAATAAGTTCAAATAGGAAGAGAGAAGAAGGTCTTGACTTTGGACTCATTCCACCTACAGTAAAACTCTTACTGGAATGGTTACATGTACTGTTTTCTTGCATTTATCTGATGAGCGGCTGCTCTTTGTTCAACAAATTCTTATTCAAAAATAATATTGTTCTCAGGAATACCCGTGCAAGACCTTAATTTCTGAGATCTTTGTAATTTCCTACTCTATTTGTAGAGACACATGAGCGTGGCTTAATATGACAAATCTAAAGGATGAAGGCGCTTGCAGGAAAAGACTGGACTGCTATCCAGGAAATCCACAGTCATTTCTCAGCTCTGCTGAGATGCTCATATCGGACGTATCATGCCTCAATGCTTTGCATGCCTCAGTTCTCCAATGGTAAAATGAGATCAAAGACAGCAAACATTGCCAGCAGAACTCCCTGGGGCATGTCAAGAAGACAGGCCCTAGGGTATAGCCTTCCTTGTACTCAGCCTTGGCCCTTCTCATCCTCTTTGGTTCTAAAACCTTCTATCTGGATACGGTATTTAGCATAACAAGGAATATCACAGTGCTGGAAAATAACAATAAAGTCAAAAACATCCTTCAAAAGAAAAAAAATCACATCCCATTAGGTTTCTTCATAAATATCCGTTCACATATTCTACAATAATCACTGGATTTTCAGTTCTGTCTCGAACAGGAACAGCGCACTCTGGTTTAACACTCACTTCCACTCCTACTAATGCTACCTGCACCCTCTCGTACCCCAGACTAGGCTTCCTCCACACCTCTCTACCTGGACCATCACTTTCCCATCTTTGGGCCAGCCAGCACTGACAGCCATACGCTGGGGATGATTTCCAGCGTTTACCTCAGCCAAGTCACACTGAAAGGAGTTCATCACATCCTCTGGCTAACAATCGTCTCCCTTTCAGGAAAAGCAACAGTTGTGGTGAGGGCAAAGGGGTTCCTCCTTTGGAAGCACCACCCACAGGGGGTTCAAATCCAAGAATCTAAAGCCAAGGTCAAGGGCCAGCACTGAGCGTGCCCCAGAGCATCCTATAGTAGCTCACAATAGTGTATGCTCAGATGATAGTTGAACAACAAGTACCACATCCTTGTTTAAGAGACGCATGAATTATTGATGATGTTCAGGAGCCCTATTAAACTGTCTAGTGGGCCAGCAAGAACATTCAGTAGTTCAAATGCATCAAAATGCATAATAAAGCTTTCTATTTTGAAGTTTGGCCGTTAGAGAAAAGAACCCTGGCAAATATATAATTTTGTGTAATTTCACTTGGATGCTCACTGTAATAGCCGTAGTATTTATGACACTATGAGTCATACCCATACACTCCTCACATAGCAAAGACACCATTATCCACACTATTTAAAATCAGAGTCCTTATGCAGGAAAATAATCTACTGAAGGCAAGGCCTGCTTATTTGCCTTAAACTATAGACTTAGTCTATAAATATGTACTATTTCTGTACATACATCTGTGTCAGCCATGAAATGCCTATAAATAAGTGTTATAAAAGAATTGTCAACATTATGAGAAACACCTTCTAGTAATTCTTGTTTAGATCCTGCCTATAAAATTGAGAATTCAATTAAATTGCCTTCTTATTATGAGCACAGACAAACCCTTGTCATGCAATAATTAAATCATAAAATAAAGCCTCTCAGAAGAAAAGACTATTGCACATTCAGAACATGATATTCAGTCTCATCCTGCCAGTGTTTGTGCGTTTCCTTGAGTGCAATCAGAAGACAAGAAAACAAAGTTATCACCTTTATTTCGAATGTAGGATAGAGCTGTTTTGAGGGGCATTTTCAGAAAGTTTGAGACAAAAGAGAGATTTCTCTGTTCAGCTTTAGCAGGTATTTTGCTGCAAACTTGAGAAGTTCCTGCACTGAGGGTCAGCCCCTCTCTTTCTCTTTCCTCCTCTTCACATAACGCGTAGGAGACTGTGGCTCCTGAGGACGTAACCCCTTGTTGATTGTCGACATGGTTTTCACAGCTACCAGGGACCTTTCTGGGTAAGACACCGCACACAGCTTCTAGGATTTCACACATTTATTCAGGGCTGTTAATGATCACACAGTGTAAACCTGAGCAGTAAAATATTTATTCTGAAAGACTCGATGTCTTGATTTAAGGAACCCTTCAGGAGCTTGGGACTCACAGTCCACCTCAACCACCACAGTTACAGTGAAACACTAATCACAATTTGGAGAGATGCTGTCGCATATGATATTCAAAGGCATTTAAGAGGACGTAGCTGCTACATAAATATTAGGTAGCTTTTATTCACTAAATCCACACACAACTTCCCTTTTTAGTATCCTTCCCTCCTTGCTTGCAATCACCATCCACATAAAAGTCACTAACTTGGGAAAACATTTAATCTGGAGATGTTATATTCTATGACAAGCCTCAGAGGTTGCACAGAAACAAACCATATCATCCAAAATGTCAACCCTTTGCCGAGCTCTGCCATGGGCAATAACTGCCCTGAACCCCAGGAAAGAGATTGTAGAATCTGTAACCTTTTCCTTTAACCTCAAAACCTTTTCTGATAGCCCAAGAACTGTTAACAAACAGGTAGTTTAGCCTCAGAAGTTATTAAAAACCTAGTGCATTTCCAGAATCCCATATACCCCAACACTGCCGTTGCAATGGATTTCTATAGAGCAGTGCAGCAACAGCTATTATAAAAGATGGGAGCAACAACTCCCAGCAGGAATTTGTCCTTGGATCTTGATCTTTTCCGGAATCAGAATTTACATTTGTGCAAAACAAGAAGAGGGTAACAGAGCCTCTTGTCCAAAGGGAGCTAGCTACATCTTCCTATAATCTTTTAAAAAATAAATAAATAAATAGACGGCCTCAGTCTTTTCTTCTATTTCCTCTCCAATAAAAAAATCTATCATCCTGACTAAACTGAACTATCTTAGAAAATTATATCAAGATTTTCAAGCTTGACCTCTCAGCTACCCATCCTCAAAGACACCGCTGCCACTACAACATATATCCAGCCCCTTAGGATGCTTTTCATATTATTAGGAAGTCTAGTGTTTGATTTAAGTATTTTCTCATTTTTCCTCAATCAGCCAGAAGCAAAAAATACGTCCCTGAGCAACACATAGCGAAAGAGAAAATTCTGTCTCAGCATGCACAGTTTTCTCCCAGAAATCTCAAAACAAAAATCAGAGGTGAATACAGCTCTATAATTATTATTCACAAAGTGCCTCCAGCGAGCTTTTTACTCATCTCTGGGAGGTGCAGTCTTCTGCATCAATGTAAACCCACTTGCAGACTCTACAGAGGGTTCTGAATTCATCGTTGCCCGGGGCAGTGATGGGGCTGATGGTCATCTCCTGATCAAAATTATCTTCTGGAATCCGCAGCCCAGGACACAGCCTATACGTGAAAACGTTGATGCAGCTGCGTAGTGACACTATTTAAAGAGTAAGAAGAGGTTCGGGCTTGTTTCTTTGTCTATTGCAGATATACTGAGAGTCTTTCTTTTGGATTCCAGATTTAGTTCTTCCTTCAGCCACAGCTAACAACTTGATGACAAACACAGCATTAAAGCTACACATCTAGCTAAGCTAAGCCTTAGTAAGAGATCCTTTGGACAGCACGGGAGAGGCGTGCTGGAAAGCATTACACAAAAACTTCAGTGTTTGCTTGTCTTAACAGCTGTAGCAGGTCACTCCACTTCTCCTAGCTACATCCCTCTCAGGAGGGACTCGGGAAAGTGTCATAAAAGCTCATACCCATGAGCATTAAACAGATAACACACTGCTGAGACAGGCACAGATCCCAGCTCCATTCTCCATCATGCCGTTATACATACGCCAGTGCTACAGGCAAGGGATGTTTGTAATGGACCTCACTGGCTATACTGGCCAGGAAGGTTCCTTCAGCAAAACGCATGCCCACATGCCACCCCACATGCAGTGGCCTCAAGGGCAACACACAGAGCCAGCCGAGACCTTCCACCAGCCTAATTAGCTCAACTCCATGGCATGACACAAAAGGCTTTTTTTTTCTCTTCCTTT
>RSEF01000003.1:99025935-99051026 GCA_003993805.1 Himantopus leucocephalus | reverse complement strand
TGGGGGCTCCAGAGCTGGATGCAGTACTCCAGGTGGAGTCTCATGAGAGATATAATCTTCCAAGTGAACCAAGGCAAAAGGAAACATCTTTTTGCCCTATGTATCATTTCACATTCTGTATTTTGGGGAATGAACCTATTACTTTCCTATGTTACACATTACCACTGTAAATTTGGCTTCTCTGTGCTTTTATCTGATAGCTTTCTTTATACCTGTGCATGAAAACAAGGCTAAAGGCACCTTCCTAGGATCGGATCCCCAAATTCTCTGTTACCAGCTTTGAGGGAAATGACCTAAAATGGATGCAACAGACATAAAATGTAATTGTAATCGCATCTTTGTCCCGGTGTCCTCTTTCACAAAGACTGGTCCAGAATATCCTGAATGTGAGCAATATGATCAGCCCAGAGATCAGCTCCGTGCACACCGCTGCAGTTTGGGGTATATAAAACTCAGACCGTTCCTTACAGGTGGAAGAGCTTATCACCTCTTAACAAGCGGCCGGGTCAGAGCTTCCCGCAGAGCCAGCAGCATAAAAAGGGAGGCTTCTAGCTAACGCTGACTAGTTCAAGATGCTTCCAAAGATTATTGACTTTGCAGAAGTATTTCTGCTGCTACTTCCCCCTCTCTTAGCTGGGCACGATTTAGCACCCAGCAATTACAGGTAAGTATTTTAATTTGTAATTGTTATATTTACAGCATGTTTCCTAGGGCATGTCTTTACCGCAAATCGGAACATGGTGTAGAGCAATCCAAACTGACTGGTGTGTGCACCTCTGTTAATTTAATTCTATCAGCGTGACTTATTTAACCTGCTGTTTGACAACAGCAAAAATCAAAAAGCAAGCCTAGGCATCTTTACACTATGCCACAGGTCACAGTGAAGACGCAAAAAAGTCCGTTTCTTATACTTGCTACAAATCTGAAAAGGCAGACTGTGGGAAAGGTCTCAAGGAGTAAAATCAAGGTTACGGAACTGGTCTCTTAGTTCTAGCTAGCTGTATGATGCTGCCGACATCCATAGAGTATCAAACGTAGTGAACAAAAATCTGCCAGAACCTAGATAACCAAATGCTTCTACAATTAATCAAGACCACATATAATAAGCAGTAGAAGCTTTCAGTAACTTAACGCAGCGTAAGACTCAGAGATTCAAAGTACTGCACCAAGACAGGGTGTTTCCATAATAATCCCACTCCATCTCTGTCCACTGGGCTGGGCTCAAAACCATCTGTATTATTTTCTGAGTGAGTGTGGCTTCCCCCTCTATCAATTAACTATCACAGTAAGTCACGCTACCAGAACTGCTGACAACTATAAATTACTATCATTTTCCTAACGTGCAAGTTTACAAGCGAATGATGATCCCACATGATTGAAAGGGTTTGTTTTACAAAAAGCAGGGAATGCATATTAACTAAATAGATGACAAACTTGAGGCTTATGATGAGAAACTGCCATTGTCTTTTAATCACAGTCTCACAATAAATGGAAATTAGAGAGTTTGTCCTGTCCCACGGGACCATTAGTAAGATTGTAATTAGCTCAGTGAAAACCCACATAAACTTGGATGGAAGAGAAGCTGCAACAGAGAGCTGGAAGCCAGTCTGTATTCACAAAACCGGACTACTAGTTGCAGTGGAAGCATCTCTCTAAATATTCCTCCTACTTAGCACATCCAGTAACTCCCAAAATATATATCTTACAGAAGATAGCTGGAAGCCATTCAGCTGCAATTATGACTTTAGATCATCAACCAATTCTTTCCCAGCAAGACTGCACAGCCAAATTCAGCATAATCCTAGCAGTGACACTATTGACATTAGACCAAGGATAAATTGATGGAATACAATTAAATAACTCAAGGTCACCTGGTAAATAAACGCACAACAAATAAATTAATTAAAAAGCACTACTTGGATGATACAATTGCTGAGACCCTCGAGTGTTATTCACTGCTGTGCAGCACAAGAGCAGAAGCTGTGGATTTGATCACAATACCAGAACATCTTCAATATACAAGTATCAGGAGCAGAGTGCCACGCTTGGCCCAGTGTGGCTGTAATGAGAAGTTGGATGTATTTAAGGGAGACGGACATCTAAAGGACAAACTAAAATTAGAAGCACATTCCCATGGGCAGCCCATGAGAATACTAACACTCGGGTGAAGCCACTAAAAAAAGAACTTCCAAATTTGGAAGGTGACTGGGAAGAGAGAGGTATCATTAAACCCCTATCAACTGGAAAAAATCCCAGATCAGCAGTTTTGTAGGAGTAAGAAAGTCTTCATTGCAGAAATCTGCAAAAAACAGACCGAACCGAGCAATCACAAGGTATTTATCCATTGCCAGTGCTGGAGGTTAGTGGTATTTGCAGGGTGGGAGCATTCACTCTAGGTTGCAGCATACGAAAAGCCGTGAGACCAGCCCAGCCAGCATCCTTTGGTCTGCCACGGCTCGGACACAACAGCCTCCCATCACCACGCAAAGTGAATTCGTGACTTTTTAAAGGCAAGTGTTTGAAGGAGCGAGGAAAATCCTAAAGGACACCTGAGGTACTTGCTACAGCACAGGGGATGGTTAGGGGGATGTCTGTCAGCCCGGAACGGATCAATTCTGTCCCCTCACCCTCCATCAGCCAGGCTGGCACCAGCCACTGGCACACTGCTGCCACGCGGGGGGACAGTAAAGGGTGACATCCCAGGCTAGGCAGGCAGTCCTGAGTCCTGACAAGGACAGATCTGCGGCTATTTAAAAAAATAAAAGTAATAAAAAAATCATTTTGCTGTGGTAAGTAGTTTACAAGAGAACTCCTCTTCGGAAAACAGAGATGTAGACAAGAAGCTCTTCAGAATCCCCAAGTTTCTGGTGATTTTTGTGAGACGTATGAGCCAGCAGTCTCTAGCAGGCAGTTGCAGTTGTCGCTAAAATCACCAGTGACCACAACCCGAGCAAGGAAAGAAAGTGAACTATATGGGTTTTCCTCTCTTATGACTTCTCCAGAACACGACACCAGGATAATTTGTACTGCCACTACTCATACGGCACATTTGCATAGACAGAGAGCGTGTCCTGGGTCTGTGCTGCTAAACAGAGAAGAGCCATGGACTGACGTTCAGCCAGCCTCCCAGCGTCACAGCAGTACAGTTTCACTGTGCTCTCTTCATTATCTTCTAGGTGAAATTTTTACATTTTTAGGAAGAAACCAGCTTTTCCATGTGCTCTTCTCAATTTATAATATCCAAGATGCTATAAAATCTCTTACTGAATGGGCATTCCACTGGTAGAGATGCAGGAGATGCATATGAAATGCAAAAAGCAAGAGGAAAAGGGATTTCTGCACGTGACGTGACACAGACAAGGTCAGCCTATAAAATGTACTACCAAATGCACACCTTGCAACCAACTAAAAACTGCATTCCAAAAAGTCAGGCCCTGTGTCCAGTTTTTAGTCAAATTATGCTTTCATTAAGAATCTATGTCACAATATCTAAACAGGAAAGCAGATGTATTTTTAAGAAAAGGACAAAAACATCCTGACAGGGATGCAGCTGTATTCAAGAACATCTACTTTTCCTCCCTGTTTGCCGATCAGCAGGAAAGATTTTAGAAAACAAAACATTGCAAATGCCGTGCTCCTTGCCCTAAACTCCTTTTTCCTGCAGCACCTTGCCCAGGAAAGCATCCTAAGAGCAGACTAATGCAATACTCAGATCTCAAGTCATGAGCACGAAAACAGACCATACCCTGAATTACACCGTATCTTGTGCCTTCGAAGTAACCTGTGATGTTAACTTTTTATTTCAGCCTGAGCTAAGCACTAATTAGGACAGCTTAATTAGTTGCTAGCTGTTATTTCTCTCAGGCTCTCTCCAGCAGAGAGCCACCACCATGCCCCTCGTGGCACACGAGGAGGGGCTGGCTCAGTTATAAGAAGGGAAGGCTGAACGCACCTCGCTCCCGCCACCGGCTACCAGTAAGCAGGCTGTCAAGATGGCAGAGATGGTCTTCTCCAGGGTGCAAACGGCAAGACAAGAGGCAACAGACACATGCTGGAGTATGGAAAATCCCAGCTAGGCATAAAGACATATTTATTTACTTATTTATGTTGACAGGAAGGTGATCAAAGACTGGAGAGGGGCCCGGAGCTGCCGTGCAACCTCCTTCCCTGGAGGCTCTCCAAACTCTGCAGGACAGGCCTTGAGTAACCTAATTTTACTGGACATGGCTTAAGCAGGGGGTTGGGACTGGATAACCTCCAGAGATCCCTTCCAACCCGCATGATTCCGTGATTTACGATGCTTTTTTTCAGGGGGCAGGGTATGTAAGTAAAACAAGATGTCTGAGCAGCCCCGAGGATCGCCTCTCCTAATGAGCTTCCTGGGTTTGTATCGTCTTTGAGCGAGGAACTAAGACATTCCTAAGCTCCACAGTGCGCTCCAAAAGCGCCCCTCCTGATTTATGACCGCTTAAGTCAAAACACGAGCCATGGTCCAAAGTCAGGAGACCTTCCTTTCACCTCTCGCCGCTCCCAGCTCAGATCCCCAGACTTCCCAGATCAGATCCCCCATTCCCTCACTCAGGTGCTTCCCCCTCCCCATCGGTCGTGCCACCTTTCCTTCTTTCCCCCTCTCTGCCTTCATGTCTGAATGTATCCTTTTCTGCATGTCACAGGAACAGAAGCTGGGACTCAGCTCTGAGGTGGTACAAACAGGCAAACACTTTCTCCTTGGAGAGACCTTCTCCAGAAGCAGGCACGCCCCCATTCCTCCCCAGCCTCCCTGCTGGTAAGGGTGACAGCCCACCCTCCTTGGAGTAGGATGCCAAACACACCAAATTTCAGAGATTTAGGCCACTCGGGAAACAAATGCTGCCTGAATGATAATTCTCTAATTTCTCTCAGGAAAGGGAAGAGGCCAAGACAAAAGTGTCCCACAGAGTGGGTTCAGCCCATAGCCACAAATGTCAAGGCTGGAGCTGGGTTTCCAATGGGAACCACCTGACAACCCTTTTACCACCCATCCAGGAGTTGCACTAATGCCATCCAACGACACCCATCCACGCTATCGAAATACACTGTAAGCTTTCTTCAGTTTGGGTTTGTTTTTTTTTTTTTTCCTCCCCAACTCAAGTAAGAGGTTCACAATATTTTTTTCCAGCATTTGGGTATTGATCCAAGAACCAGTGCAGAATTCACCTATTAAACCGTCAACAACGTTGTCTGTACAAAGCAAAGGGAACAGAACTTACAATATCCCCTAAAAATGCTCTAAAAACGTCTGTGCTAGGTTTACTGAGAGAAAAAGCTTACTTTAGCTTAAGTAGGAGAGATCTATGTTTTTGGAGGAAAGGGTCCAGAGGAAAATTACATATTTGTGGTTTAGCTGGGAGTCATGATGTCTATCCGTATGCATAACACGTGGTTGCAGAGTCATAATAAACAAAGCTTTCAAACAAAAAAAAAAAAAGAAGTGAGCTCTCAAAGATTCATCTTGTGTGCGCAAAAAGAGAGCAATTCATTTTAATCTAAGCTTATTTATATGGTTCTTGAAGCCAGCAATGCAATTATGCAACTCTTCCTTCCAGAAAGCCTATGGAGAAAGTAAAGCAGAAGGAAAGAACAAAATACGAATGGGAAGCATTCGTGCAGCCGTCCTCACGCTCACCCCCTGCAGCAGGTTCCTCAAGAGAGACGTTTAAATTCCACTTCCCGTTTCTGTGGATTACTCTATTTTACATCTAAAATGACTGGCTACACAAGCGTAACTGACTTTATGGGAAGAAAAACTGTTTAGAGGAATCCGGACACGCTATGAATAGAATTTTCATGCATTTAAGAAAATGTATGACACTGGCTATAAGCAGGCAAGGCAAATCCTTCAAGGTCTGGTTCACGCTTGATTTATACTTCATCATTACCTGTTTTGCTGCAAATTACGCATATACTTTCTGAGGCAAAAAATGACAAAATTTGTGGCAAATCTTAGTGAAACCTCATTTCCTCGGTATATTATGGATGTTGCTACAGTTATCAGGGATATTACAACCAGCAATGCTTCACTTGAGCTACAATAACCTTGTCCTCCATTAAAAGGGAAGAGAATTAACCTAGTGTGGCAAAACGTAGNCGTTATCAGGGATATTACAACCAGCAATGCTTCACTTGAGCTACGATAACCTTGTCTTCCATTAAAAGGGAAGAGAATTAACCTAGTGTGGCAAAACGTAGTGTCATTGTCTATACTAAAAGACATTTTTATGCTCCACAGTAACCGAGAAGAGTAAAACTTACAGATTCAATGCCGCTCTCACCGTAATAAAAGGATTATGCTGAAACCGAAAGAGAGACAAAAGCCTTAACACCTAATAAAGCTGCCTTCGCGCTTCTTCGCTTTCACACTCAGACAGCCCACGTTATCTGACACTTCATGTGTTACATGTTGAAAATTACTGACACGTTGATTAGCGCTAAACAACTTACAGTATTTTAACTATGGTTGGTTTTTTTTTTTTCATATTTCACTCACTGCTAAGGCTGCCAACAGCTCTACAGAAAGCCCTTTCCCCACCAAATTCTTACATCAGAAGTGAAAACTTTTGGTGTCTTCACCTTAAACATCAACCATGCATTCACAACAACGTCACTAATTACAAGAAATCAAACGCACAGTAATAACAAGAACTGCTGAGAACGAGAAAGACCGTGGAAAAGCCCGTTGCAACAAACCCCACGATGCCCTCCTTGTGTCTTCTTGCCTGGTTCAGTCTTGTTACAGTACACTTAATTTTACAAATAGCTACTACAAAACCAGCTTCTGTTTTCTGTTGCTGCGCTTCACTATTCAGCTACAACTGAGTTTAAACACTGAATGCTATTTTATAATCCTCATTAGATTGGCTTTTACATTAAGTATAAAATCGTATTATATCACTGGTTTATTTGGTTTCTTGATGTTTTATTTTAATTCTTTCAAGGACTCTGGTTCACCTTATTCATCACGGAAACTACAAATTTAATTAATTCAATAGAATGAATGAGATCTGAATTGTAGAAATGATCGGCTCATCTAAGCAATAAAAATAATTAAAGGAAGCAAGATCTTCTACATGCATCAGTCCCGCAGATTTCTGGTTTCTCCTCAAGGTTAACAAAAGTGCTTTTATATATATATAAACTATATATATTTTTATACACATATAGTTAATATATTCCCGAGGACCATGTTTATTGAGCATCAATTTATATAGGTGAGGAGTTGTTTGATTTTCCCTGCATCAGGAAAGAACTGTGCTATTACCTTTTAAGTCTGCATTAATATATTCTTAAAGCGTGAAACCTGAAATTAAACTCAGAAAAAATATTGTGCTAAAGAACTACATCCACCAAACCTGACCAGGCCTGATTTTGATTCCATATTTGGTTTATACAGTAACTTAACTGATGCTAGCCGAGCTGCTCCTGACTTTGCCACAGTAAGTCAAAAGAAATTCAGAAAGGATTTACTAAATCCGCATTTGCTGCATATTAATAGTGTTTCTCTTCAGATACTTGTGAATTTATGTGAAGTCCCATGGAAAAAACTTGGTGAATATAAAACATGAAGGACACAATGTCTTGCATAAAGGACACAGAATTCCCACATATCCTTAATAACCCTCTGTCCAAAAAGCACAAGACAATATGAAGTTTCTTATTTTTCCCCCCACGTGAAGGATTTAACAACTTCCGTGCTCCTGTTTTGTCTTACTGTGGGGAGAGATGAGAAAGCTCCCAAAATGCAGGCTTTTCCTCCTTTCCTCCAGGCGTAAGGGCACGCTCCTGAATAAGTAAGTTTGATGAGGAGCAGTGCCGAGTTTGGGTGCTATCAATTGCCTCAGCAATTTATGAGAAGCTCCCAGCTCAAAGTATGGCAACCTGAGCAGATTGCAAATAGACACCAACACATTTATGAAATCATGTTAGTGATTTTTTTTTTTTCCTGGTGTCCCAGACTGTCCTGTACGTAGTCCGTCTCTCGACCTGCTGCAAAGCCACCCTTCCTTGGGAAGATGCTCCATACCTCCCACGTGCTAGTCCAGACATAGTTCTTCATAGAAGAAAGACTTTAGTGCCCTCCAAAGCAGGTCCACTCCTGCTGGCCGGCAACGCCACGGCTCCACAGGAGGTTAGGCGAGCAGATCTGCACACAACTGGCACAGGACTATTAGAGCTGCCATTCTGCTTGGCAGTCCTACTTACCTCGAAATATCCTGCCTTACAAAGCCATTCAGGGACAACCTGTCCTGCTGCCAAAAGGACTTCATTTATCACCTGAAGGGCTGCCACATGTCAGTAGAATCTGCTGTGGCCTTTCGGGAAGGGATGAAGACTCAGAGTCAGACTTGAGCCTGATGTAGATGGCTAATGGATCCTGTCTGCTCGCTGTATCTTCTACACCGTCTACAAAGCAAAGGGAGGAGAGAGGAGCAGGCAGGGGACGATGTGCTGTAATGAAGCCAGATGTGTTAGTGCTGCCACGTGAAAACCAGCAGATTCTGGTTATTTATGTGATCCTATTACACTGCAAGTACCATTTTGCTGTGTACAGCTTTTGACAAGTCGGAATGTAAAGACAGCAGAAGCCCTTCCAGGAGCTACAGAGAGAGATGGTGTAACTCTGAGTTAGGAAAACACTACCCAAGCTCAGCACAAACCCTGCAAGAGCAAACTCAACCCTGGAAAAAACCCCTATTTTTACCAGGTTTGAATCAGCAGTTTTTCAGACTGGGTCAGGACTTGCATCATCAGGCTAATGCAGTTTTTATCATCTGTTGGGACCTCATAAACCAAAATTAGCAAAGCAGGCTCTAAATCAACATCAAAAGTAATAATAAGATGGAACAACAGTGTTACACCATCAAAAATATGTGGATTGATAGATTAGAAGTCAGAGTGATAAGAAGATAAAGGCCAGAAGATGGGACGATGACAGTGGATTTCTTGGTGAAGAGATGATTATTTCCCTCATGAATTTTCTTTCCAAAGTACTAAATTAAAAAATCGGAAGCATTAGTGCACCTAACAGCTGCAAAAGCAATAGTTACACAAGACGACCAATCCTTCACGGATATTTGTTCAGTAAAGGAGGTAAGCTTTTAATATAACTTGATGTGTAATCTTACAAAGCAAAAGCGCTAGGTTCTCCAAACATTAAGGCTTAACCTACATTTACATCTTTCATTTTAAACTCCCTTATGTTAGCAAGCTGTAATAAGTAAAAAAGAAAACACACGGATGTTGTTATGGTCACCTCATCATGGTAAGAACCTGAGGAATAGAGCAATGCTGAAAATCAGACTAACGTATGAAGCAGCGCAGCCCAGCACAAGCTGTTGGAGCTCTGTTACTTACGGAACTTGAGCTATCTTTGCCTAGAAATTTCCTGCCATGATATAACAGAGGCAGCAGGCCAGATTAATCAAGAAGTGCTGGAAAAGGAGAAAATACCAGTATTGCCAAAGATTGATCAGGGAGAACGGACTCCGAGCCCCCACGAAGTTTCCTCTCAAGTTCAGCTAATGGATTTTGCATCATTTTAATTCTCACCAAGACTCCAGGAGAACCGACAACAACGTATGGAGTCCTAAGCAAGTACGCCTCAATAGAGTACTGTTATACACAGGAATATATCCCATCTTCTTTCTTATTTTTGCTTGTTTATTAGGATTTTTTTCCTCCTCTTAACATCCTCGGGCTACAAAGGAAACAATTTTACTGCAACTGCAGACAAGGATGTTTACATACTTCTAAAGTATTCCTGAGTAAATAGTTTTCTACAAATAAATAACAGAGATGAAACTCCTCCCTCCCATAAGTAAAGAGTTACAAGCTGAAATAGCCATTGTTTGTAATTTTATGCTTATCCAGAGAATAAACATACAAGCCGAAAGGAACATACGTTTTCTTTTAAACACAGAATTCAGCAGGGCTCGCTTTCCACTACTGTTGCTTTGATACAAAGAACTGAGGTGAGAAGAGGCAGAAATCGCAACACAAACAATGAGTATTGCTAAGGAATAATTGTAAGTGAAAAGGAGGAGGAAATCCTGTATTTTTTAAACAGACCTTCATATATACATTTCTGGAGTGGGAAACGGAGATTTGAAAAAGGAGAACAGGAAATACTATTTCTAATCCACTTTCCTGTTAGGCTTTTTTCCTACAGCATTCATTAGGCATCACGACTACATAACTGGATAGGGAAGAAGAAATCATGGATTTCTTCACCTTAAACAAAATACGAATAAAATGGAGAGATGCTAAAACACTAACTGAATTAGTTATATGCAAAGCAGCGTCTGGTCAGGGATATTCAGCCTTTTGAGATATCACGGAGCTAAACTTGTATGTGAAGTGAAAACATCTTCTTCAAGGAAGATTTCCATGACACTTCTGTGCTGGAAATGAACATAACCAGTAAGGACTGTCCAGCCTCCTAAGCACTACGGAAACAGAATCATTACCTTTCAGTCCTTCTTCAACAATATTTAATTTTCCAAAACTAATGTCCTGTACGCAGTTGTGAATATCAGGAGTACATATATCTTCAGGAACAGACAGTTCTTAGTAAAAAGCTTAAAAAAAAAAATAAATCCACACTTCAAGTCAGAAAACATCATACCGCTAAGTGAGTCTCACATTGCCATTGCCAAAACCCTAACACCTATGTTTAACTTCATCACTATAGTCATGTTTCTTTTTGCCTTTTTCTTGATAAATAACATTTCCTGGTTATCCTGGTGGAGCTCCTCAAATCACTCCCTTTACCTAGACGATACTTATTGCCATGCGGATGCCAAAGCTCAGCACAGTACTCTACAAGTGACTTCTGTTGGCAGACACAGAAATAAATACTACTTTCCTCTTTCTGATTGTTACTTCCATGCATCTGAGAACAGTATTTCCCCTGGGTGTCCCGGCATCCCAACGAGATTTGTGTTCAAGTAGTTATTTCCTGTCATCACAGGCTTTTCAGAGTCACTCTGTTCCAAGATGCAGGCAATCCTCTTTTAAGACTGACATACATTCTTCGTTCTTAGATATGTGAGCTCATATCTCTTGCCCGTGAGGCTCCTTAGTCCCACCACAGCAAACTGATACCCCTTCCATTTTTTTTTTCTTTAAATCTGTTGATAAAAATATTGAATGAGACTTCTTTAGAACTCCACCACAGATAATCTCATCATATGAGAACTACCGTCTTACATTTTTATTGTGGTTATCTGTTTTCCTAGTATCTCTAATAAAGAATATGCTGATTTTCCATAATAAAAAACTAGCACATAATACAGCAGTAGAACAAATGCCTTACAGAAGGCAGTTAACGCTAGTAGCTAGATTCATGACTTCATTAAAAGGATATCAAGTGCACTTGGCAAGATCTGTCTCTATAAAAAAATAAATTTGCTGCTTCTAAAAAGCATTCTTCAAATGACCGTATGCTTCTATAGGCTTAGCTAAGCATAAATATATGTACCCATGTCAAGCAATACAACATCTGTGTATCAAAATGAATTATTGTGGATTTCTTCAATTGGTAAAGATTTGGAAGCGCCAGAGAGCTGGATTTTGATTTAGTTAGCTTCCCTTCCTGACACTTGTCTAGTGAGAATAATCATCAGCAATTTAAATTTTCATACATGAATTTGGAACTTGGTATCTTACCCTAGTTCAAAATAATTCTTTCAATAGAAATGCCTCATTTGGATGAAGAACTAAGCTCCCTCTATACACACTTAAATGCTTTATTTGTGAACGTTCAGTAGATATATTTGATTCCTGAAATAATACTCTGATGTCATAAATAATTCCAAAAAGGCAGCAGAAAATATGTTTGTTTCCTCTCAGGGCTTTTTTTTGTGTTTAACATTTCACAGTGACTACTTGGGAAGATTCAAAACCAGAACCGAAATGAAAATATTTCCATGTGTCTCCTTAATTTCCAAATTTCAGAGTTTTATCCCTTTGAAAGAAAGCATTCTGATTTAGTCTTCTATTTTTTCCCCATATGCCGTGCTTTTCAAAATCTTTTGTTCAAATTCTAGATTTTTTAAAAAAAGTAAAACAGTCATGTCCAATTTTAAGACTCCTCTGCCAATACCAGAGGAACTTCTGAAGTTTGGTGTATATGAATACACACTAAAATTGAAAGTCTTATCTAAATGTCATCCTAAGATTTCCTAATGGCATAATGGCACTTATTAAATAAAACCACCATCAAATCAGATATGAAATGGATATAAAAATGGTATTGTTGGGAAGCTGAAAATAGGTATGTCGATTGTTAAGAAGTTTAGTCCAGAATTGTTTCTTACCCTGATGAAATAACTAAATACTAAATATTTTTCTAGTTAGGTACTAACTGGACACCTACCTTGGAAATACAAAACCAGTCATCTGTAAAAGTTTTTGATAATTCTCTATTTTCTCTGGAAAGATAATTGGAAACTATTTCCAGTGGTTTAGAATGTTTTTTAAACTCCATTTCTCTAAAAAAAAAATAATCTTGATCATATGAAAACTACAACGTGTTTACTCAGGCTGAAATCTCAAAATGTGATTCACCACAGCTGTGCTGCTTTACTCTGACTGGAGGGAAAGTACAAAAAAAGGTAACTAAGAAGGGTTTTTCACCCTGAAGTATCTGGTACGGTCTTAAGACTTGAAAGATAATTAACTGAAGAGACGATACAACACTCTAAAAAGGAGTACTATTATATATGTATTATTTTAGGAATAAAGTTAACCTGGAACTGACACCTTTACACCAAGTCACTTTTAGAAGGGAGATTTAATCAAGCTAACTAGGAAGAAGAAAGAAGAATGAGCCTGAAAGAAAAGAGAAAGGAATTCTAACTTCAGAAATCTGACGCCCTGCAACAAACGTGGAATTCAAAAGACAACTAAAAAACACTACATTGGAGGAAAAGAAAGAAAACCACTGAGATAATGAGAAACTGCCCAATCAATTAAACTAGATCTTTGTTTTCCTATAGAGATGGTATTTGAAAAAAAATTTTTTTTATAAGTTTTTTTTCTTCGTTTTCTTAAATTATACATATTTATTGTTAACATGACAAGTTCCTTTTCAAAAAATCTTTTATTTTCTGGGCTATTAGAGAATTAAGCTGTGGCAGTAAATTCAGGAGAAAATATAGATGAAAAGCATGAATTCTATATTCATGGAATCTGCTAATATTTTTAAACACACATACTCTTTGGCATGCACATAGTTTACAGGGGTTAATCTTTACCGTTTTGACACATATAACACACACTATGATCTCTGCTGTTACCTTCCTCTGGTATACTTCCTTTTTCGCTATTAGTGCTTTCTAGAGTGACGTAGAATTACCCAGTAGAGGTGACTTTTTAAAAAAAGGGATGTGACAGTGACCCAAGAATAAGAGAGTCCATTGGGTGCAGGCAGCAGGCCCCCAGAATGATTTTAGGGCTATCACTTGGCTGGCTGAAGGGATGGGCTGCAGGAGAAGGGGTGAAGGAGAAGGTTGGCACCTGGCTGAGGTGGAGACTGCATGGCATGTAAACATAGAATCACAGAATGGTTTAGGTTGGAAGGGACCTTGAAGATTATCCAGTTCCAATCCCCCTGCCATGGACACAAGGACATCGATCTTCCACAAAACCAGGTTGCTCAAAGCCCCGTCCAACCTGGCCCTGAATACCTCCAGGGATGGGGCAGCCACAGCTTCTCTGGGCAACCCGGGCCAGTGTCTCACCACCCTCACAGTGAAAAATATCTTCCTGGTATCTAATATAAATGTCCCCTCTTGCAGTTTGAAGCCATTACCCCTTGTCCTATCACTACATGGCCTTGTAAAATGTCCCTCTCCAGCTTTCCTGTAGGCCCCCCCCTTCAGATACATCAACCTCTTCAGCCCTGTAGCTTACCTGACAGGACTTCAGGAGTTACCTTTCTAAGTTTACAAAAACCTTTCCTCATTTTCAGACCACATTCATGACCTTCCTCCAAGACAGAAACCAGACACAAAGTGGCCTTCACTCGAGCAATTATGCGAACAAGAAAGTATTGTAACCACGCTAATTGGAACAGGTTTTTTTCAGGCTGGTAGAACAGCTGACAGTAGAAACTGAACGATGACAGAATATAATGCCTGCTGCCAAACCCCGGCATGTTATTTCATTAAAATCTTCTCTCAGGCACATCTAGAACATGGCATCTTTTCTGAAACAGCGGAAGAATTTGTCTGTGAACCTTTGACTGAACTGCGCACCTTGGTGTGGGTCGCCATGCGTGGAATTTGTGCTGACTGACAGAACCCTACCTGCCTGTCACCAAAGCTGTCACCGCCTGTCTGCATTTCAAGTCATACGTTCACAAATATAGACGCTGTACGTGGAATAGCTGGCCTGCCAGAGAGGACCTCGACGACATCCTAATATTGGTCCAATCTACTCAACAAACCGAAGACATGCCACCGCATGAAATCAATTTAGACATTTGTTTCAACTGAGTTCTTCTGTGCACTTCAGCTCTTCCACCTCATCAGTTTATTATTGTTTTTTGTTCATCCTCCCCGGCTTGTTCAAACTCACGAATATCCTCTAGTTACAGCAAGGCACAGGTAAGCGACTCTAGAGTCGGACTGGCACCGTACGTGCAACCACTGCTTTCCATAACTGCAGAAGAGCTGCTCCTCCTCTCTGCAAAGAGCTGTACATTCCCTTGTCCCGCATCACTTTACAATGCAAAAACTTTGGCTGGGATAAAATAAAACAGATAAGATCATTCTTCCTCTTCAACCAAATTTGCATGTGAAACCTTCAAGCCTTTGAGACTGTCTTTTTCAGAGTTTCGACTTTTCATTTTGAACTGTGGTATGTTTGTTTTCAATTTATGATTATTATTAAAAGGAAGGAGCTGATTCTTTCCCAGGAATGTAACAATTATATTAGCCAAAAATGTCACGAATACCAACATTACTAGTTTTTCTGACAATGACTTTTAGGACGTACATGGGGAAAGACAAACAACATGGACAGGAAAATCCCCCCCTTCCTCAGAAGTCTCAGGTACAGCAAATACTCTTGTGAGAGGTACCCTTGGCATACAAATTCAGTGTCTGAAAAACCCAGATACAACTCCTTAAAGATCAAGGTACTTCTCTGTTTCTACTGTTTCTAAAGCAAGGAAACACACATCCCCCACCCCCCCCAAATATCTTTTGTTTATTTGTTTGTTTTCCATAAGTGCTTGAGTAGAAATAATAAAGTTCTGGAAATAAAAGGAGCAGAGCTTTCTGCATCTACCTGTCTTTTCTACAGAAGAACAGAATCTCAAACACAAAATAAACCAGGATAAAATAAGCATCTCGGTAAAAACAACACTAACTCCATCGACATTGGTCTGTCTCATTTTGCAACATATGCTGTTAGATGAAATTCTTCTGCAGGTCTCAAAAAGTCATGAGCAGTACTGGAAATAACTCCTCCTACACACTGCTCAAAAAAACCCCAAACACCTGGCATAGACAGCTCTTTGACGGCAGGGCAATAGCTCAAAGGAGATGAGAACAGTACGTGTTGCTTTAGGTGATCTATTGGGATATTACATCCCATAGCAGAATTAGAAAGGAGCAACACATTATAAAGAAATAGTTTTGCCTGGTGATATTTCCACTTGGCTTCTCTGAGCTGCTATTTGTACTTGTTATTTTGTATTTTCCCTCAATTTTCTAGCCTGAGATCTACCGTATAAAGCAATTGAATGTTCCTACCAATATTGGGATGCTTCAAGAGGCGACAGATCCTAGCTTCTCTTTCCAGTTTCTGGTGATCTGCAACAAAGGAAAGCAAAACAGTTGGTTTTAGTACGATGATTAACGTAATTCAGTGTATTTGCTTTACAGAAGCAAGAAAAATACAACATCTGATGTGATCTTTAAAAAATACCTCCTTTATTTAGATCCTTTAAGATTTTGCGTTCAAACTGTTTGTAATATTGAATTCGGTTACTGCATCCAACCACTTTGTTGATGGACTACCACAGGCACTGTTCCATTAGAAAAATCAAGCTGCCGATTTATTGGGGAGAACAGGAAACATTCATGCCATGACCTATAATTATCAAGCAATAAACCACGTTGCGACATTAATCAAAATAAGGACAACCTGAACCTCTAGCGTTGCCTTAAATCCCACCCGGTAACTGCTTTAATGATCCCTAGTGCACCAGGCACACAGCTCGACATGTGGCAGCCGCCCTGACAGAGTGCCACCGCGCGCTCCTACTGCAATACCAGGCTACAGCAACTTCCCATAACTAATGACCAGCCGTTATTATTTTCCCAGCAGGCCTAATCTGTCTCTCAGGCTGATTATTCATTAACCTGAAGACACCCCGAACATGTAGGTCCAGGTGTACCATCTGTTGGCTCCCCCTCTCCCGGCCATTTGATTCTTTTTAACCTTCGGGTAGAGCAGCAGGCTGTAGGTCTGAACTTGGTCACCACCGAGCCCTAATGACACTTCTGGAGATAAAATACTACTGCTTGCGTCAAGCTCCATTTTACTTAAGCTGCTTTTTTTAATGTAGCTCCAAACACTACCATTTATAGTACTACTTCTGCTGCATTTTGGTTAACATCAAGTTATATAGAACTTGTTTTATATAATACATATGAGACTGTTGGAGGGGGATGCGTAAATTATTTATACTGGAAATGCCTGTTTAGTGTCGGGCAGTATAAAATACACACAGGTAACTTGGGCAATAAAATACGTAATTTGGAGATAATAAAAATAGCCAGCTACTGCCTACTGTAATCCTGTAATTCCAACAGACTTCCAGCACGCTTACCTTCACTTTCTGCAACATAATTTCTATGGCTGCTAAGAATGCTAAGCTTTTGTCAAGAGGCAGAAAAGCAGCACAGATTCAATTTTATAATATTAGCTAAAAATAGTTTTTCAAAATTAAAAGATAAATGCACTGTAAAATATTCTTGGAGATGAGGCTCTTCTGCTATTATTTTAACTAGCTCCAATCTGATATCCAAGGATATTATAATAACCAATCCTTCACAGGGACTCAAACTTCAAATGTCACACGCGTTAATTCGGGTTGTGCTATCTCTGCAATCCTAATTATCCGCATTATGTTTGAGAACACTCCTAACAACTGAAAGGGGAAATTCTTAACTGTCCTTCCACCCCATAAAAACAGTAGTCTGCACAGTAAGTTTTAAGTTGAATAACCAGCAAATAGAGAATACAAAAAAGTTTAATCTGCAAAAGAGCATTAGGCGTTAAGTTATCTGTTTTTTTAATGCAACTCTTACAGATCTATTGAAGTATCTGTTCTCATAATACCACCAGTGTAATTAAGCCATCTTTCCAAGCCACTACATCATAGTTCCTCTGATACCAGTTTGACATCACAGTCTGTTGGACAAGAGTCAGAATAGGGTTCAAGGAAAAACACACTGTAAACCCCCTCTTCCCAGGTGCCTGAATACAGCAGTGCGATCCTGACACCCTCCTCCGAGCTGGTGCTCGACTCCACGTGCTGCCTCAGCGCTCCTCCTGCCACCTTTCCCTTTCGCGGGCAGTCCTAGAATCATAGAATGGTTTGGGTTGTAGTCCTGCCACAAGCAGGGACATCTTCAACTCGATCAGGCTGCTCAGAGCCCTGTCCAACCTGGCCTTGAACACCTCCAGGGACGGGAGGTGTTCCACCACCTCTCTGGGCAACCTGGGTCAGTGTCTCACCACCCTCACAGGAAAGAATATCTTCCTAATATCTCATCTCAGTCTCCCCTCTTTCAGTTTAAAACCGTTCCCCCTCGTCCTATGGCTCCCCTCCCTGATCAAGAGTCCCTCCTCAGCTTTGCTGGAGCTCCTTTAGGTACTGGAAGGGGCTCTAAGGTCTCCCCGGAGCTTTCTCTTCTCCAGGCTGAACCACCCCAACCCCAACAGCCTGTCCTAACGTCCCCTGTTCAAGCCGACCACAATCCAGAAGCTTTTCCTTCCTAAATCAGCCAAAGGGTTACGGGAAGACTTGCAGCCACGTTTAACCAGCAGGCAGTTACCAGGCTCTGTGGAAAGGGCACCTCCAGCTCTACTCTTCCCAATCAAGCATTGGGTGCTACTCTTTTTACAGAATTTAGATGACCACAACCTACGTATCTTCCCAGCAGGCTGGCGGCTCAAAATTACTTATATATCTTACATTTTATATATTACTTATATATGCTGGTTGTTCCAGCAGTTTCTACTACTGAGGACTGAGCTGGGACCTTGATTGCTGCTTCTCCTGCCGTTGACTGTGTTCATCACCAGCGGTCCAGCTTCAGCAGCCTGTCTGCACAGTGCATGGAACAATTGGCTCCTGACAGCAGGCACAACCTCCTAAGTGTGATAATGTAGGAATAAAATGACAAATAGTAACAATTCCAATCCTTTGGCATACTTCAGAGCTTATAAAAGCTAGAGGAATATATTGAAGACTAATTTATTGATGAACTGTGGAAGCTGCAGTTGGGGTGGTGTTTGGTTGTTTTGGGGGAGTGGTGGTGGGGTGTGTTTGTTTGGTTGTTTGGGTTTTTTTTTCTTTTTAAAGTAAACCATCACCCAACAATTCAATTTGCATGCCCTCCTGCTGTTCTTAATTAAAACGTTCCTAAAAACTTGGGCAGGATCCCAAAGGTTTATGAATATAGACCTAAGTGTCACACTCTGGCAAAGCATAAGCCTGGAACTCTGAAGATAAATAACAGCAACCAAGCTGACCTCTAGAAAGTGCCATACAGCCTGAAGAGCACGGTCTGTATAGAAATCAGAAAATATAAACGCTTATTTAACACACTCAATAAGATGGCTCTTGACTCCCGTGTTTAAAAGCACATGGGGATCGAGGGAGAAGCTGGGCAGGAGAATCCTAACCTTCTCCTGCGGCAGATGTCTCGGATGTAGCATGCACCCTCACAGCTGAGAGACACGTGGCAGACAGCTCTGGGTCCGAAACATCCCGAACCAGCTCCTTACAGCCAACCTCACACCAACCCGGGAGAAGGGAGGCAGACTGACCTACTTCACTTATATTTGGAAAGCAAACTATTAAATCATATCAAATAGTAGTAGAAGAAATAGGTTGAGTCTCCGGCTCTCCTGACAGATCTTGACAACTTAATATTGAGTAATTGTCCTCAATTAATGAGCATTATTTTTTCGGTAATTCACTTCATCCATCCAACTGTTTGAGGCATAATCAGTAAAGACTTCAGTAAGGACAATTAATGATGTCAACAGAGAGGTCATCGACAAACAGCAATGAACTGGAATGCAAGGAATCCTGTAAAAATTATAGCTGCTCAACTACCGCAACAAATTCTAAACCAGGACAACTTCAAGAAATAAGGGAGGGAGGGACACATTGTCATTATCCACCAAATTTTGTGCATTAGACCCAAGCAAATCTGTATTTGTGACCCAAGCACTAGCGAGCAGCTCCAGCAGAAGGGATACTAGGAGAGGGACGCCAAAGCCCTGCTCTGAGAGGAGCAGAGTACCAGCTTTCACACACAAACTGGCTGGCGACTCACCAGCACAGACCTGAGGTGTAAAGAAAAACACACACACACACAAAAAAAAAGTAAAAAGAAGCAGTAACTATAACTGGATTGCTCATAGACTTTTTTTTTTTTTTTTCAGAAAATATNNGCAGCATTTGCATAGGTCCTTTTCATGAAGCGAGAGGGAATCTAAATCAGAGAACCACTAAATGCAAGAACAGAGAGACAGCAGAAATTGTATTTGGTATGAATGTCAAGGAAACATCAAAATATCCTGGACACAGCTGCCAGTAACACTTAAATGCTATAATAACCAAACAAAGGAAACAGGAGAACATTGATAGAGAAATATATGATGTAGAACTAAATATAGATGCACATTATTTACTTTTATGTTCTCTGAAAGTAAAAGAGATTTTCAAAGTCAAATAATGATAAAGTAGGCACTGATTCAGTAGTAGAGATTAAGGCAAACACACGGACTTCTGCTCTAGCAACTCTCTACAATAAATAGAAAAACTGGTCACAATGCAGAATGTCAGCCTCTACGGGCAGAATTATTAAAAAAATAAATACAGAAACATACAGGAAATATACTCACTCAGAGATATCCAAGTATTTGGTTTCTATATTGCAAATCTAACTTAATATGTTGACAAGAAAAAAATGTTATCTCTTTATTAGAAAAATAAGCACTATCCTGCAATACGTGTGAAACAATTAAGCCCGAGCAGTAACTTCTGAAGGCAAATAACACACAGCTTAAGCATCTTTAAATATCAATTAATTAGAAGAGAGCTCTTCTGTACATTTCCCCCTCTGTTAAGGATGCTAGTCTCATATTTTTTTCATATTTCAAAAATACACAAATACATAAATAAGCTACCAGTTTTTATTCAAATCATACCAATGAAGACTTACTTTTTAATAAAGTATTCTTTGCTAAAAGTTTCCAAGACTTTTTGAAGCCCACAGAGATGTACAGCATAACTCAGTTTGTTTTCTCTACAGTAACTGTACTCTTTTAAATTTACTATGATGCAACTACAATAAGCATCATAAATTTCCAAAAAAATTAATTTTGGAAAATAAAACTGTTTGGGTTGTAAAAAATATGCTACAATTGAAATATGGTGCTTTAACCCTTAAATAAAATTATCATGTGTCACAATAATTGCATGGTAAGGTTAGTTCTGAAAATACTAAGAAATGAGCAAGTTCAGAAAAATTGCTGACAACTCTTAGAGTAAGTAATTTAGCATCAGATGTTAAAAGAAAATTAAAAAGCTCAATCCTTACTGCAAAGTGTCCAGGTAGTTAGATATGTATGTTTAAAAGAACTACAACAACAGATTTAAAATAAAATATAAAAAGTAAACCCCATCTTTAAAACAGTCAGCACTTCAAGTTTGTAAAACACTTTTTAAATCTGGAGGAAACAAACAAGAAAGGAAACTTCATTACTTTTTCTGTAATTTGTACTTCCCAGTCTTTTCAGTCAACTTTAACAATAAGAACAATTGAATCACTTCTACATAGGTTAACAGTTCTGATTATTTTTATTTTTAAAAGAGAAATACACAGTCTGCTGCCCAGAGGTATAGTTCTTGAGCTAGTCATCAGTTGCCAACTGAACTATCATAATTCTCCGTGAATTCTCAAAGTCTACACCACCTGCATGAGAAAATTTGTCAGCTTAACCCTCTTCCGTCTTTACTTTATTGCTAATTTAAAGAAGAAAAACATTAAATTTCAGACATTCAAAATATAAAAAAATATTTTAAAAATAGGCAAGACAAGCTCAAAGTTCTTTTATAAACTTAATCTCTTCCACTGAGGTTTTATGTTAAGATTTTTAAATTCAGTTGCAGCAAGGCAGAAACACAAGCACAGACATATACAGTTACAGCTTAATGCCCATCAGCTTGGACTGTAACTTAATCATGGCTTGACCAATTGCCATATTATACACAGCGCACAGGGAGGCGATCTCAAATGCAAACTAAACAAACCTTGTTTTAGAAGAAAGATGGAAATACGATCGGTGTCTTGCGGGGGGGGGGGGGGGGGGNGGGACTATTGGTCATTTCTCTGGTGCACCACCAGCACTAGTTTAAAAGGCTGTTCTGCACTACCTCAACCTGTATTTACAGGATCAGCCAGCAGAGCTACAAACCTGGAAGGTGTCTGAGAGTCTTCTACGAAGTGCTAAATACATCCTATGTCGACTCTTTAGGAATACCACGGATATAATGCAGCACTTCATCTCTGACTTTGCTTATGAACACTTGACATTTCTTTGCTATTAACTGCTATACCACAGCTTCTGCACTGATGCCGTATATGATTAATTTGTCACATACACTAAACATTTTCGTCGGTCATTTAACTGTTACCATGCTATGCCCACAGCGAGCCGGCAGGGACCAGCTGGGTAAGGCAATCTTGAGTACTAACCCGTACAATGCATGACAAACCCGACAGAAATGTTCCTCCTGCTCCGATGGGCAGACAGAAAATTAAACAAGATGAAAAAAACAGACAAGTAAACATTACTTCACAATTTACTAGGTGAAATAAACTCTCAAATGACAGAGCATAAACTACGTGGAGGTCTTTCATTTAACCGAGAACTCAGTGAGTCTAAACCTGCAAGATTCTGGCAGCCCTTGGTTCCCACTGATGCCACTGATATTTGAGCATCAACTGCGTCAAAAAATAAGGGTATCTGCATATGTTCATGTACTGAAATACTCTGAAACGACGGTCACTGTAATCGAACAACGTACTTCATTTATTCAACTACATAAATTCTCCTTGTGTGCTGAACTTCATATTGCTAACTCTGATGCTTCAGTTAGTACATTTCTCTGAAAAAAAATACATTTCCCTCCTAAGTTAATAAACTAATACCATTTCTTATAGAAGAAGCCCCACACTGTAAGGCCTGCCAATGAAAAGCACCCAGTGAATGCAATCATTATCAGACTTTCAGCTTAGGTGTCAAAGCAAGGACATGCCCTGCGTGTCGTATGCCCACGGTATTCAGTCAGAGGTAGCTGTGCCTGTGGAGACCGCTCCAGACTCTGCCATCAAACAAGGGGATAATTCATGAAAGATCACGTTCTAGCAAAAGGATAAGTAGCACACCATGCTGAGATAGGGTTAATATTCAGCTCTCATTTACAGACATAATAGTGTGCTCAAATAACAAATACTACAGCTGAACACTTTCAGGTATGAAGACAGGCTAAATTGTTATTGCATGATTTAAGAACAATAACTGTACTGATGAAAGAAGCACGCCTGATATTTTTGTAAACCACAATAAAAACATCTTACTGAGATATGCTGCTGGATGCACTGCAATATATGACAGTGTGGTGACATCATCACCATTATTATTATTACTGACTGCATAATATTTCCAGATTTTCACCCCAAACTGAACTAGCATATTGACTGGTGCCAATTAGGCGGTATCTGGTGTCATGTAAATTATAACAATGAGCTCTCTGCATTTACCTCATGAAGTTGCTTGTGTCTCAGTAATTGTTATTTTACCTGTTATAAAAGGAAATGCCAAGTGAATGCAGATACCTCACACCATGCACACTGTGCCATGCGGCAGCAGAAAGAGCATTAAATACTCCCTGAGTCAGGGGTTTAAGTGGACATTAAGGTCCAGAAGATCACAGCTGCACTTCCAAAGAAATAAACTGATCCTTAGCGTTGTTAGAGGTGTGTCAGAAACCTTCTGAGTAAGTGTGCAGTATGTAAGTTTTTTTGGGGGGGAACCAAATGCAAATATAACCTCGTAGGGTACCCAAGATGACAACTCGCCTTTAAAGTCTGCATGTTTCTTCTACGCGTTTCAGGAAATACTGCGTTCCTTCCTTCCTCAGCTTATTTACAAGTACATCCAACTGCAAATGCTGTACGCAAATATCTATTTCTGTTACCCTGTTTTCAGCCAGGTTTCAATTACTGGCGATCCGAAGGTGAATGTCAAAGGGCACGTCAAACCGAAATACTCGGAGCGCTCAGCTCCCAACCATGTGAAGCGTGAGAAGGTGCGCTGCCGCACCGAGAGTAGACTAGGAAAGAAGTGTCCTGCCACGATGAGTACAGCCAGAGAAATCACCCAACAGGCAGAAAAATCCCACTAATGCTGAGAAAGTTTGTGCCAGCGCGTAGCGTAAAATGTTTAGGCTACAACAGCATCAGAGGAAAAGCTCTAGAAACAAATAAATTCGATAGCAGGTCACTTACTAAAAAAAAGAAAAGGTTAGTTCCTCTCATAATTCATCAGCTAAAACTGTGTTCACCTGTCAGTATGAAAAGGGAAAAAATATTATCAGTAAGAGGAAGCCAAGCTTTAAAGACAAACATGTAATAAAAACAGAACACGCAAGTACATTTATATACTTGCTTCCTTTGCTCTCATTTAATTACCTATACTTGATTACAAAAAGGTCTCCTACACTATCTACGTGAGAATGCAAGAAAATTAAATGAAAAATACAACTAAGAAGCTCAAAAAGCAGCAAAGCAAATGGAGAAGAAGGAATGCTCTACAAATTCTAGATTATTTTATGAAAGCAAGTCTGCATTTGTGAACAATGGCGTCTGCCACAGCAACAGCTCGTTATCAAGACTGGAAAAAGATCACAGCCTGTGAAACACTGATACAATCAGAAAGAAGGGAGCAATTGGAATAATACAGTTTTATTAATGGGAAAAACCTTGCAGCCAGCTACAAATAACTTTAATGTGACATGTAGCCAAGAAAAAAAAAACCACGCTCTAATGCACTGAACCATGAAAAAAAATCAGCCTTCACAATAACTAATGAAATTCTGTGAAACCTAAAACAGAACGTGTAAAATTTGGGGTACTGACAGACTGTATGAATGTAAAGACGTGAACTAATCCTAATTCACATGATGATATTCTAATAGAACAAAATCTCATACTACAACTTACGTCGTCTGCATCAGAAAATTAGACTTTCTATACAGAGTTTATATCAGGTAGGCAAATAAAGTAACACATTGTTTAAGTGGTATCAAAATTTACTTTTTTACAGAAACTTACACATGTAGACTATACCTATTTCTTGGATTAAGTCAAAATGCATTTTATAATTGAAGAGGGATATAATTAATGTCTTCAGCATAAATCTCTTCCACTAGTGTCATGATTCTTAATCCGAAGTGCTGATCCTGCATGACCACCCAAATTGAGCTTACCGCCATGGCCAAAACGCCTACCGCTCACCACCTATCGACATAGGTATCTAAAATTCAAACTTCTCCAATGCTAAGCCTCTTTCTAACAATAATCTGTAGTAACTTTTGTGGTTTTCCTGTTGGTATTTCATTATTAGAGCTTGCAGTCCACGGCGAACAACGGGAGTGCATCTCACCAGTGTTAACTTTTATATCTTTAGCCCCTTCCATTGTACATTTCTTTTTTTCCCCTGGTATTGACTAGATA
>RSEF01000003.1:98965897-99006188 GCA_003993805.1 Himantopus leucocephalus | reverse complement strand
TCAATAGGAGTCAGCAGTGTGCTGACTGACAGCAGCCAAGAGGACAAACCGCATCCTGGGATGCATCAAACACAGCAGAGCCAGCTGGTCAAAAAAGGTGATTACTCCACTGTATATAGTGTTGGTGTGGCCTCACCTTGAGCACTGTGTGCAGTTCTGGGCCCCACAAATTAAGAAGGATGTTAAGGTCCTTGAATGCGTCCAGAGGAGGGCATCAAAGCTGGTGAAAGGGCTGGAAGGAATGTCCTATGAGGAGTGTCTGAGGACACTGGGTTTGTCTAGTTTGGAGAAAAAGAGGCTGAGGGGCGACCTCATTGCTCTCTACAGCTTCCCAGGGAGGGGAAGTGGAGGGGGACGTGCTGATCTCTTCTCCTTGGGATCCAGCAATAGGACGCGTGGGAATGGTTCAAAGCTGCATCAGGGGAGGGTTCAGAACTGACATTAGGAAGCACTTCTTTACCAAGAGGGTGGTCAAACACTGGAACAGGCTTCCTAGAGAGGTGGCTGATGCCCCATGCCTGTCAGTGTTTAAGAGAATTTTGGAGAATGCCCTTAATAACATGCTTTAACTTTTGGTCAGCCCTGAAGTGATCAGGCAGTTGGACTAGATGATCATTGTAGGCCTCTTCCAACTGAAATATTCTGTTCTGTTCTGTTCTGTTCTATTCTATTCTATTCTATTCTATTCTATTCTATTCTATTCTATTCTATATTCTGCTCTGTTCTTTTTAGTCTGTGTGGAGTGATGGCTGGAGACCTCATGAGTATTTCTGAAGGAAGGTGGAAGGAAGAGGGTAAGGACGTGGCAATAGTATCACACCCAGTACCCTCCTCCCTTACCAATCTGGATTTGCACAACGTACCATGTTCAAATTGTTCATGTGTACAACATCCATAAAACAAGTCTCATTGGTTCCAGTTTCCCTTTCTTCATCAGATGCATGCATGCCTTCCCAGCAGACATGCGGTCAAGAAGTCGACAAGGGAAATGCTTACCCCATCAGAAGGGTGAGTGGTCCATCCAATCTCTGAGGTCTCTCCAGTTGTATCCAGAAGTATTTCTGTTTATATTTAAAAAAAAATAAATAAAAAAAGTGTTTTGTGCTTTTCCAAGTCAGACTAAAATCTCATCTGTCCCTCACAAGACTGTCTCTGAAAAAAACCAACCCAAAACATGTCTTGTAGAGGGCTTCCACGCATCCAGAATATACATTCATGTTTTGAGATTAAATATGACAAGCTACATCCACACTACTAAATTAAGCAGAGCCAAGACAGGGGCAGAGGCACTGGGCATGTAATCATACTAACTCATGGTTAGCAAGTTGCTTGGCAATATTCTGGCCAGATGAAAACTTTCCGAAGGCAAAGTGTAAGCACACTGACAGCATGGAGCAGAGTTATCATAATAAGCAGTACAGATCAGGCCACCCTCTTTTTGGAAAGGAAAGGGTGGAACAGAGAGATGAGTTATATGAATGCATGTCAGTCTCCTCAGGACCATGGTCGCCCATTTTATTTGCAGGTGTAAATGTGGGCACAACGCCAAGACACTTTTGTATCCAGCTCTGGAACCAAATTTCTGTGGGAGTTTAGGACAATGACCCAGTTGATCCTGTAATGGATTCACCTTGCTCTGGAGCTGGGCATTAGGCTGCAAGTCTGTGTACAAGTCCCGGTTTTATCAGAAAATCAGTATTAAATAGTCTTTGACATTATACTGCTCAGGAGTAGGGTACATGCAGAACTTCACAGGCCTAGTTTATTCCCACAACTAGTCTGCCTTTCCATTGTTATTGAATTTACCACTGGAGACAGGTACTAGACTTGACTGCTCTTGGAGATGTTATTCTCTGTTCACGTACAAAGAAATACAGAAGAGATTGTGACAGTGCAAACTAGACGCATAGTATTCTCCAGAAGTGAACGTCAAGGTCTGAGTATGCAAGCATGTGTGCTTTTCTGTGTACATTTATAGTGAGGACATACGTGAAGAAAAACACTCCGTCAAATAGGTATTTACACGTGATGATACATACTGTACAAATTGACTGCTTTTTCTTAAATTCTGGGAAGTCAATCTCTTTTGCTTATTTTCATTTTCATTTTTCTTGCTTTGTTTAAAAAAAACCCCCAACATCCCAAAACAACCAGACAAAACTAAAACCCAACAGGAACATCCAGCTTATTTACAAACAGGATTCATTATTCCCTTTGCAAAGGTTGAATGATATGATAGTCCAATGTTTTACACAGGAGAGATCCTCAATAGTTTCTATTTCCAAATTATGGATTGCTGACTTCACTGTCCCTATCAGTGCTCCTGGGGATTCACTCCACATTAACCAGCAGAAAGGAAAGACTAGATTTATCCTAAAGCAGACATGATCAAGTGAGCAAGTTTATCCACACCTCAGGCTTCATCGATGCCCCCGAACTGATGTTCCCTATATTCCTACAGGAGATCATGTATTTCTTAGACCTTCCTGAGGAGCCAGTGCAGTTCCTTGTTTCAAAAGCAGTGCAAAATACCTGGGCTGGCTTGCCAGAACTGGAAAGAGCTACTAGTTACAGCTAAAGCACAACCCCACTAAAATTGCCTAACAAACCTCAGAAGTGCTGAGCAGCTCAGTACTCGAGGACAGATCAGCTCAGATGGCTCCTCTGAGTGGCAAAACATCTGTGAAAGGCCTATGCCTAGGCTGTCCCGGCAGCAGAGGGACTTGGCATTCCCCCATGTGTGTTACTGTCTCAATTGCACAGTCTGGCACAGGGGTTGCACTCTGTCACATCAGTACTTTGTCACTGGGTTCTCAAACATGGCTTTGATATGCTGGAATAATATACAAGGTCATTTTTTAACAAAGAAATAACATTTTTTCTATTCAGGTCTGAGTCTCCCATTTACCAAAGTATAATCAAATAAAATAGAGAAAAGTTAATCAGGGCATGGAAAGGCAGATAAAAAGCGAGAAAGGAAAGAAGAAGAGAGAAAATAGAGAAGACCTGCTTAGCAGCCTGGGCTCTGCCACGACTAGCAGGACGCATATTCTCCAGACGGCTTCTCACCAGCGAGGAAGGTAATCTTTATCAATCACATATTTCACAGGCGAACAGATACAGGCAGCCCGAAGCAGACAGAACTGCCCCTCTCACAGTGAATATTTTAAGTCAGGAAGCATTAGAAAAATAAGGAAAGTAGGCAAGAATGTTGTGTGCATAAATCTCATTTGGTGACGTACAGGCAAAAGTCCCTCACTATTTTTCTTCTTTTTCTCCCTCTCCTACTGGCTGTACGCCTTGAATCAGACCCCCAGTCATGCTAGTTGCATGCACACTCATAAATCTAACAAGCTGTTAGACTGCTCTCTAATTCTGAGGACAAAAGGCACAGTATGGCTCATGTTCACATGGCTAAAAACTCCAACTCCACAGAACTGCATGGTTGCATCCAAACCATCTCTCAGGAAGGGTTCTTGGTCATTCCTAACCTCTGACCTACCACCAGGCACTGTTTAGGAGAAGGGTAGTTGGCATGGGCCAAACCCATGACTGTGCTAATAATTTAACAGTATGAATGACTACATACCAGTGTACTGGTATAAGCCTTCACTCTGCCACTTTATTAGTACTGATGTAGCATTCCACATCCTCTTTGTGCTGGGCCAGACCAGTATTCTGCTGCTCTTCAGTGCAGACAGCAATGAGCTGAATTTACCAACCTGGAAGAAAAATGGCTTACACCCTTTCTATCTAGCTCAAAATCAAGGGTCTTGCAATATCAGATCAGACCCAAACCCAGGACAGCCCACAATCCTGCTAGAGACAACACTTATTGAGCTGACCTCAGAGTATTGACAGAGCAATATTCCACTCTGGATTAAAAATCAGGGATAATAAAGGTATCTGAGCAATCTGGAGGCTTTTAAACACAGAAAATGATAACAATTCTTCTTTGACTTCTGCTTTAATCTTACATTTTTGAAGAATGCGATTCCAATTTCTTATTAAGACTGCTATTTTAGTACAAAGAAGACAAAAATATCTGATGAGAGATTCTTCTGTATTTCTCTTCCCTAAACTAAAAAAACCCATCATCTTTTACAGCAGAGTCAAATGGATTCATTATACTCTTTGTAAAACAAAATTCAGAACTACCTACACTTTCATTTCAATGACCTCTGTTCTTGCAGGCCAGAAAGGGTGAAAAAAAATCCCAAAGACTTATGCTAGTTCCAGCCTATACTTATGCCACAAACCAATCTCATGGGCTGCACTATACTATAATGGGAACATCAAGATCAATTGGGCAGAGGTTGGAAGTTGCTATCACAGATCAGGCTGTTCAGAATAGGCATGTTAATGATTTTCAGATTTTGGTTAGCCTATACTTTCAAGCAAGGCACTTTGGTGCTTGTGTTACAGGCAAAATGTTCTCCTGATGCAAGAGGATGACAATTCACCCAAGGATGACTGACCGTTGAACAGACTTCATGAAGGCAGAGATGGCCTAACAGCTTTCTGGATTGCAGAGATGGCCTAACAGTTTTCTGGATTGCAGGGATGGCCTAACAGTTTTCTGGATTGAAGAATACTTGTCCTCAGTGTGTTAACAGTGGAGTGGTGCAAAAGGGAATTATGCAACCCAAGTCTAGGCAATCTATAGCCACTGAGAAGAAAGTTGATTCTGAGAAAACAGCAAAAGAATCCATTTACCCCTGGGATGAGAAGCTGGTGCTAAGAACGACCAGACCATAGAATCACAGAATGGAACAAGCTGGAAAGGGGGTATAGAGGTCAACTTGATCAACACCCCTCTGCAGGCCAGGCTAAATTACAGTAGGTTGCCTTGTCCAGTTGAATTCTGAATACATCCAATTGTACATGTACATTGGTAGACAAGGCAAAGGGCACGAGGGTAAAAGGTAACATTCAGAGAGTTTGCTTTGCTATGCAGCTGAATGCCCCGAGGAGCAAAGCTCTCTGACTTAACAGACTTCTTGAAAAGAACTGAAATATTACTGGGCTTATTCTGCCTTGTATGATCATGCCTTGAACATGAACATGTAGGAAGACTGCAAATGCTCTCTACGAGGGCTGGAAAGAGAAAGAATTCTCTGGGCTTGTGCAAAAATATTGTTAGGGGTTACCCAATCCAGTAACCTTACATAAGCAAGGCTGCTGCAGCTCCATGTCCCCAGGTCCAATCAATAGCAAGGCTGAGTGGGTATTCCCAATAGGCACACACAAATACATGTAAGCACTGCACATATACAAATGGCCAGGCACGAAGATCAACACAGACAGAAACACTCACCAGTCATGCAAACAGAAATAGCACCACTAATGGCCTCATTCTGCTCCCCTTTCTGGCTGGTCAGGATGAAGGTCTGTTAGTGGGAAATATATATGCATTTATATACAATACGGATGCCTGCAATAACTGTTCTTCAACATTCAGTCTCCACTAGTTGACCTCTGGGTCTGTGGTCTCCCCATTTGCTGGCACCTGCGCATATAGGCAGCTGAAGCTTGTAGCCCCACTCCTGTTCCTAGTGTTCAGATACCCTCTTTCACTGATACATCCCTTCACACACACACAGAGGCATGCTATGGATCCTCTAACTGGTTTTAGGCATGCAGTCTACCCAGTAGCTGGCCCTGGATTCTTGTTCTCCTAAGTTGCTGGCACTTGGACATGTGAGCCCCCAAGGCTCGCAGCCAGTTGCTGTAATGCTGCCCCACTCTACCGAACCCCTCTTACACATACAAACACATGCACAGCTACACACACTATGTGTACACTCCAGTAACTGGCCTTAGACACTTAACCTACCCAGGAGCTGGCACTTGGATCATGCTGTCTCCAGTTGCACAGAGATACACAGTATACAGATAGGACTCTCAAAGAACCCCCAAAACTCATGGTCTCCCCAATAGCTGGCCTGGACCTCCTGATCCCCTTAGTAGATAGCTTCTCCAGCTGTCTCGCTCCCACAGACACACACATACAAATAGGTGTCTCATTCATCCCTCAGACTCTCTGGTCTCTCCCTGGCTTCCCAACCCACTTAGTCTACTAACCAGCTAGTCTGGCTTGGTATTTGCTAGAGATCACAGACTCACTCATATAAGCTTGCTCACTCACTCACTCATCACAGATGCACAGATCCTATGACCTGTGGTCAAACTTGAGTTCCTGGTACTTGATTATCATCCATTTCAGACTCTCCAGTTGCTGGCAGCACTGACACGTGGGCCCCTATAACCTGTGGTTCAGCTCCAGTTGCTGGCATTTAAACGTCCATATACAAACATACACACAAAATAAAGCCCCCCGCACCCAGGTAACTAGTGAAAATTGAATTTAATAAGAAGACAGGATAGACTGTGGTGATCAGGTGCAGGTCAAGGCCTGACAGACGTACTGACCAGCAGCATCTTTACATATGACTGGCCCTTTATCTCTCTATTTTCTCACACTTGATCCTCCCTTAAACCACCTTGATCAATCCCTTTCCTCACCAACGGTTCCTCTCCTACACAACCCATATTAAGTTTTGCAGAAGCCCCAAATGATCTTCCCTACATCCCATAGTAAGTCCCATGCTGCTGTTGGCAGTAACCCCTCTCACAATCTGCAGGATGTTCCAGAGAACACTTCCATTGACTTATCTTAATGGGTTCCATTCCCACTCCTGCGACAGCCCTGGGACAAGTTGGGTGTTTACTTCTCTATTAGGTTATTTGGGTTCCCCTGCCTTTCATTGTTCCTCTTTGCTCCTTTGAGTGTGGAGAGAGGAGCCTTTTATCATGAAACTGAACAAATACATTTATATATAGGAGCTATCACTTGGAGACAGAATACAGTGAAACCTTTGGAAGCCTTAAATACACCAGAACATCTTCCAAAACTAAACAGCTATTGTGGTGAAGTACATAATGTATCAATGGCTAGTGACACATGCAACTGTAACAAGTATTTTATTTTTCAAGAATGAGTTGATGAAACAAGTGAAAAAACAAATAAAAATAGCCAAAAAATATCATTTGTTCATAACTACTCAGTACTGCTGTTAAATTTTAACAAAAAATGTCTTTTTTATAGTTCAGCTATGAATTAACATGAAAAAAAGCTACAGAGTAATAAAATATGCCTCCTAATATAACAGAATATATACAAACCCAACCTACATGAGACAAATTAGTTTGTTTTTTTTCTATAATAAATAGATAAATATATAGATAAATCTATATTGTGAAGTCATTCCTGCAATGAAGGTTGCTGTATTACTTCTGTACTCATATGCAATTAATTAAAAAAACCTATTTGGAGCTAATGGGTTATGTATTTACTGAGTTCCATGATGTATAATATCTTTAACTACTTGCTATGTCAGAGCAAAATGCTGACACTATCAGAACAACAAAGTTGTCATCCGCATGGAGGAATTATCACACCTCAATCAGGAGTTATGTACCATCTGTGAAAGAGAGAAATGATAGCCAAATGATCTAGGATATGGAAATACACAGCTATTTGCAAGGTAGCACAGCTTTTAAGCTTTATGAATGACTGTATTTTTCTCTTTACCTCCCCTATTCTTTTGTTAAAGCTCGAGGGAAACTGCCAGGATTAGCACGTTGCACTAATTCCGCTGCTGATGTCAGGAAATGCAGACGTCAGGAAATTACAAAAAATGACATTAAATGCATAGTTTCAACTTTGCATAAGCAATCAACTTAAATGATTATCCACAACTTTCCCAGTAATACAATATAATACTTATTCTTCCACAGCTTAAAGAGATTCTTTCTGCAAACACCCAATATTGACTCTAGAACTTATCCAACTGCCACTGCCACCAAACTGGCTACTTTTGATGACAGTTTACCTATGTTTTCCTTCCTTTTTTTTTCCCCCCGTAAGCGTTAAAAAGTGAGCTTGGGTCTTCCAAGGTTTCAGTGAAGCATATACTGAAAGTCCCAGATACTGTATATTATAAGAATGCTGTTCCTTTTCTTTGAAGCTTTAATTAACTTTGAATATAAACAGTGTTAGTTGCAGCATGAATAGCCTCTACTGTCCTACAGGCCTCCAAGCAGCAAGGGTTAGCCCGCAGCTTGTGAACAGTTTCAACACAGGGCTACGGTACATACCTGGGAACGGGGATGTCCTAGCACAGGGACTACAAAGTAATCTATTATGGGAGAAAACTAATCAAGTGGAGCTGCTGAGACTGACCAATGGGATAATCCAGACACGCCTCCCCTTACAAACAAGCTGCACATCCATCTCACTCACATTCACCTTCCGAATGTCTACAACAGGAGATACCTCTGCCCTGGGCTTTTCAAGCATGTGGCAAAGATTTTGGCATGCAGGGAAGTGTAAGGAAAGAACCGGGAAGAACATAACAGAAATTTTTTGCTAGGATTTTAATAACTCATGTGAATCACAAGCAACTGAAGTAAAAAGTTGATTTTACTTTTTTTTTTTCCTCTGAAGTAAAATAACATCCATTTAAACCTTTATTTGTATACAATAAACCAAAAGGCAATGCTGTTTTCTATTCTAAAGATTACCTTTGAGGAAAGTATAGTTTTCCTTCACTTCAAAGTCAAGCCAGTTTGAGCAATCAATACATTATTTCCAATAACCTCAGATGACAATCAGTTAATAGAAAAGATAGGGGAAAAAATGAAATAAGAATGCCTGACGTCAAAATCTTTTTCTTGTATATTCCCTTTTGCCAAGGAGACACCTTTAATGCAAAAAGTTTCTACCAAAGCAGAAGAATTATCCTCTCTATATCTTGAACTTCCAGAAGATATTTAGAAAGATCGTCCAACTTGTTGTAAAATAAATGCACTCATGTGCAGAACACAGCATTCCCCTGGAACATATGTAATGAGTTCTGCAAAATGAACTCTGCTTGTGTTTACAGCTGTAAACATTTATAACTCAGTCAAAGCAAAACCAATATTCCACAGAAAATTCAAGTCTGTACCCTAGTAAGAGCTATTTCATTACCAAGTTATCACTTGCTCGCAGCTATTTTGACTGTAGACCATCAGGCATTCTTAAATTCTATGCTTCATTAACTTTTACAGTCAAAAAGGTTAACCTACCAAAATGTTAAATGATAAACTGTAGACAGTAATTACATACATATATAGATACTCACAGAATAGAATTCCTGTGTATTTTTGACGTATTTTTTGAGAAAGAGGGAAAAATCTATTTTTTCACCCAGCGCATAGCTGAAAAATAATGCTCCCCAAACTAAAACCTCAAAAACTCTTGCAGAGCCATAAACATTGGGAAATGAAATCTTAATGAAAACTTTTGTGCAATCTCGTTTCCTTTCATAAAGCTAAAATAGTAAGTTTGCAAATGTCTTCTGTTTCCAAAACAGTTTTCCCTCATGCTTCTCCTGCAGGTTTTTTTCTAGTCTAAAAATCATGTCTGGAAAATTTTGGACAGATATGCTCATTCCTAGTGAAATCTGTGTGCCAAATACTAGATCTGTATCAAGTAAGTTCAGCCTAATGATTCCTTTTTATGCATTAAAAACAACAATAACAACAAAAAACATTTTAAATTGCTTACAAGAATTTCTTTACTTCTGAGTCATGAAGGGGTTTAAAGTCCCATTAGGTCCTGTAAAAGGGTACTGCCTTCCTTATATCTGAAAAGCATTCTGCATAAAAAGTATTTGCTTTCTTCATAATGCATAGAAAGATGGTTTGAAGACTTTGGCTACTTTTCTTCCCCTCTCTACAGCTTCTCCCTCTTTTCTCAATGATCTACATTAAGGTTTTATCAATATTGTTTTCCCCCTGTTAGAAAATTTCAAACAAAGCTTAGTTTTAGACAGAAAGTGATTTACATTCAGACTGTTTAAATCTAACTCTGATGCCTGAGAAACACTTGGAAGAAAAATTACCTTGATTGATTTTCCCACTCAGTCAATCCTCTTCAGTTAGCAGCAAGACGTATTTTAGACACCATCTAAAACGTCTAAGAAACCCTATAACGACTAAAGACCAAACTGGATATTCCCTATATTTTTCAACTTAAATCTGAAACACGAAGTTCAAGTTTCTACTATATATAATAATGAGTCAACAAAATAGCCATGGGCCTTTTTTCTTATGGACAACTCTGTAGTAAAGCAAAGCTTTCTATACAGTTATCATCAGACTTTCCCCCCCTAGTTCTTCTTTGCCTTTTCACCACAACAAAAATACTTACATCTGAGATGCAAATTAGCTTTGGAGTGCAATCCTAGGACCATGTAGTACAGTCACAATGCAAGGTGCTGAGTCCCCGCCTCTGAATTAAGAGTTGAAATTCAGCTCATGGGCACCTTTACTGCTTCATCTCCATAGGCAGAACTTTAGCGTCCTATTTTAACCCAGGCAATTCAACCATGAGTTCTGTGAAGCTGTACCACACAGTGTTTTCTAAATTCTTTTATCTCTACAAACTTACAGGAGTGATCACTGAATTCCAAAAATGTCAGTTCCTACAGGCATCACTGAGTTACTTCATATTTGCAGAGAATATGCAAAATATTTTCTCAGTTCCTCTGCCAGTTACACATAGCACTTTGTAAAATCATTTTTAAATCAGCAATTAACAGAGTTGCAGAGATTTAAGAATTTGTATTATAATGTTACATCAATTATTTCCTCTCTGAACTCCCTCCCACTGCATTCCCCTCCTGTTAAGAGAAGGGATGCTTTAACAGGCTTTCCCTCTTCATTATTAATAAGAAAAAACATTATTTTTTTCTTCCCAATCTCCACCCTCTTTTTCTTAGATCTCACATCATTCTTCTTTCCTTTCCTCTAGGTCTTTCCTTCCTTGTCTCCCTTTGATTCCCCCTCTCCCTCCTCTCCTTTATCAGAGGCTTTCACATATGCAAGAGATGAGCATTCATCACAAAGCAGTGCAGTTCATTGAGCACATGTAGCTGCAAGGATATTTCTTGGAACAAATAAGAGGATTGTTTACAATACCTCTGCCCTTCTCTAACTCTCTCCCATAGCTCTCATCTTATCTCCTGCTCTCATCACCCTTCCTCCTATCATCTGTTCATTCTTCTCCCATTTTCTTGGCCTCTCTTTTCCCCTGCCCACCTTTCCTGTATCCTGTCTTCACTGCCGTCTCCCTCCTCTCCTCTGCTGGCTGAACACCAACTGCCTCTTCTTGTTAATGCAAAGCATTCTCTCCGTATCTATTATATGAGGCAAGTTGTTCAGATGGCAGAGACAAAAATTCCTTGTTTCAGCCCACTGGATGCTGCCTTGTAGAACAGCATAAACATCGAGAGATTGTTTCACAAAACAAACAGTGTGCAAGAACAGGAGCACAAGAATCAAATACAGGCAAAGCACGAAGAAGGATCTTATTCCTGGGGTAAAAAATTTATTCTTTGAGACTGTCAATTCTGAGATAGCTAGTGGAAATGTTCCTTAATGGCCCTTCATAAGACAGTTTGCCCATCCCACTAGAAACAATACTAATATCTTTTTACATCTCATGAGATAGTGATCAACCTTCAAATAGAAAGACGTGCTGAATGCTCATCTGGACTAGGGTAAGCATACTGGAGAACACACTTTTTTTTTTCTTTCCAGAGAAAACTTTGTTAAAACCTGTTCTTACCTTCTAGCGAGGTGACTAGATGGAAGCAGCAGACCATCCAGAGCCAACCCATTCCTGCCACTCTTCTTGCACTGACGCCAGCATTAGAATCCATGAAGATTCTCTGTAGATACAACCATCTCAAAAAAACCACACGCCACTCCCTTGAAATGGTCAGAGATTTCTTGCAGTGTTTTAATATCTTCCCAAATCAAAGCACAGAGGCCTTCACAGAGAAATACTGGTTAAGAAAAAACAGAAGGTGGAAACAGAAATCAGGTCACAATAATACAGAACTGGCAGTTTTTATACACCCACTCCATCATTTACTACTTCCGAGATACAGGTGAAAAAGAGTAGCACAGACCCAGTATTTACCATATACCCACACCTCCCACCCCTCAAGACTTCATTCCCAGCTGTTTTGTACCCTGACAGTACACACAGATTTTTGAGACTTTCATAGCATCACTGAGAGTGGGTTTCCCAGATCAATGTTAACCTGTCCCACAATATAGGCTGTATTCTTACTTAAGTCCTGACCCTATGCACCTTTGGCAACGTCTCTTGGAAGGTGTCCATTCCATTTTCCCTGTATGCTTTCCAAATTCTGTCTTTTATAACTTACACTTTGCCTTTTCAGGACTCTGCAGGGCAGTAGCCGTGACAGGAGAGTTTTTGCCATTTCTGATAATACAAATCTGCATGGCTGACAGACTTGTAACTGCATTTCAGATGCAGGCATTTGTCCCTTTAAGCATATGACTGTACACTACTGAAGCTGGACAGTATTTTCCCCATTAATATGTCGTAGGTGAGAAAGCAAATGTTGTGATATTTAAGGTCAAATGGGGAGCCTGCATGACAGCCAGGAAAAGCACACAAGTCCAAATTTATTATCGAGAGGGAGAACATCCAAACAAAACCAAACAAAACTCCGCCACCACCATTAAGAACCTGACATAAAGGCTTATCTCACAGTCCGGGAGGAGCATGTGGCCTAATCCAACACTGTGTTAGATCAATCCATCACAATAATTTTGCTAAGCAAGGTATTTCTGGCTCCATCTGCCCAATTCTCAGCCCACCAGAGAAATACCATGGTAATATGTAGGTTACATGCAAAAAGCCAGTATGTTTTGTTTCTTTAGTTGCTCTTTGCACAGAGCATTGAAAACACTTCAATGTCTTCAGTGAGACAGTGAAGCGTAGCTAAAGAGAAAGAAAAATGTCTCAGGCAATATAGAGAAATGGCTCAATAACTTGGCTGAAATAGGGGAGAGAAGGGTTGTAATTAAAAGGGGCAGCCTCACTGCAATTATCTGAAAACCTAGCAATGGGGGATTTGAGCAAGTTCGGTGTAGCAGAGAAAAAAGCAGCCTGGGGAGTATGAGAAAAGGAACGGAGTGCAATTTGATTTGCTTTACTAAAGATGGGGAAAAATTACTGGACAGGATGGAATAGTTCTCTCTTGCCCCTAATGAGAACCTAGAGCACCAGACACAGACAAACCAAATGCAACCTGGGCATCACTAAAACATAAGGAAACTTACGGTTCTTAGGTAAGGAAACAGGTTACTTAAGGGACCTCAGGAAGAAGCAATAACTTTGATTCATGATTTATGAGAAAAGAGAAAAATAAAATCAGTGAAGTATAACTGAAGAAAAATGAAGCTAAAATGGGAGGATGGATATAATTCAGGTACTACATTTTCATTTATGAAGCACAGAAGAAAAACACCACTGGATGAAACTGTAAAAAGGAGACTACTCCAGGCTGAATGATCAGAAAACCATTCTTTACAGAATGAACTATCCAAGCACATAGCAGTGTTCTCCAGGAACAGGGCTGAAGACTACTGCCTGAAACTGGGTACGCTGGAATCAAGCCGGAATGACTCTTCTACATGGAGACATAAATTCTCAGCATTTGTATTGCCAGTCAATCTATAACCTGGTAACATCTAAAACCCATTTTTTAGGCCAGTCAAATCCTGAGAGATGGGGACTTTTAAACATTCATTTTGAAGGCAAATAAATGCAGAAACAGAGGTCAAATAAACCAAAGAAAATTTTCATTTCAGTCAATGGGACTGAAATTTCATTTTACAGAAGGTTTGAAAACGGCCCACAATTCAGGCTTTCTCAATGTTACATAACTTCTGAGTGGCAAAGTAGGAAACAGAACCCAAATACGCTCCGGCTGCTGGACCTCAGGCCAAAGTCTTGAAATTACTAGGTAACATGTATGGAGGAAATCAGTTTGATAGCACAAAACAGATAGAGCTAAAAAACCCCTGCTATCAAGAAGCAGACACAAAATCATTTCTGGCTCCAAGGAAATCAATTGTTCTCCTTCCCTCCATACCTGCACATATCTCTCACGACATCTGTTCAGCTTACCCTGGTAGACCCTGTATCCCAGCAATGTTGCACTGCTCTTCATGAGGCATCATACAGCCTTTGTCTGGATTAAACTGGAAAATTATTTTTCCCTGAAATAAATTGTGGTTAAACCAAAAAGCCGGTTTTGATTTAGCAGTTAAAAAAAGTAAATCTGTCTTTATTTTTTGATTCTGCCTCTTCCACACCTCAATGAAAAATGCTTACTCCACAATGAAGGATAGAGGATAACATTACGGAAGCATTTAAGGGAGAGTAGGAGGCAAGCACTAGCCTCTCTGAATTAAAGAGTACCAAGCCCCTAAATTGCTAACCACTGCCCTGCCCTTTCCCCCAGCACTTGATGTGTGCAGAATTTGACTACACCCAAAGACACTCATCTTTCATTCTTCAGTTCTCCTACTATTTCTTCCCTACACCAAACTACTTAAAACAGAAATCTCAAACCATTCCAACTTTTAAACCACCCTCTTCTCTTGTCCACACAAGCACCTCTCCATGGCCTTCTCAGCTTGTTACTTCTTCCAAAACCGCCTTCAGACAGACGACCTCTCCTTGTTACAGAATGCACTATCCCCCACGCTCCTCCAAATCCAACTGCAAGGTAATACACCTTCCCTGCACAGGATCCTTCAACCAACTTCCTTAAATACCCCTTCTCATTCTCTTTCTCTTCCAGCTACATAGAACTTGCCACCCATGTATCAGCTGTCAATCCTTCTTATGCTAACCCTTCCATAAAGGATTCTAAACCATTTTGCGGCATGCACTTCCATGGCTAGTGGCATGTTCTCCAACTCCTTGGAAGTCCTGAAAATCATAAAGCATCTGAAAAGCATGACAATTCCCAAAGGTCCAAATGTCTTTTAATGATTCAAGCCTGTAAACCAGTGAAGATCCCAAGCAATCAGAAAAGATCAGATATATTGTAACATTGTTTTAGTACCAAGCTCCAAGAGACCGGAGATGGAAGTCTCCAGGTTATCTGCTTACATTATTCACCAATGCTATGATAATCATTTACCTTGGCACCATCACTGTGGTGTCTGGATTACCAAAATCTAATTATGTTCAAGATCCCAATAAGTGAAATTAATACAATCATCACTAGTGTTTTCAAGAATCCTCGTTTCTTAGCTGAACAACCAGTGAGGGAGAAACATTCTTCAGGAAGCTTGTCAAGGTGAGTTTTGAACATGTCCAAGGGTGGAGATTCCTCAGCTTCTTTGGACATCTGTTCCAGTGCTGAACCATATACCGGGGATTTTTTTTTTCCCTTACAGTCAGAAGCTCCCTTTCTCTCTTCTGTTGTATATCTCAACAGAAAAGAGTCAGCTCTTGCCCAGCACCTCAAAGCTGCTTCTACACAAGACTGCAAACACAAACCATTCCAACTCGAAAACCCTGAATGTGAAACATAGTATGCCTAGCTTAACTGGCACTGTTTACAGCCTGTTTCTTCTCACTAGACAGAGCTAGTGCTGTAATTTCTCACTTTTTCTGAATTCAGTCTTGAAGTGGGAACACTTTAGTACAGTCTCTAGCCAAATGAAGCTCGCTGCTACAGGATAGTGATAGTACTCCCATATGTATTAGGACAACTGACACTTGCACAGGTCTCTGCTTGTGAGATTTCTGTCACAAAGGGGGCTGCTGTGTGCCCATCCTGTATCTAAACTGTGGCAAACATGAAGTATTTCATGCAGCCAGTATCACTGCAGCAGTTTCCTTATGCAATTAAAGGATTCCCTCAAAGTTCAAGCACTGTCAATGACGACACCTAAAGAGTGACAGGGCGCTAGTGTTGCTAAACAGGTCAGCATTGAATTCAAAATTCTCTTCCATCAGTGCATATGTTTTTATTAGAAGGGAAGCAGATTTGCTCCTTGGTTTGTGTGGTCACTTATTTTAGAGTACCCCAATGGCATATGTCTTGAGTCTTGACGGAGGTGGTCATGCACATGACAAACCTAAGAGGGATCTCCTTAAAATAGACTGGGGTTTTTTCCTTCTGAGTTTGCCTGGCACTCTGAGACTGATCAAGAACAGTGACAGCTAGATAAACTATTAATTCTCTGCTGCCCACAGGTTCTGCTGGACCTAAGCTTTAAAGAAAACCCCTTGCTTTCCAATCCTTTGATTCCACCCATAAATCTTTAGACAGACCTTTGTTGAAGCATGTTCTAGCTTAGTATGCACACAACATGCAGCCACAGATCAGAAAGCAATGCACATTGACCCTATCCCCCTCTGACAGACACCACCTGCAGAACTTGACCTCAGAGAGCAGTTAAGGATTCATCTGATCCGTACACCTGTCTGGGTTCTGCAGGAGAAATTCAGGCATGCCTTTAGGATTAAGAAACAAGCTAGGATTGTTCAGGCACTGCACAAGTCTCCTAGAGAAAAGATGAGGCCCTGACAGGTTCTTCCTCTCTGTGAATCGAATGTAGCTGTTCCTTTGAGTTCTGTGAAATTAGAGCAAACCAGAGGCAGAAGGAAGAACTACAAGTCCCATAGCTCCCAATTCCTATGAGACCTACAGTCAGTTCCAATATTCTATTCCCTGAAAGAATACGGGCTTGATCCACTGCAGAGAGGATGCTCCATCCTGCACTACTTTGTAGAAATACCAGCTCCAATATTGGTCCAAGTATCTCATTCCCAGGAAGCATGGAGGCAAATGGAAACAATGGGGCTGTCAACCCTATATAAAAATTCTCAGTTCTTAGTCAAGAGTTCTTGACAGTCTCCCATATTTGAAGAACACTTGTGTTTTTCAATATGCGGTCAAGAGAATAACAATCCTGCATGCTTTAGTGCAAACTACATTTCAAAACACAAGAAAGAACACTGAAGCAGATCAACGTCCACCTAACCCAAGTGTTCTCTGGCTCTCCAGTGCCAGGAAGAGGTTCTGTGGTCCACTCCCCTACTATTCCTCCAGCATCCACAAATACAAGACTAGGGTAGATATAGAGTATACCCCAATCCATTCCCTTTAGTATCTCTCTCTGAATTTATCAAATCCCTGTTTTGCACTTGCAACAGATTTGAAAAGATATCTATCCCTGTGCCACAAAGTACTTTCACGTATTTTAAATTGTTCTACTGGTACATACTGGCTTGTAACAATGCCATATTTTTACTCTTTCTAGTCTTCTTTACTGTCCCAAGAACTTTTCCAAATCATCTTGTTTCTTCCCAATGGACCAATGCTTCTTCCTCCTTCATTGTTAACTGACTCCTCTAGGCCTATTTCACAGCAGAAATCATTATATGGGTATAGCTTCCCTCGGTTACACTTGATTCAAGAGATTGCCCTCATATTTTTCATACTTCTTCCTCACACAAAGCATCTAGATGCAAAACAAATGCACCTCAAAAATTCTTCAGGGCACAGAAAATGCTATACCTTTGCAGGTACAATCTTTCCTCCTCTTGCACATTTTGCACTATGACTCATAACAGCTTAATATTATCTCTCAGTGAGAAGCATTAAAAAGATAAATGAGCACAACATCTGGTAGAGTCAATACACTACTATTCCAATGAATTTGTGCTGCACACTGATTCATCACATCTAGGCAGAGTACAAAAAGTGGAATTAATACTTCTTCTCATTCATCATAAATAGGGAACCATGATAATGTTATACACCAAGCAAGAAGCCTTCCCCCCTCCTCTCTCCCCAGTTCTCTCCTACCATAATTGCCCCTTTGCCACTCAGATACCCTCGCAGCTAAGGTCACACATCTCACCAGGATAAATCTCACAATGCTGTTGTGAAAAGCTGTCACTCAATGCCTGTGCAACACTGAGCATGACGTAATCCTGTCTACCTTCTCTCTTACACAATAATTACAATAACTGCTATTCATAGAAATCTTTTTACACCCCAAACAGGAAGTGAATGGGGGGGGGGGGGAAAGAGTAACACATAATTTATTGCTCAGGGTTTTAATATTATGAAGTTAGTGTGTTTTTTTTTTTAAAAAATATCACTGGGGCACATATAGCAGCACAGAGAAACATTTAATTAAATATATAAATCATTTCAATCGTTGCTGTATCTCCTTCTATCCTCTGTTACTATTCGAGATTATTTTGAATGAATCCAAAATACTTTAAAAATATCTGAGAGGACAGTGGAATTTGTAACAAAGCCTTGTGGATTTTTTATGGTCCATTCAGTTTATTAATATAATTTTGAGAGAAAGGCTCTAAGTGGTAATGTATAACTAAGCTTAATGGAATTCTTCCTCAGCAACACACTTCACAAACGATTTCCTCTAGCTGGCTCAATCATTTGTTTCTTACAGATTATCTAAATAGGGTTGTGTTGGTGTCTTTTGAGATTCTGTAAGTTTACAATGACAATCCAAAGGTTGATTTTGAATGCTTTCCAAAGAAAGGGATTTATTTCCTTGTTTACCATGGAAACACCAGGAGTCTTGAAGCTGATCTTCCATGCCCTGATTATACATTTCCTAGTGGGATCCAAGTTAAGAACTTTCATAGCCCTTAAAGGGAAGAGATGCTTATTTTCATGAATTTTTATTACTCCCTTGAGGCTTGGACAGGGTGCCCAAATTAGAAGCGTAATCACTCAAACAACCCCTACAGTCCGTGGACTGAGCTGAATCATCTTCAGTTGGTACCTAAGACCTGATTTTAATTAAAAGAGAGCTATGGACTGCTAAACAGCCCCCTCCCAATGACTCCTTAGGTGCAGCCTAAAGGTATCTGGGGAGATTCTGAGCCTCTGTGCTGTCTTCCAACCTGTACAGGTGGCCATGTTAGCATTTCTTTAGATAACCACAGTGTTTTCCTTTAAATGTCTCTTCTCTGCCATGACACATACACTTGGCTAGAGAAGCCTCACAGCTTTGTTTCTGACCCCACTTTATTTTCCTAACCAAAATTAATTCACCGCTGCCCTGTGTTTCCGAAGACTCTCTCAATGCATCCCCATTATGTTTCTGCTATGCCTAACAAGATGGACACTGAACTCTAGTTTAATTGCAATTTTTTTAAAAAATTACTTTTTGAATTAAAGACACAGATTCTTTCTTCCACCTGCTTATTAGGTACTTGAATTATATGCATATTAAGTACAACAAAGCTCCTGAATAAAACCTCTTCCCACCTCACAGGACTTGACTTAATCGACAATTTTTATAGTGATTCGTGTACTTTTCAAAGAAATATCGGTAATTATACTTAAGTTTCTAACATTAACACCTGGAAGCAAAATCTCAGCTCTAGAATATTAATAATGTTATAGAATGAAAAATGTGAAGAAATGCATTGTTGTATAAGCTATCCATCATTTGCCTGATAGAAACTCTCCTAAAAAAGCATAGGAATTGGAGTGATACAGAAATTACTGCCTTTAAATTTTCATACGGTAAATAAAGGAGACCGCAGAAAGAAGAGGGAGAAAAAGAATCATCAGCTGCCCATCACATTTATCTTCTTTGATGGAGAGAGAAGATAACAGCTGTACCTACTGGGTATGGTTTCCCTGTGCTCTTATCCATTCTAATATGATTTCTCAAGAAACTTCTTTCAGTACAAGTATGCACAGATCCTTGCAATGCACTTTTATCTATGTGGAAACAAACATGATGTTTTCAACTTCAAGTATGATTTACCTTTAACAAGTATACTTTTATCTGTACAAAACGAAGACATAAGGCTTCAGAGAAAAAAAGATAGGTAATTTACACTGCACTGTGTAAAAGGTTCTATTTCCAAAATTCTAAGCACAGAATTTTATATTTAGGGTATTCGATTTAAGTATCCCTGGAGATGGCCACCATATCTAGATGAAATATTTCTGTGGTAGTAAAAATTCTCTGAAAATTGACATTTCCTTTTCCGGTACAACTGGCAATTGCAAAGCTTATGTAAACACTTCAAATTTCACAGTAATTTTATGATAGGACAAGTTTGAAAACACAAGGAAAAAGCTGCATGCTATTTTGGCATTAAAAAAAGGAAAGGGAAATAAAACTTTTCCAAAACCAGTATTTAAACAAAGGATGTGTGACATAAAGAGCATGTCCTTAAACTCATGTTCTAATCAGCAATGCTCATCTTGCTTCTTTTTCATCTGAAATTAAAGTTTTATTATATACCAAATTCTGATTGCTGACGGATAGAAAATTATAGAGGCCAAACACAGTGTTAGCAATGGCCAGACAAGCAACGCCACAAATCAGACAAATAACCTTGACATTTGCTGACCAAGTCTGTGAAAGCATCTGCAAATCTGCATAGACAGACCAAGCACAGAGCTGCAAAAAGGCCTTAAAGGCACTGTCAGAACACTGGAAAAGAAATCAAGGGCCTGAAGGGTTGGGTGAGGGGAAAACTGAGAGCGGCTTACAAAAGTAATATATGGATAAGCCCAAGAAAAGGGATATTTTATACTAATGCTGTTTCCAATTTTAAGTTAAGAATGTAGCCTTACATGTCATGTCTAGAAATATATGAACCAAGACTTATGCACAAACACTCAAATCATACAATAGAGGGCAAAAAACAAACTGAGAATACTTTTCTGAAAGTGCTCTTTGTGGACAAAATTTTGCTAAGCCCTTTAGTAAGGATTATGATTTTCTTCGGCAGAAGTAAAGAATGTTCATTTTTTTGTAAAAATATACTTAACTGTCCTCACCTATAATTTTGCTTTTGACTTTATGAGGGTTTTACTGTAAGGCATATTTAGCAAAAGCAGAAAATGCATGCTATTCATATTCACCGTATCCAAACTTACGTTGTCCATTAGGAGATCATGGCAGCACTGACAGTCAGTTAAAAGATAATGTTCACTTCTACAGGAATTCCCTGCATTTTGAAATTGCTTTTCATTCCATGAGAGAAACTGACATTTCAAAATAGTACAGAAAGAACTAATACTATTAAAACATCTTCATTTAAGTGCTGCTCTTTTTATTAACCTCCATTCTGGCTTCAAGGAGGCTATGTGGGTTTTCAGAGAATGTGCTTCATGATTTAAGGGTTAATTATAACTACTTTTTTTCCATTTTAATCAGTTTCACAGCCTTGGGCTGTCATAGAGCTTGGTTCTCAAATAGCTGGCAAATTGTATTTGCAGATAGAGGCTACTTTTATTTTTTAAACTATCTAATTATTAGCATTATTTACCATCACTGTTTTTATTCCTGTTAAGAGAAGCAAGGAAAGAATGCTTCTTTGCAAAACAACAATGCAGAAAAGCATTGAAGCATAATCACTTTACTGATTTGCTAATTGCCCTGATCTTGCTGGCCAAACCTCCTCTCCCAGCCCCGCTCCATGCAATTGATTACCAGCTAGCTTCCATCCAATTATACCCCCACGCTTATTGCAAATATCATTTTTTGAGTTCATTAGGTTGCCCTAACAGAGGCCTGTAACATAAGATATTCCCTGAATCGAAGTCGGAATAAGAAATTATCTTCAAGCAAGCTGATAACCTTAAATTTTGCTGACTGCACCAACAGACCATACAATACACAAGCTTTAGCTCCAGCATGTGAGTTAGAGCGTTTGATGTGGAAATATATACGCAAAACTAGGAAGCTATGAGGGAGAGAGAAAACGGCTCAGAGAAGAGTTCTACCACACAGTTTTCATCCTTATATGACCACTGTTTGCCTAGATGGGAATTCTGTCTGTTCCACCATTAGTTTGAGCCTCATGTTCCCTTTGGGCACTAAAACACTACAAAATAATCTCTTGCACTCCACAGAACTGCACGCCAACACTAACTATAGTCTGCCTATAACTATTTTTGCAGGTGTTACCACACTGTGCAGTAACAAGCAACTAGGGAGCTACCTTTGTAGAAATCTCTCAAGGCACAATAAGAACACAGACACAGGAACTATGGGACCTAGAACTTATTCTGGGAAAACTTTAAGAAAATAGATGATTTCTCCAGTTTTGCTCTCTTCAGTTCCAGTTTCCAAATCCATAGTCTTAATTCATTTTTACAATAAGGGTGGTGAAACACTGGAGCAGGCTGCCCAGAGAGGTGGTAGATGCCCCATCCCTGGAAAAGTTCAAGGTCAGGTTGGACAGGGCTCTGAGCAACCTGATCTAGTTGAAGATGTCCCTGCTCACTGCAGGGGGGTTGGACCAGATGACTTTTAAAGGTCCCTTCCAGCCCAAACTATTCTGATTCTATGATTCAGACTCAGTCTCTTTCCCTCATGGTACCTTGGTCTCATTGTTAAAATGACTGAACTGAGCAACAAGAACAGACAATGTAGGGGTCTCCTTCAAATTCAGAAACTTCTGACTTGGTCTTTAACACTAATTTTCTTTTACCTTTTGTTAATGATATATAGATATTTATTTAGAGGACAACATTAATGATTCATGCTGGTCCAAGGCTTAGACCAGGCTCTCACATCAGGTTGCCCAAAACTGGCTCTTGTCTAGGAAACAGTTGAGAGAGCAATGAGGCAGAAACAGCAGTGTGAAGGAAAGAAGTGAGATCAAGGCTGCGACGAAGAGAGAGATGACCTGGAAGGGAATGACTGGGTGAAACAATTAGCCGAGTTCAGTGAAGCATCACAGGGAGCCCATGTGTAGTGAAAGCAGGTTAGGGAGCCCCACCAAAAATTTGAACTTGCCACTGGCAGAGCCTGCAGAGCAGCCAATTCTATTCCCGGGTTCTTCCCTCCTCCTCCATCCTGCATTTCCAGTTTGTTGTTCCCACCCTCAGGAAATAGGAACATTATGTGCCACTAATACTTAAAGGTCTTAAGAGGAACAGGGAAGGCCAAGCGGGTTACAGTAGAAAGATATTTCAGGCTCACAGCATCTCTTTCTAATGCATGTTTGTATTATTTTCGTGCCAGAGAATAAAGCAATAACATATAAATCTCAGAGCTCATCCTGCCTCCTCTGTGTCTCAAAGGCTTATTTATATCTCAGTGTGGATGCTGGGGCTCACTGCTCTTGTTCCAGCCACGGCCAACTTCAAAACCAAAGGATTACACCTAAAAAGGAGCAAGTACAACACACCACTTCCTTTCCTTGGATACCAACTAGTCTTGGTTGTAACACAGCAGATCCAAGATGCATTTTCTGTCAGGAAAGAAGTCCCTCCCCCAGTTGCTGGTGAGACTGGAATAATAGAAACTAAAAGAGGGGGATGGGCAACTTTATTGAGACAACATCTGGCCTACAGTTCCCAGTCAACTGCAGGATTTTTGTCTGTTTTTTCCTTTAAGCTTTCCTAGATATATTTTTAAATGACATGAGAAATAGGGCTTCCACAACTTCCTACAATCTACTTAGACCCTTCTGGAAGAAAACATGCCATAATACTGAACCTGAAATCATCTACTTTGTGCAATTTGAGCCAGCCTTTTTACTTCAGCCACATTGTCTAGGATCCTGTCAATAGTCTCCTGGGTACTACAGATACTCCAGAGCCACCCTTTCTTAGTCATTATTGAGCTAGTTCTTTTTAATAGCATGTCCAAAATTCCCTATAGTCTCCTAATCACTTCTATTGCTCTTCACTGAGCTCCCAGTTCATCAGTGCCACGGCAGAGAAGTTCACACAGTCAAATACGAATAGCCCATCTGCATTACTGCCATAAAGTCAGGGACTGTCCTATTTCAACACCACAGGTTCAGAGGCACAAGAGAAAATATAGTAGTAGAAAACACTGGGCTGATCTGCTATGATCTGGGGGGAAAAAAAGCCAAGCCTTTTTCAAAAGAATAATCTAAAAACTGATTTTAAAAGAACTTTCTTTCATTTTAGGGTAAGTTCCCCCTTCCCACTCTGATTTCTATCCACACAACTCTTTGTAACACTATTAGACATAGTGGGCTGGTACAGACTGTCAGTCAAGAGAAGCAAGACAGGCACAACAATTCAACAAGCCCGTTCTGATTCTTTCCGTTACAGTTGTCCAGTAAGTGTTATTTTACCACAGACAGTAAAACTTGCTTTAGCTTAATTCTTTAAAAGAATTGAACATTTTGTTTACACTCTGTCACTGCACACACTCTCTTGGGGTCAATTCATTAGACAGAATCAAAAGAATCTATTTAGGAAACATTTTTTTAAGCCATTCTCTTCAGGTAACAAGGATCTAGTCACTAATGTGATTTCCTTAGTTGCAGGAACCTGCAGCTCTCTGAGACCATCCAGAGCCACTTCTAATACAAGACGGGTAAAATTATCCATGAGAAACAAGCAATTGGCAACACAATTCTTCCAGTCAGAGTTAGGAGGACTTTTGACTGAAACAAGGAGCACAAGTCATGCATCATTCCCATTACATTATTTCACAAAATGTCTTTCCAGTGCTCTGCCTGGGGCCCTGAGCAAAAAGGTGCTACAGTAAGGCTCCGAAAGAAAACTAATTACTCTTCAGCATCTGACTCCACATACATGTCCTGGCAGAACACAACACCAAGACACAGGCAAACTACAGAAAATTCCTTCTGTCAAGCCTCTATCTATCTGCAAGATTTTAATAGACTGCCAATTAATACTCAGGTCAGCACAATTTGTTCTCAAATCATGTTGCACTGCACCTTTACGGATTTCTAACATGCTTAGATACTGGAGGAGGAGAAGGCCACTAAGATTCTCTCCGCACTAGTAATTAAATAAAAATTCCTCAAAAGTACTATTCCATTCCTGATACCGTAACGATGGCAGTTATAACTGCTGATATAGTGGTCCCTTTATGAACAACACATGCTCCAAACGGGATTAGCAAGCTCACTGAAAAGTGAAAATGCCAGTACATATTTGCATTCCCATTGCTGCTGGCACCAGCTCAAAGCCTACTGACATTAGCAAGGGAAGGGACCATCTGGGAGACAACTGCAGGCAAGCATCCCAATCCAGCTGTGCTTCCAGCAGCTTCTTCCTGGCTCAAAACCAAGGAATAATTTCAAACATCTTCCTCGTGCAGAAAGCATTTCAGATTCTGCTTACTGGAATCAAATGATCCTAGCTGTGACTGAAACTTAACATTTGGAAGTGCGAACAGTTTTATAAACAGTCCAGTCTGAATTTCCAAATTGAAATTATTCAAAACCTGCCCAGAAATCTCTGCAACAATATCCCCTTTGTGACATCCCACCCTCTTCTTATAGAATAGTTAGGAAGATAAGACAGTCCTGCCAAGGAACCCCGCTTCCATTTGTAGACATCCTTAGGATCTGAAACAACCTGCGGTAAGCCTGATGCTAAAGGCCTCCACACAGGCGTCTGTATTCTACACACCGCCTCTGAAGTGGTCAGCTGGGCTAAACAGATTCATAACATGTGAGTGTCTTGCAGTAAGTGGGAGAGCAATCAGGTCATTTAGGGAGCTTTGGAAGCTTTACAGTAACTTGGAGGAACATCGGTATGCTAAACCAGAAATAAGTTACAGTCAGTAGTCCTTAGTCTCTAGCTTCTAGAGCTTAATTACATGATTTAGACACATTGGATATTTTCCAGAGACATGGCACTGAGGAAAAAAACTGCACTTGGAAATTGCAGAATCAGCAGAAGAATCATTTACTTGGCAAGCTTGGGGAGGAAAAAAAAAAAAGAAGCAGCCTGTCTGAAAATGAAGTCATGTACGTTTCAATATACAGGTCTGGGCTGGCAAGAATTTCCATCCTAAGGTGAATGAAGACCTTAAGGATCCAACCTTCATATGTAAGGCTATAGTCTTCAGACTGGATAGGCTGTGTTCTCATAGTATCCAGCATCTTCCCTACTCCCAGGACAGCACTTTTTTCCTCCTGTTTTAACTGTTGTCATGTGCATACATGGGCATGTGCATGTGTGCATGCATATGGGAGGGTGTGTGCACATCTGAAACATTTGAACAAAAATTTTCTTGACAAGCAAGCCCTGAGTAGCAGAATGCATAGGGGCCTCTGGAGGCATGGAAAATTGAAACCAGTGACTAGAAGAGCTTGACTTCCAAAGCTGCTTCTTTTATCAGAAGTGGTGTCAAGAACAAACTTCAAGTAGCACCTCTGTGACAGGAGAATCACCCTGCTCCATGGTGACTTTTTAAGAGGCAAGACAGCGTCTTCCGTATAAAATATTGTGCCAGTACCTCCATGAAGTACACACTTTTTATTTTTTTTAAACACCCCATGTATTAATAGTACACTTTAAATAAAATACTATTCCTGGTGGCAGAGGAGTATTTCTTGAAAGCACAACACGTGCTTCTGAGAAGAAAGTACTAGTGTAGTTCTCTTTGTTAAGTTTAAAAATCCTTGTATAAATCAAATGTGAAGAGTGACAACATGAAATGGCATTTTCTTACTCAGCAGAGTCAGAGTCAGTGGCTGATATTAGTAATTAAGGAGCTTTTATCCTTTTGGGGGTCTGTTTATGTAGCACAATTGGCACCACTCAAGACAGAGAGCTAGGTTGCTGGGGTACAACATCTACAGAATTCTTTACAAAATCCACATAAGTTATACCTGTGCACAACCCCTGAAGTCCATGACACTGCATGGTTGTCAAAGAAAGCAAATACGGAGAGAAGGGGACTTTACAGCCCACGACTTAACAGGCAGAAGCCAAATGATAAGGTTGCAAAGAGTTAGAAAACTGCTGAATTTGTGGGGTCATTAGCTGGAAAACGTACTTTAACTATGTTGCTGTAAGATGCTATAAAACTTCAAACAAAATACAAATTTTCTTTTTTTTTTAAACAATAAGATAAAATATTAATATAATATTAAAGTGGGTTTAAGAAAAAACATAAGAGAAAATAATGACAAAATTCTAGGAGGCTCATCAGTTTCCACCTCAAAGCTTTAATAACTTTTCTTTTCATACAAATGAGTCTTCTAGCTTTTTGAAAAAAAAATCATTATATGTTTATGACCAAGAACAGCTGATCCGGAATACTCTTAACAAACACTTTTTCACAATAATGCCCTTTTTGGGTGATATTGCCATCCTTTTTGGTGGCTAAACCACATTATAAATATCTAGCTTGACCATACATACCAGTTTCTAGTCTTCCATTGTTTGTGTGTGCAGTAAACATATCAACATGGCCACAGAAATGAGAAATAAAAATAAACTGTGCAACCTTGAATGTGCTCTTAAAGTACTTTGGACTCATCTGTTGGGACTTTAGGAGAACCTTCTGCACAAGGGCTGCTGAGTGATAATGCATGGATAACACGGAAAAGCAGGTTTTAGGGGAAGCAGACGTATAGAGGGAAGCATTCCTGAAGCCAGAGGAAAAGTATGCATAAATCTCATAACAGTGCAGGTATCCAGGAAAGGAGAGTTGATCACAAAGCAACTCTACCTTAATGCAGGCACACAAGGTAAGGGGTGAGAAACTATAGCGATCTCTTACACGATTCTCTGCATATGGAACATGCAGTATCAAAGGGGAGAAGGAGAAGACATTTGCACCTGGGCACAAAGAGGAATGTACACAGTGAATCTGTATAAGCATAAAGAAGACAAATCTCAATGGATTGAGGGATCAGCTCTCTTGTCAGACACATCTGCTGGCAGCCTATGGGAGCGTGCTGGAGAATAAGCAGCTGTCTCCTTGGAGCCACCAGCTGCCTTTCCCCTAAAATACATATACACTGTGTCATTGGTCAGCCTGCAAGTCACATACAGAAGGCGATTACAATAGCAGCCTTGAGCAAAAGAAAAGAGAGGAGACTTGCAACCCCTGCCAAAAACAGTGTCTATAACCCAAGCTGTTCTTGCCACAGCTTGGAAGAGCTAAGAACCTCAAAACAAAACGAGAGAACGTGCCTTTCTGCAGGGTTTCAGTGATTCGAGAGGATACAATCCTGCTTCATACAAGCTCCAATACCCCAAAATAATGGTATTTCCAAGTATCAAAACATGTGGCCGCACAAACAATTCCGGGCAACTCAGTGCAAGTGTGAGAAAGTCAAGTAGGAAATAACTCAGAAGACAGGAAAAAATGATTAGTGGCTAGAGGGGCACACATACATGTGAAGGAACTAAAAACTTCACGTGTAAGTTAGCTAAGAGGACATACATGCAAAAGGCTGTACAGGAAAGGATGAAATTATGTGCAGTTATCTGAGGCTTGCCACAACACTAGCAAAATAAACTGAAGTGGTGCAAGGTGTTGAATTTAGGGAATGAACTTCTAGAGAAAAGCATGTATTTTTTTTTCAGCACAGAGATCGGGCAAGATCAAAGAAAAAGGATGATTAGATTGTGGATTATCTCTTCCTTTCTTCTCCCAAAGGGACCTCAACTTTGGAATTATTTCAAACTGGGAACGAAGAAAGACCTAAAAATAGCCACTAAATCTTGTATTAGTGGCTTGGGGCAGGTGTATCAGCTATGACTAAACAAGAGCTGCACCCACGTCCAGTTTCCATGTTTCTGATTAGAACCTACATAACAAGGAAGAAGGGAGACTCCCTTGTTCATCCCAGCTGAGGCTGCAGATCTGTATCTGTAACAGATGCGTCTGGTGGTAGCTACTCTTCCCACTATCTTGACTTTGTTGTTTCCATTTGCCCTCTCACTTTCCTTCCTCATCAATCTGCATGACTTAATATCGCTGCTAATGAAGGATGCCCCTTGGAATATTTCCTTCCCCATCTTTACTCTTTTATTTCTAGAACTTGTGGGGGAGGCAGGTGATATTCACTCTTCTCCCCAACTGAATGAGCGTGGCAATAGCGAGAGAAACTTCAGAGTAAGTGAAAACATCTCAGTGGATCCATGAAAGGCAAATTTAAGATTACCCATCGCAACAGCCCCTCCCACATTCACAGATGTATTTAGCACGAGTAGTAGTAACTTGCATCATCTCCTTGAAAAATAGGTTAACATGGCTTTTCTCTGCCACGAGCACTTATACAGCCATCTGTCCCCCACGAGACCATTAAACAACCCTACGCACAGAGAAGGCCACAAAGCCTTCCTTGTATTGTTCCACAAGGATCAGGAACCTACACCAGCACACATCTACCCCTGCCTTCCTGCTTCAGAGACTTCAAAGGCAGCATTTAACTATGGCTCTCCGAGGGGCTAGAGAGAGAGAAACAACGCGCACAGGAGCAGACCGAACACACCATGCATGTGGGGAAGATACCTGGTTTTGATAGTAATTTCCGTGAGCGGAGAAACCGCGAGCCGATTTCATACAGCTTCTCTCTCCTTGCCCACACGCGGCACCTGACGGCAGAGGTGCGCTTTGGGGAGGGTCCTTCTGGGCACTCCCGAGTCCCAGTAATAAAGCCTTTAAACAGCAGGCGCCAGGAAAGGAGAAAAAAAAAAAAAAAAAAACAAAANAAAAAAAAACAACAAAAAACCCGCAGCCTCGGGAGTTTTAATCCCCTTCGGAAGTAGTATTCATTTGTTCTGTGTCACCCCGCCACGGACGGCAGAGACCCGAGGACATCCTCGACCATGGCTCTCGTCCTCAAGATCTCTTCGGCCGGGCTCGCAACGCCCGTCCCCGCCGGCCCCGCTCGCCGCCACAATACCTTTCGCAGGACTCCAGCAACACCCCCTCCACTTCCCAGCATTTACTCAAGCGGTTTTCGCAGGAGCCCCTCCCGCTAGAGCCGTGCCGAGCAGCCTCCCGGCATCAGAAAAGTTGGACAAAGACCATTTTCGCCGTGCAGGCTACACCATCTTGACGGGCGAGCGCCACGTCGCTTCTCTCGCTCTGCGCCCCACTGCCGCTTTGTGTGTGTCCCCCCCCCCCGCCCCCGGCCCCGGGCACAAGCCCTTGGCCCTCGATCGATGCCTTCAACAAGTCGGATGCTTGCGAGCAGTCCCGATCCTGGCGCTCCTCTCCAGGCCCTTCTCTGGGAACGGTTCTTTCCTGTCCTCTCCCCTTCCCCGCCCAAGATCCCCGTCCTACGGGAGTCTCTCTTCCTCCCGCTGCCTCGGATCTCCCTTGTCCCTTTCTCCGGGGTCCTCCCTCTCTCGCTCGCTTTCTCTGTCCCCTCCTTCCCTCCCTCCCCTCCTCGCCGTGCCCCTCCTCCTCTCTCTACCCCGCCCNCCCCCCCCCCCCCCGACCTGCTTTCCTTTGCAGAGGCCCGCCCGACACGGCGGATGGGGGTGGGGGCACTGCCAGATGCCGCTCACTGAGGCGGCGGCGGCCGCTCCTGTCACTTCCGCGGCGGTCACCGTCCTCTCCCCCACCCCCGCCGGCTCCCTCGTCCCCCGCCGCCGCGGGTTTCCCTCTGCCGGCTGCCGCAGCCGGGGATGGAGCGAGGCGCCCAGCCGCCCTCCTCTCGTAGCCGCTCCAGCGGGCGGCACCGGGCTCCCCCCTCGGTTCGAGGCTTTGCAGCCCTCCCGCCTCCCCCACCCAGCGTCCTTCAGAGGGGTATTTTCCGAGTGGGTCTTCCCTCGTCACAGCGTGAGAGCTGCCGGCCTGGCCTGCGCCTCGTCCTGCTGCGGCCGGGCCTTCTGTGGGGATGTCCCAGTGCGACCGCAGGTACAGGAGGTACAGCGTGGCAGTACGGGAGTAGCAGCGTGGGCTGCTGATGCTTGGCCAGACTCTCTTGGTATTGTTGAAATCCATGTTGCCGTATGGCATCTGCTGTTGTTCTGTGGCACCCTAGTTTAAAGCTAGCATGTACGTGCTTACTTGCAGTCCACTTCCAAATGCTCAAGATCGAATGTCACCGAGGCTAGGTGCTTCCCTGGCTGTAGGTACCAGCAAACCTCAACTCAGCCCGCAACGGCGTGGATGAATCAACCATGGTCTCTCAATTCTCCCAAAGGAGATAACCTCAGCTTCCAATGTAAGGAACAAAGGACTGGAAGCATCTTTCTGAGTCGCTCCTGTCTCCTGCTAGGGCAAGAACAAGGGTCAATCTGCAAATGTCACTGGGCTGAATATGGAGAAATGCTCGAGGATGAGGCATGCTGCATAACCCTCTGATTGTACCTACTCTTCAGTGAGGTACACAGACAAATAGCAGAAAATGAGGGTGCTGTCAGCTATAGTCCAAGCAGAGTGTGCCCATTAGGCCTGAACAGAAAATACATCAAAACTCAGTGGCTTACAATTCACTAATACTTCTGTGATAACACAAAGCAGAATTTTGGGTTTCTGCTGCCCAAGTAACATCTTTTAGTTTGAAGTATGAGCTTCACACTACATACAATATCAAGTGACTGTGATTCCTTTCGATCTAAAACACCTGTACACATACAAAAGGACAGATGCACATACGACACCCCACTGCATGATAAAATGTGTGAACTTCTGCTTAAAAGAAGTACTATTAGCAGATAGTGTGACATCTCAGAGTTCAAAAAGCTAGGGCTAGTTTCCACACAGCACAGCCTTTTCTAGCAGTTCTGTATAAACGCAGAATAACACAAATACCTACCTCTTCCCAGACAGCATAGTTTCTTTCTTAATCCTCTCTGTGGGGGGTTCTAGACACCAATTACAACAGACCTCTTTCCTTCCAACTCCCCTCCCCCCACCCGCCCCCCCTCACCCCCCGCCCCAACCTGATTCTAAAAGAAATTTATTTCAGGAGAAATTGCAGGTACTCATCTCCTCTTGGAATCTGGTCCTTACTCACTTTGGCAGTAAATTTTTGCACATACATTTTCCTTTCTTCCTCGTTTTAGTACTATGAGGAGCATCTGGCCCCTAGAAAGGAGCAGTGGGACTGTACCATTGCACCGGGTTCGGGAAAGAGGTTAACTAGCTGCTTTGTTGAATAGCTGCAGAAACACTTCCTCCCCTTTATGGTAATGAAATATTCCCCCCAAAACCTCCTCCTCCTCCTTCTTGTGGAATGAAAGCCAAGCATGAGTGAGCTGCTACTCTGAATGGGGAAGTCTGGGAAAAGTTCCTGTGCTACAGGGATGCACATATGCACATGCAACATCCAAACTCCCTTTAAACTCTCGCTTGGTGGAAGGCAAGACGACAGTCAGTACTTTACTAGAGATTAACTTTAAGACTGTTTAAATGTTCTTTCTTCAATGCTGCAGCATTTTGCAATGCATGTATTTATATCTTCAAAAACTTTTCCAGTTTCTGAAATGTTCCTCTACTAGGCAGATTACCGTATCACACCAGAAAAACTCACCCCTCTCAAAATGTAAACCCTCACAGCCTGGACATGACAGAAACAAGAGGAACAAAAGCTTTCCCAACCGAACTGCCGTGGATGAGTCTCAGATTCTCAGATCAATCTTAATGTGACAAACCCAGCATACCTTATGCAACAATGTGGCTGCATGATACAGATCAGTGGTCTCCAAACTGGGATGCATACACCCCAAGGGGTGTGCGAGATGACCCATTGGGGTGCAGGAAGAAAATACTAGAACTTCAGTAGTACATTTATATAATTTATAAATAAGTAAATAGACGTATATTGGCGGTGTATGCTGAAGTTTTTTTACCAATAGGGGTACATGATCAAAAAAGTTTGGAGACCACTGATACAATCACGTGCTCCAACTTACACGTACAGACATTCATTTTATAGACACAGAATTCCACAAAATAGCGAGTTGCAAATACCCAGACACATAAACAGATCGCATAATATTTAAAGCAAAAGAAGAAGGTGCAGTTAATAAAACAATGGTCAGAATAGCAAAGCATAACCCATTTAATAAATAATCTCCTCACTCTGTGAAACATGTTAGGTCTTGAAGAGAAAAGAGCTGGAATGTGCAGGGCAGACCACACAAACCAAAGAGAAAAAAACCACCCATGAGAGAATAGCTGGGGAGGATAAAAGGGAGGGGTGAGGCTAACACAAGGGGAATAGAATTTCAAAGGAAAAAGAGAGAAAAAGGAGGGTAAGAGTGAGAGGTGGGAGGCAGAGGTAGAGAAAGCAAGATACACACAGAGCAACTATAAAAGACAGACAAGGAAAGAAAGGGATCCAGAGAAGAAAGGGAGGAGCTGTGAACAGCAAATAGAATAGCAGGCAGAGGGAAGAGTAAGAAGGGTGCTATTTATACATGAGAGGACATGTTTGGCAAGCAGTTTTGAAGCAGAACTATTTTCAGTGGATAAAATCTTCAAGAAGATTTTTTCAAGGGCAGATGTATCACTTCAAAAAGTCTACAATAGCACATTTTCATTCGCAGATTTCTGAAAAATAATCATACAGATCAGTAAATTAAAACCTCATAATACTCTTCTGGATACCGTATATTATGGCCTTGTTTTGTTTGTTGATGTGTTTGGTGAAGTGCAAGGGTATTTCCTCCCTAAGAAAGCCCAGCATAGAAAGAGGAGAAGCTTACAGAAAATTAATGAGATAACTGAAGAGAATTTAGGGAAGCTCAGAAGTGCAAAAGGGCTGAGGGGCAGCCCAACGTGGAGTGTGAAAGACCAGACCCTGCAGCTTCACAGTTTCTACACTGGCTCTTGGTAGCCATTAGTGTAGAGTCATGCATTTTTTTTGTTTAATTTTTAATCTTTATTACAAATAAGGAGACTTTCTACGAGCAAGGAGGCATCGTATGGGTTTAAGTTCTCCCTTGAAATAAGCAGTGTGTTTCTGCTTACAGAACAGATGTGTTTTCTGCTTTGTTCCTTCTCTGCCATCGCTCACTTCTGCTCAGAGTATTGTTTCCTGAGCTTTAATGGAAATAAATCTTAACCAAAGCGTGGAAAAACCACAATCTACATTAGCTGAATATGCACCCACCTGTATTTTTAATGTCTATTATTATTAAGTATGTGTATCAGTATCAGTTGTTATGAAAATTCCCTTCCTTAACTATTACATCAACCACTCTTTATGGTATGACAATGTATTAATTTTGTTAATATATATATTAGTTCACATTATACACTGTATTGTCATGAGATAGTGAAATTTTACTGAAGATGTTAGCATTGTTCCTGCTTAAGTAAAAGGAACTAAAAGACAGCCCAGTCCTGGAAATAAGGACTTTGCTTCTTGGAAGCTTGCCTTGTCCATGAGGGATAAAGGATATCTTGGACAACCAAGATAACGCCAGCATCCTAGCCCACATCTTTGAAACCGACCCAGCATCATCTGGCTTCATAGATAAGTAACTATAGCAAGACTGACTCCGGTAACATCTGGACAATAAACAAGGAGCAAGTATGCTGCAAAAAGTATATTTGCTTTGCAGAGTTTTACTATGATTAGTAATCAGTAGTGTGGGTGTTAGTGATTAGTCAAATTGTGTAGTGCCCAAACATTTGAAGGGTATAAGAATCATGTGTAAAACCACAATTGGGTTGCCCCAATTTGGCTGGGACACCTCATATACGTGAATTAATACTTGCCCTTGTAATTCTATACTTTACATCCTGAACTCTCTCCTCAGTTGGCATGGGCCAGTTGCAAATTTTCATGACAGTCTCCGTGGTGAAGAAACAGCTAGACTTGTGCCAGTTCACTGGAGCTACAATCCAAATGTCTGTTTATCTATCCATTTTCTAGCAGTCTGCCTATACAATCCAAGCGTTTTGACACACTCATCACACAGGTTGAGTGCTACTGTTCATAATGCTAACACCCAGGAGGAAAACCAGGCATTTATGCTGCGGACCAGAACTTGGGGAACATATAAAAGGTTCTACAATAAGCCTGGTTCCGTGCTGGGTATATTTAGTCAATTCTGTGTAGACCTGCAATCAAGCTGGGTAAATTCAATACTGGCTGATAGCTTTTTACCTGAATGATCAGACCTGGTAAACTAATTTGAAGCTTACTGGGACATGAGACACTACAGGGTTTCTGAAGCTGCTGGAGGATAAAAATAAAATTCATGAGCCGCACAGCTATGGGTCAGAAACAGAAGTGTGCAGCCATAAGTGAGAGATGTATATTTATCTTGCGCATGTTGTTACTAAAGTCCTATGAACTCCCTAGGAAGTATGAATGTATAGGTGTATTTCTTATAAAGGTATATGTATCTCTTACAGTCTTCTCTGTATTCTATCAAGCACCTGAGACTATGTGCTGATCCATGTTGATCCACATTCCACACTTCACTCATTTCCTTTGGAGGTGTGCTGCAACCCCAGTCCTTGACTAAGCATGAGATTTCTGATTTCTGCTGGATTTGTGATCAACAGGAACTGCAAACTCTTGTTGGAATAGCATAGACAAGGTACCACTGTACTTTTTTGAGTATTGTTTGTTTGACTTGGAAGGATGAGGGGCTTAAAAAACCTGCAGTTATCCTAGTGTTTTGTTGCTTCAATAAGAGTGTTTGGAAGCATTCAATACTTAGAGCAGATCTGGGCTAGATTCGGGTGACTGTTGCTTATCTGAAGAACAACTCTAGAAAGCTGCATAAGATTTCAAAGAGCTTTCTTTTCTGTTGCATGCTTATGCTCAAGCAGAAAAAATGGACTGACAATTAAGTAGATGGGAAGGGAAAGTTACGTTTCTTAAGTGCCCTGGGATTTAAGCAAAATTGTCCTGCTAAAAAGATCCCATAACATACAACTTGTTCTTGGAAGCCCAGTAGGAAAATAAGGGCAGTAAGTTACTGGAGTTGAAAGGCAGAGCAGTGAAGCTTAAACACTCTGAAGAAGCTGAAAGGGAATGGAGCTGAGGTTCTGTAAGAGAATATAAGGTACCAACTGTTTCTCTTTGGCTCCCAAACTGGACAGCTTGCACCACCCTATGTCAAAGTACAGGGTCTCTGAGCCTGCTCAACGTTACAGTAAGGGGTTACATAAATGGCTGCAGTTTCAGTTTAGCTCTGGGCTGAAAAATGAGTAGGAAAGGAGAACTACAAATTTAGTTCGGAGTGCAATAAAATTATTTATTTTCTTTCCGATAGAAAAAGAATGTGGGAAGTGTTAAAACAATTAATTTTGTTTAGCATGAAATACTCCATTACTTATTATTACTTACTTACTTCAGGAGCTCTTCAGAGAAGGAAATAAATGGCTAGATACATAAAGCTGCTGGCAGAAGAAGTGTTTCATGAACAGAACAAGTCTGTAGCCTGGCAGTTACTGGGTCCCGGCCTATAGCTTGGACGCCAGTTTCTTTCCCCAGGGAATGCTTGATTACTTGTAAGGCATGGAAACATCTGAAGAGGAAACATTAATTTCTCCCTTCACTCATTCCATCTACCATGCACAGACTGACATGCTCAGTAAACTGGTGGTGGCAACATATTTGTAGAAAACAGTTTAAAAGCACTGTAGTGCAAAGTGGGGACTGCTTTTAATGTTGTGGTCCCACAGACGTTTCAACCCCACAAGAATACAAGCCTCTACTGAGATAAACAACCTTTCTCTGCCCTGAGCTGTATGTCCTCATCACCTTCTCTGTGCTGACAGCAAAGATTTGTGCAGTGACCTGGATCAAGGAATTGATCTGACTGAAAAGTAATTCAGCAAAAATTATATGTAAAATTTTGGAGTGCTTGTAGGAAACTTTATGGAACTGTATAAATGCTACAACTGAAAGATGGATGGGAAGGCAGAGGATGTGCGGGTCAGGGAGGGACAGACGACCGCCCCTTTTAGCAGCAACCCAGTTGATGTGTGTTTAAAGTGGACACATGCCAGTCCCCAGAGTATGAGACCTTTAATACTAAGTATTCCATAACAGGGATGGGTTTTCACTACCCCTCGCTCCTCCAGTCTGTGACTGAAACTGTTCTCTTCCCACCAAAAATAAAGCTGGAGAAAGAAAAAAAATCCTTCAGAAACTATGCGGGAAACTAAAGCGAAACTTGAAAATGCCTCCAAAAATGGTTGAAATGACATTGTTCAGTAAATCTGCTCAACACTGAGGGTGTGGGGGTGGGATATCACCCAGGTTTGGCCACAATGTAACATGAAAAGAATAAAACTCCTATGTACTAGGCAGCACTCCTTCACAGGGTGAGTAAGCACCTTGACAGTAACAGTAGCAATGAACAACTGCTCTGTTTGTCATGTTGGGGAATGATCTATTATAATCATCTCAGCTCTCTTGTGTATCTTCCTGAATCAGAACCATAGAATTATAGAATATCTTGAGTTGGAAAGGACTCATAAGGATCATCAAGTCCAACTCCATGCTCCTTGCAGGACTACCTAAAACTAAACGCCATGACTTAGAACATCATCCAGAAGCTCCTTGAACTCTGACAGGCTTGGTGCCATGACTACTTCACTGGGGAGGTTGTTGCAGTCACTGACCACCCTCTCAGTGAAGAATGTTTTCTTGATGTCCAATCTGAACTTCCCCTGAGGCAGTTTCATTCAATTTCAATGGAATGAAAAGACAATAAAAAATGTTTTTATAAATACATTAGCAACAAAAGCAGGGATAGGGAGAATCTCTGTCCTTTATTGGATGTGGGGGGAAACATAGTGACAAAGGATAAGACTGAGGTACTTAATGCCTTCTTTGCCTCAGTCTTTAATAGTAAGACCAGTTGTTCTTGGGGCACCCAGCCCCCTGAGCTGAAAGACAGGGACAGGGAGCAGAATGAAGCCCCCAAATCCAAGGGGAAATGGTTAGCAACCTGCTACAACACTTAGACATACACAAGTCCATGAGGCCAGATGGGATCCACCCAAGGGTACTGAGGGTGCTGTTGGAAGTGCTCACCAAGCCACTTTCCATCATTTATCAGCAGTCCTGGTTAACGGGGGAGGTCCCAGTTGACTGGAGGTTAGCAAATGGGATGCCCATCTACAGGAAGGGCTGGAAGGAGGATCTGAGGAAGTACAGGCCTGTCAGTCTGACCTTGGTGCTCGGGAAGGTTGTGTAGCAGATCATCTTGAGCGTCATCACATGGCATGTACAGATCAAACAGGTGATCAGACCCAGTCAGCATAGGCTTCTGAAAGGCGGTCCTGCTTGACTAACCTGATCTCCTTCTATGACAAGGTGACGTGCTTAGTGGATGACAGAAAGGCTGTCGATGTTGTCTATCTAGACTTTAGTAAAGCCTTTGATGCCATTTCCCACAGAATTCTTCTGGAGAAACTGGCTGCCCATGTCTTGGACAGGTAAAAAAATAGGCCCAAAGACTTGTGGTGAATGGAGTTAAATCCAGTTGTTGGTTGGTCACAAGCGATGTTCCCCAGGACTCAGTATTGAGGCTGGTTTTGTTTAGTATCTTTATCAATTAACTGGTTGAGGGGATCGAGTGCACCCTCAGTAAGTTTGCAGATGAAACCACGTGGACAGGAATGTTGATCTGCTTGAGGGTAGGAAGGCTCTACAGAGGGATCTGGACAGGCTGGATTGATGGGCTGAGGCCAACTGTATGAAATTCAAAAAGGCCAAGTGCCGGATCCTGCACTTGTGTCACAACAACCCCATGCAGCTCTACAGGCTTGGGGAAGCTGCCTGGTGAAAAGGACCTGGAGGTGCTGGTTGACAGCCAGCTGGATATGAGCCAGCAGTGTGCCCAGGTGGCCAAAAAGGCCAGTAGCATCCTAGCTTGTATCAAGAATAGAGTGACCAGCAGGACTAGGGAAGTGATGATCCCCTAGTACGTGCCACTGGTGAGGCTGCACTTCAAATACTGTGTTCAATTTTGAGCCCCTCACTACAAGACAGACGTTGAGGTGCTGCAGCACGTCCAAAGAAGAGCAATGAAGCTGGTGACGGGTCTAGAGACCAGGTCTTATGAGGAGCAGCTGATGAAACTGGGGTTGTTTAGTTTGGAAAAAAGGAGGCTGAGGGGAGATCTTACCACTCTCTACAACTACCTGAAAGGAGGTTGCAGTGAGGTGGGTGTTGGTCTCTTTTTCCCAAGTAGCAAGTAATAGGACAAGAGCGAAACAACTGAAGTTGCACCAGGGGAGGTTTAGACTGGATATTAGGAAAAATTTCTTCACTGAAAGGGTTATCAAGCATTGGAACAGGCTGCCCAGGTTGAGTCACTATTCCTGGAGGTATTTAAAAGACACATAGATGTGGCACTTAGGGGCATGCTTTAGTGGTGCACTTGGCCGTATTAGATTTACAGTTGTAATCGATGATCTTAAAGGTCTTTTCCAACCTAAATGATTCTATGATTTCCTTGTGTCCTATCGCTGGTCACCAGAGAGAGGAGATCAGCACCTCTACCTCCACTGTCCCCCTTGAGGAAGTTGGAGACTGCGAGGAGGTCACCCCTCAACTTTCTCACCTCTAAGCTGAATAAACCAAGTTTGATGTCCTTCTTAAATTGAGGTGCCCACAACTGCACACAGTACTCGCTGTCGGGCCATAGCAGTGTGGTGTAGAGTGGGACAATTACCTCCCTTGACCAGCTGGCTATGCCGTGCTTGATGCACCCCAGGACACGGCTGACCTTTTTGGCTGCCAGAGCACACTGTTGACTCATATTCAATTCGCCATCAACCCAACCCCCAATATCTCTTTCTGCAAGGCTGCTCTCCAGGCTCTGGTCCTCCAGTTTGTATGTATTAGAGTCCAGGATGTGAACACAGAGGACTAAGATCTGTGAAAAAGACAGGAAAAAGTACTGAAGAAGAACTTGGAGAAGGGAGTGTACTTTTGAACTGGATCTCAAGAGAATAGAGAGCCAGTGGAGGTGTTTGAGAATGAGTAATAAAATTTTCCTTGTGTTCAAGTCTGCATACATGGCTTCAGAGGCTAAAGGTAACATGTGGAGGGTCTAGCATTTGTCTAGTTCTTTCAAGAGAGCATGGAATTCTAGATCACTATGGGTGTAAAATCACATAAAGCATGCAATTCAGGAGTGCCTCTTTCAAAAACCGCATGTTGAGGCCAGAGGGCTCCGCCATGTATTTCTGTAATTGAACAGTGGCACCCGGTGGACAGAAGTGGTATTGTTAACTACCAGAGCAGCATGCTGCTTAACATCGAAGCATCCCAAAGCACAACAAAACCTGCAGTTAGGGGTATCAGCCTCCACTGACTTCCAGCGGATGCTTCACGTGAGTACTATTTACTAAAAGGAGAGGTGTAAACCGGAATAAGAGGGAATAAACAAGAGGAGTCAGAGACGTCCGCACTCCTGCAGGGCTGTGATCTCATTGGAATCACAGAGACTTGGTGGGATGGCTCCTGTGACTGGAGTGTTGGAATGGCAGGATACAGGCTCTTCAGGAAGGACAGGCAGAGCAGAAAAGGAGCAGGTATCACCGTCTATGTCAAGGACCAGCTGAAGTGCACAGAGCTCTGCTTGGGGATGGACGAGGAGTTCACTGAGAGCTTACGGGTCAGGATTAAAGGGTGGGCAGGGACAGGTGACGTTACACTGGAGGGTCTGCTACAGGC
>RSEF01000003.1:98932535-98965887 GCA_003993805.1 Himantopus leucocephalus | reverse complement strand
ATGCTGTTAATTTCAGTAGTTAGAAGAGCCTTAGCTAAAAAGTGAAGTTTTTGAACAGAATTAGTCCTGTTTAAACTCAAACCAGGACATTAGCCATGCCTGATTTATCAATGAAGAGTTTGGCTTTCTATCTATAGTTACTAGAAAGTTGTTTTCATTTTTTGCCCCTGAAATTGGAAGAACCTGGATTCAAAACTCTGAAAAATATAGTTATTTAAAAAAAAAAAAAAAGGATAACTTTACATTTCTTACTGAAAGAAGTCTCATCAATACCTACAAGAACGAACAGGGTACTTTATTTAAATACAAATAATTAACTCTTAGCGAAGTTGTATGGTTCCACTTGTTAGACCACACCGGGAATATTGCATTCAGTTTTGGACTTCCATTAGTGGAAGGATGGGGGTTTGGATAAACTGGAGCGAGTTCTTTAAGATGATCTTAAAAGTCTTTTCTAACCTAAATAATTCTATGATTCTATGATTTTATCTGCAGAAGAAACCTCATTTCTTTTATATATTTTGAAGAATTTCTTGCTTGAGGTCTTCAGTGACTGCAGTCACTTTTAATTTTAATATTATTTTAATTTATCAAAAGGTAGGATAAAAATACTCGTTTTTTATTATACATTCAATATCTTGTGGGAGTTTTATATCTAGGTTGTGAGAAAAAGAAAAGACTATTCTGACACTGTTCTTTTCACCAAAAAGTGAATTAGCATTTTTTGTTTTAACAATTTTATTTAAAGAAAAAAAATCTAAAGGAATGAATCCTAAAGTGCATCTATATTAACCCCAGACTGTCTTGCTCATTTAAGGCAAGTTCTCTCTATGGAAAGCTGGCTACCCATGGGAATGTTGTCTTTCTAGAACTAAACTGAAATTAGAGTATGAATTAACATACCTCGTGCATACTTGTCTGAGCATGGAAAATGTAAGCATTGTTTGAGAATGGGCTAAGTGTTAAAGCCCTGTGTAGTGTAGAAGTCAAATGAGATACAGTCCCTTTGGGAGATCTTTTTGGAGTGGGTTATTCTTTGAGATCCCAGCGAGAGCTTGTTGGAACAATTCAGAACTGCCCTGATACAGAGCAAGCTAAAAATTAAGTGGCATGGAAGGTGAATGGATCAATACTACAAAAGTTAAAGGGTTCCATCTCTTAATTTCAGCTGTGATAGGGAGACAGAAACAAATTGTACAGTTGTACAAATGATACAACTAAGAAGAAAGTGAGGAATTCAGTTAACAATGTAATATTAAGCTATAATTGGACAATCATACCATCACTATGAATCTGTTCCTAAGAACAGAAGCTTTGCAGTAAATTAAATATGATTCAGCAATCATGAATTGATCTAGTTGATGTTAAACTGCAAGACAGACAAAAATAAGTCTATAAATAATCCTTGGGATTTTTGAAAGTCAAACTTTAGGACGCTGGGCAAATAAATTATTTAGGCTGATTGGTCTGGGAAAATTAAAGATTTAAATTCAGAGAAGACCTGGAGGAACTCTTACTTTATTTTTAAGTAAAATGTGCCAACACAGTTGAGCATATATTCAAAGAGAAAACGAAATACTTGTATGAAATGGCTTTTCAATATGAATAATCATGTGAAAAATGATTTAATAAGAAGAATGGAGACAAAAAGTAAGGGTAAAAGGGATTAATGAAGAAGAATGGAGAAAAAAGAACGGAGAAAAAGGGATTCATTAGGAGAAAGACAACNAGAAAGACAATGTTTCAGAGGTTAAAGAGGTAAAGACTAAATACTTTGAAGGCCTTACCCTAGCATTAGAAACTAAAACATAAAAATGTTTTTTTACACACTAATATTTATACATTACTCTTTATATAAATAAAGAGGGGAAACTAGAAAAGAAGGAGGCTTCTGTATACCTGGAATTAGAAACTAGCAAAGAAGATCTAGAAATGGCCAAAGTTTTTAACTGATCCTACTGTTGATGGTTTTGGTTGTTTTTTTGTGTGGATTGAGGTTTGTTTATTTATTTTTTTTTTAATTTGAGGGTCATTGTGAGTGTAATATACATTATCTACTGCAAATGAGAAGACCATGGTACAAAATACNACTGTTGATGGTTTTGGTTGTTTTTTTGTGTGGATTGAGGTTTGTTTATTTTTTAATTTGAGGGTCATTGTGAGGGTAATATATATTATCTACTGCAAATGAGAAGACCATGGTACAAAATACATTATGAAAGTTAGAAGCAAAATTGTTATTTCTAAGTGTGAAAGAATTAGAGCTTGATAACATCTATTCAAGTCAACTGAACGAATTAGCACATGGTATTGCAAATCTTGTTGGAGCCATTTAAAATTAATCTGTAAATCTGGTAGTAGTAAATNGTGAAAGAATTAGAGCTTGATAACATCTATTCAAGTCAACTGAATGAATTAGCACATGGTATTGCAAATCTTATTGGAGCCATTTAAAATTAATCTGTAAATCTGGTAGTAGTAAATTTGGAGAAGAAAAAATGTAGTATCAAGACAAAAAGCAGTGGGGAAAGAACATGATCCAAGCAGCTAGTCTGATTATAATGTTATGCAAAGCATTAGAACAGATTTTGAACAAGAACTAATTAGGAGCATAGAGGTAAATGGAACTTACATTACAACATGGTTTTATCTCATACAAATTGTGTCAGAATAACTTAATATCTTTTTAGATAACTGGCTTCCTAGAGAGGCTAATAAAATAAAGCCATTCTATTCAGATTTGAGCTAAACATTTGATAAGATATCTTGAAGGAAAATTAGTACTGAACATGGTGATGACAGTGATTAACACGAGGTGAGAAAGAAGCTGTTAGGAGGGAAGCTGTCCCCATCTATGCTCAAACAGTTAGACAGGCTGGAGAAAAATCAGTACAGATACCTCTCAAGCATCAGCATTGGGACTGATCGTATATACTATACTTTTTTTTATGACATTGAGATAAAAACTATATATATGCTTGAGAAATGTCTAAGCAACAAAGTGCTGAGACTGCATCAAGAGGATTTGACCAACCTAGGGAGAGAAACCACAGAAATAGAATGTGATTTAATACTGCAAATTTCAGAGGCATACTTTCAAGAATTAATAATAAATATTTCCTACAAAAAGAACTTTGTAAATGTGATGAAATGGGTTAAAATATCTGGGTATATTTGTTGGAGTTGAGTATGAACTGCCAGAGTGATGTAGCTATGAAACAAGGCTACTGCTATTGTAGGATGCATCAAGTGGCGCACTCTTCTAAGAGAAAGGAGAATGTAAATACCACTACACCAGGCATCAGCAAGGCCTCATCTGGAATATTGTGTACATCTCTAATCACTTCTCTCAGGAATGATTAATTTAAGTTGGATCAGATTCTGAGAAGAGATATGATTAAAGGAATACAATATTTACCTTAAAAAGAAAAGATCAAGAACAGCTCTGTTTGTTTAGCCTATCTGGGGAAGGTTAAGAGGGGATATAATGACTTTTTATAACTACATAGAGAGGGGATATATCAAGGCAAGAAAACTCCTTTAATTTTAAGAATAGTATTAGTACATGATAAATGGCTAGGAATAAGTTTAGACCGCATATTATATAAGGTTTCAGATCATCTGGCAAGTGAACTTTAGAAATAACCATCTAAATATCTTTGTGAGGCAAAGAATCAAAGCTACTTTAAAGTGCAGTTTGCTAAGCCTATGGAGGCATCTGCAAAAGAATTCCCAGAGACAAAAATACTTTGTGAAATTGTGTTTTACTGCCTCTGAGACTGTTAAGAAAACAGGGAAAACCAGATCCTATTTTTAGTTACAGTTGTAGTTATTAACGGGATTGATATCAGAATCTGATCCAAAGTCTTTATATAAATCAAAATTTTAATAGATTTAATCGCCCAAATTGTAGGAAAATATAATTGTTTCCCAGTTGATTTAATAAACATTTGTGTTTCAAAAGCCAGGCAGTGGGTATATCAAAATACTTCTAAACAATTGAGATTTTTCATTAATCATATTTACTTCCGTCTTTCCATACTACAGAAAAAGTGTGGGTTTTTTTAAAAGAAATGCACACCACAAATATTTACTTGAAAAGAATGATTCTTTCTGTGTTCCCCGAAGCCAGAGACAAGATCATATTTTGAAACTCAGATAAAACATATCTGCTAAGAACTCAAGAACAAGTGGATACATTTTGTCACAAACCAAAGAGATTCTTAAAGAAACCAATCAGCGCCGGGAAGGTGCTTCCTGTTACACCATATCCTGCAGGGAAGGGATGGCATTACCATGAGTATGGAGTTGTAGAGTATTTCCTATAGAAATTAACAATTTCATGCTAAGATAATAAGATACAACCACAGATGGCAATTTAAAATATAGGATTAAAATATCACACATTGCAAAATATCATCCTCTTAGGTACTGTAACTTCACAGTACTCCACTGTTTGTGGAAGAATTGAACCTTATTTTCCACTGTCTTGTCTTTGGCAATTAATCAAACCATTTATATCCTTTTAAATATTTTGAGCTGTGTGAATTATCTTTTGTTTGTAGCTAATTTATTCATCTGTATAAATACAAAATAATACAGTTCAATAGAACAGCAGTGAATATTTGTGATCATCAGTAAGCAAGGATTTATGAACACAAATACATGAGGAATCAAAAGAATGCTTTAAAGTCATCCATTAATTTTTCAGAGTTGCACTTACTTGAAGAGCAATCTGGATATTATTTGGCAGCAGCAAATTATTATGAACTCTTTTGTTAAGCTTCCAATTAAAGAAAGTGATCCTTATAATATACTGCAAATTAAATGTTAGCAAAAGTATGGTAAGTCTCTATTATTTTTAGTTCCCACTTAGGCAGAACAGCTGATTTGCAGACTCTTTACACACAGCCCCAGAGGAATCCAAATCTGTGCACAGTGCTATTTCACCACCTTCTCCAGCTAAAACAAGGTTCAGCCTGTTCTTTGATCTAACTTCAAGTGGAGGGCTAAAGCAAACAGACAACATTTTGGGGAAAATCTGTTTAGGTAATTCATGATACTTGTTCTTGGCATCTCTTTAAATGTAACAAAATCCTTCTTTCCTAGTGAGGAAAATGAGTGGAAGAGACACTGGGTGATGTTTCAATAGTATGAGGGTTGTGGTGGTGGGTTACGGAATCAAAGTCCAGTGGGAACCATCAAGCATCTTCTGCTTTTGGCCCACTTTGTCTCCTGACTGAAATGACATCTAAAGGCAGGGTGAGCTGGGGGAAGAGCAGAGGAAAAGGAAAAGGTAGATGGCATATTTACAGACATTAACCTACTACCTCAAAATTGTAATATATCTTGTGACAAAATATGCTGTATTTTTCAGCCTTTGCGTATGTATTGAGCGTAGGCGGCGAGGTGTTGGCAACAGAGGGCAGGGGGGGAAGGCTGCATGGCGGCCTCTGTGAGGAGAGGCCGGGGCTGCCCCAGGCCGGACACAGCCGGTTCCAGCCAGTTCCAGCCAGTTCTGACCAAACCCCGCAGGGCAGGGCTGAGCCCCACAGCCACCGTGGGGGCACCTCAGGCAAAGCATATGTAAGAAAGGGTAAAAAGCTGCATGACAGTGAGGAAAAAATTGTGAGAAATAGTTCTATGAGCACCAAGATAAGAGAAGAAGGAGTTTTGAAGTAGTATGGGAGAAAAAAAATGCCCTTTAAATACTGATTTACAGAAATGCAATATGTATACTTAGTTAGTTGTAAGCAGAATTTACCTTTTTATTTTAAACTCAGATTTAGACTCACTTCAAGCTCCCAATTTACTGGGAGATGTTACATCTGAATATTTTTATACCTAACATATGCTTTTTTACAGAATGAAAATATCATTTTTGCCTTGTTCTATAAACATAAGTCCATATTTATTCATGACATTCCCCAACTAATATTTTTCACCTGATAGGGATATTAAAGTTTTGTTACATTTTATAGCTACCCTACTCTTTCATCTGGTTCGAAACCAGCTTTAATGAGGGAAAATAAGTCCTATTTGTAGTGTAATGATAGAAAGTTTTATGATATTCTCTGTGTTTACTATTCATTATAATGAGGTGATTCCTAAATGGGGAAAAATGTGTCTTTATTTCCATCAGATGTCGAGGATGAATTTTTCTGAAAAGCAAAGCTGCTCTTGTGTAAAGTCATAAGTTTATGAAGCTAGCTTTGTATTTGATTATACATATATTTATATGTGTATCTAATAATGCTTTTCTGCTTCTTCCTTAGGATATTTTCCACTCATTTGAAAAAAATTGTTGAGATAAATGTTTTTGCAAATCCATGTTACATATTAAAGTGCTCAGAGTATTATTTCTCTGAATAATTTAAGAGATTATTGAAAAGTGATCCTCTTATCACTAATAACAAATTTCCCTTTTGTGAATCATTAGTAATTCAGATCTGTCAGTTAGTGGAACATAGGTATTTAAATTGATGCAAATAATTTAATTTATTCTCACTTAATAAATATCTAATTCATTAAAGACCAAACAGCTTGATAATTTTCAGTTAAATCTATCTGAAAGGGATTTTATTTGTTAGAAAGGCTTTGTAATGCCCTGAATAACAGCCTTGCAGAACGTAGCTGTGAAGTCCCATAAAACTTGCTTTGGCATCTACACTTGAAAGTAAAAATAAATATTACATTTATTAAAAGCTATAGCCTACTTGTTATTGAAGAATAATATACAAAGAACTTTCTCATTTATTTTAGTCAGTAAAATGATACACTACTTGGGAGATAAAGAAAGCAAAAATTGTGATGAAAACACACTCTTCTAATACCATTTCTAGGATGTCACAGAGACTGGCAGAATATTTGCGCCACAAGCAACAATTAAATTAGTTGCCTGTGCCCACAGAACCTTTTGGGGATAGAGCCTATACTTCTGCACAGAATTTGCTTTCCCATATCACTGTCTTGATCTTTCAACTTTCCAAGCATATTTATAGGAAATTATCTCATTCTGATGTCACCATAACCAAATCACTTAATTTTTCTCTCATTTTCTGCTTACCAGAGCTTTAGCAACCTTTTTTTTTTTTTTTTTCTTCCACAGAAGTTCCATCTCAAAAACCTGTTCTTACCCAGAACTAAAGATATATTGGGAGTACTTATGGAAATTGTGTTTCTGAAAAAGTCTAGGATTGGCCCACTTCAAAACATGCTGCAGAGTTGTAGAAATCTATTTGTACTAGTGCCAGTTAACCATAACACGGGAAAGGTTAACAGCTTCAGATCTGGTTCATATAAAGTTTCAGCAACGCAAATCCTTGCCTGCAGATGCATCCTGAAGTTGCTCAAAAGCAGGAAGACAATGAAAATTTCCAGTAGTGTCTGATCCCTTTCTTACAGGGCACTAACACCTTAGATGAGATGTGAAGATGCCTGCAGGGTTTTTAGGGCTGCAAGGTAGCTAGGTTTTTAGCTTTTGTTTTGTTTTGTTTTGTTTTTCCTTCCCCAGACCTCCTCGCAGCAGTCTAAATACTTTTTTCCAATACTATAAAATTAACTTCCTGTAATAGTGGATATACTCAGTTTAAAGGCCTGGATAGGTCTCATCTACAGATTCCCAAAGCTCATATCCTATAAGTGACAACAGGTGGCAGAAGCTCATCTTTAAGAAATGATGGTCCTCTCTGGGGAGCTCTGTAAGAGATATGTATGCAACAATGTGAATGCTCAAAATCCATTAAAGTAAAAGAAAAATCTCACAAGGCATAGTTGACTCAGTGGGCTTTGTACAAAACAGGTAGGAAGAGATCTTTAGTGGATGTAAAACTTTTGGCTTGAGGACAGCTCTGACATTTCTTAGCTGTTGAGAATTTGTACAATAATGTTCAAAGGAACTTTTGTTCAAAGGAGTAGCCACTAGTAAAAGATCAGGTTTTATTCAACCACTAGACCTCTAATAATGGAATACTATAACTTTCCCTCAATTTAAACTGAATATAGCATTCACAATCCTTTATCTCTTTCTGTATTTTCTTATGTTTTTTATGTGTAAACTCTTTTTTCTATTTTTCCTGATTTTAAAAAGCATGTAGACACCAAGAAAGGCTGTTCCTGAAAGTAAACAGTTTTTTAAACTCTAAATGCTGGCTTTACAAATGCATCCTACAAATATCCTCTCTTGCACTTCTGGGTAATGCATTTAAAATGAGATGAGATACGCAGAGCAAAAATATTCCTAGCTCTGCACAGCATGGAGATGGAAATAACACACATTTCTGCAAAAGCTCATACATTGCTGGAAGCATGAAAGCCGAAACAATAGTCACCTCTCTACAAGAACATCAGTAACATTTATATGCACCATCAAATAGTTCTTTACTGAAAAATCTATAAGAAATCCCTGAAGTCTAAATAACGTCTTAAGTGATTCTGATCACCAGTGACCAGTGATCTTGGAAGAGGGAAGGGCAGATGATCATATTATAGGAACCATAAGCAAGGACAGCAACAAAACATGGAAAGGTCAAACTACTATATTCTTTTGGACACTCCCAGGGAAGTGATTTGCTTAAAAAAAAAAAACAGGGGGGAGGTGGAGTGACACCTGAAATGACAAGGATACGATCAACCCTTCTGTGGGTTGGTGAGAGAAGAGCTAGACACAGCTCAGTTCGTAGCCTGTAGGGCTTATACGCTGGAGATAGTCCAGGATGAGACAAAGTCAGTAAGAGAAACTAATTTGCTAGATACATGACACTGAGTTTAGGGACAACACAGGTAAGGCCTCTTTTCTTACCTATCTTCACTTTTACTTATGAAGAAAGATATTTTATAGCAAAAAAAAAAAAAAAATGAGAAGGACTAAAAAGAGGATTGAATCACAAACTAAACACTGCTACAAGCTGTTCTTGAAAGCTTTGCAACCTCTGTAGCTTTATTGTCTTGCTTTCTTCATCTTTTCTTTCCTCTTCAATCCCTCCTCTCCTCGCAGATGTTTATATCATCCTGACAACGCTTAGTGCAATAGACTGAGTGATGGGTTTGGAATGGAATGTCAGACTATACCCCTGCTTTTGAATTTCTGAAACAATTTTAAGAGTTAACAGAAAGTCACAGATCAGTAGTGGGTAATCTTTTAGAAATGTTCAGTGAAAATTTCTACATTTTAAGTTCTACTGCTTCACAAATCAAAATTTTGTGTTATAGAGGAAAACTGAGATCCACCAGTAATTAGACAAATGTAGAGTGAACACACCTTAGCTGTAAAACCATGTATTAGAACTTATTTTTTCATTAAAATCTGAATAGTCCACTTACTAGATAGTTTTTACTCTCTTTCAATGGCATTTGAAAATGTAGAAAGCTGACCACCTATTTTCTGTCCTTTGATTTGAAATTTCTAGTTTCTATTTACAAAGTTATTCTGAAAAGTTGTTCATTTTAATAGCCTTTTTTTAAAAATGTGGAGGATGATTGAAAAGCCAAATCAATTTAAAATTATTTTTAATCTGTTGGTTAACATACTCCAAGGATTCTAAAATGTTACAGGGCACAGCCAGTCTAGTTCTTTACATAATTCAGATTACGTGGCACATATAAATGCCTACAAAACTACATGAATATTCTACAACATAATTTTTAGAAAATGTCCTCAGTAATGAACATATTATATTTTTATTACTATTTAAGAATTTGCCTTAAAAGCTAATGCCATTAATCTGTAAAATGGAGAGATGGGAAGTTTTTTTAAAGGATACCACTTTCCTTTGGAAATTTTGTGTACTTCCTTGAACACTTAATATCATGAGCAGTCTGGCCTTAGAAGATAATAAGATAAAAAAGAAACAAGAGGTTGTCAAGTTGTCATTGCTTAAACTGCAGATCTAAAAATCCTGTGATTGCACAATATTTTTTATTTTTGAAAGCATCATAACAGTCTGTTTCATACAGCTTGTTCACTTCCAGAGAAAATGTATCATCTCAAACTCCAAAATGTCCAGTCTGCTGTGACACTGTATTTTGTGTGCACTCAAAATTCCCATTACATTATTAAGTCAGGAATATAGAAGAATCATGATATTCTTCTCTGTTCTGAAGTACTAAGGCGTTAATAGTCTTGACTCAGAGTAAATTGCTAACACAAGTCTGGGATTCATCTGACCAAACCACAGATATTCAAAATTAGACAGCTGGTCTAAGATAGTCTTCTAGGCTTTCTTTATCACCTCTGGAATTGCCTCACTCCTTTGAGCACTTCATCGCATTTTATAATAAGCACCAAAAGCTGTGGAGTAGAGAGACATTCATTTGCCATTGCATGCAGAAAGAGCATGTGTGACTAGTTTAGACTTGGACATCTTACTTTTCAGACAGGTGGTGCTGGATAATTCACATCTTCAGTGTTTTTAGGCTTCCTTATCTAGATTTTTAAAAAATACTTTTTAAAAGATAATAATGAGAAAATAAGAATATGAATAATGAATAATTTAAAATATTAATACAGTGGCAACCTTTCAGTAATGTAATGGTGCTTTATATTATTAGCATAAAATTTGGGTTTAAAAATATCGCCTAGGTCTTTCTGGCTTTTTTGATTGGGTAGTTGGAAATTGTTACTTGGGTTATATTTTGCTTCTATTAGGCTGTGTTACTCCCTTTTGTACCACTCTAAACATAAATGTGAATTTGTTTGCTAAAGCACTCAACAGGATTACATCAGCTTGCTTCGGAGACAACCAAGAATAGCTTTTAAGCAATGCCAAATTTTAAGTGATGGTATTTTTCACAACCGAGACAAAAGTTAAAATGAATGCAGTACCAGAAGGCAAACAAAAATACAGAGTTCTTCCACCAAAATCTTTCTGTCTATGTTTGTGTCTCATATAAAGAACTTCCCAGGAATAATGCATCACTTCCAGTGTTTAATCTGGGAATACTAGCTCAAGCATCTCCCCTTTTAAGTGAATTATCTTTTGAACTATCTCAGAAATTACTCTTTAAATGTATTACTCTATTTAATCACCCCACTCCTACTAAGTGTACAGAAAAATTAAACTAGATTATTAGGAAGAAGTTGAAATACTAAGGAATACTAAAGAAAATAATGGAAGGGAAATGGTGGAAAGTATGGGATTCAATATTGCTATTGAAATGTTTATTGAATAACAATGTGTTCTGAATTATCTCAGTGTCCTTTGTAGCTGAAAATAACTGGATAAAACTGATTAATCAGCTAGTGATTCTTGGACAGTGTTCTTTTCTGTTACAGAACTGAATAACCCAGAATGGACATTTTTGTGCAGAAGGCAGATTTCTATGAAGAATATCTTTTGAGGATCAGATCTGATTTCTCCCCTGCTTGGCCTTCTCTTCATATTCGTTAAAGAGACCTGAAAAGAGAGAATGTTTCAGTTACTTCAAAGTGTATTGGAAGACACTTCAACATGCTCAGTTATTCATAAATAAAAGTTCCCAGGGTGAAAGTTTGGAAATGGCAACAGAAAAGTGCATTAAGATAAGATTCAAAGAAGCAGGAACCATGACAGAATAAGAAACCCTATAAAGTTTATCTTGACCTTCAGGGCAGCTCCTGATCCTCACCGAAGCATGTGGTTTTGTTCAGCATCTCCCATTTTTGTTCAGCATGTCCCACATAACGGTACCTACCACTACAAAAAAGCAGACCTGGTTGAAACTGAATGTTCAGAAATTAATTTGCTTTACATTTATATCTCAGTGGCATTGTTTTTATCAGCTGAATATCAGCAGAGAAAATTGGAAGAAAAGGGGAGAAGGGCAAATGAAAAGAGAATGCTAAAATCTTTCAACTGTTTTACACCCACTTCAACAGATTGTATAGTTAAACAGATCACTCCCAATAAATTATATGTATACTCCTTATCAGTTGCTATTCATGAATAATGAATATTCTGTATCAATCATGGTTTTAATTGTAAGGGACACTTGCTTAAATTTTAAAACTTGGATCATAATGTGGTCTGTGTGACCGGCTGGATGTCAGTATCTAAATACTGTGCACATTACAGTGACCCTGAACTCTTCACAGTCTCCAGGAGTCTCTCCAAGGCTCTCTCTGCATAGACTTAGGTTGATCATGACACGTCCCTTAAGGTCATCTTTACACAGGTTTATATCAATATTGTCTGGTCATTTGGGTATCCCCAACAGAAAGACTGATTACTCTAAAAGATTGCAGATACTAAGTTGTGAGGTAATCTGTGGATCAGGTCAGGTGAAAGATTCTCAGGACCCCCAAACTACAAAGCAGCATCACTGGTGCTGGGGTTATTACAGCCAAATGCTTAGATCTCTCTTCCAACAGAAAGACGGTGGTCAGTGACTTAGGTCTTTTTGCTAGTCAGTGGTTTAAGAAACTTTTGAAATGCCTTACACAAATGACAAGGCTGACTTGTTGCCCAAAAGAACTGCTTCAGATCTTCAGAGTGAACCTTATCATGTTTTCTTTTTTCTATCTGATCAGCTGGTTACTTAATGCCAGTTATAACCAGACATTGTGATACCAAAAATGTCAACATTTATCGGATAAAATTAACACAAAATTGTGTAACCTCACAAGCTCATTACAAATGTTTGTAAATCCCCAGTTCTCCTCCAGAACTGCAGTAGCCTTTTGTCTAAGACAGTTATAACAGGAATTTATTGCCCTAGAAATGCTTTGGATATGCTTCAAAAAAGTTTTTGTAAAGCCCATAGCCTTTTACATAGGTTAAAGATATGGTGACATGTATATGCGTATTAAGTGTTTATTAGGAAGAAATTTAAAAGGCAGTGACACTTGCTAGGATAGTTTTGGCTTGCCTGCATTATCGCAGTCTTCCAGCCACATAATGATTATACTCATACTATTTACAAGTATGAACCTTAATTCAAGTTATTCCAAGGCTTGTGTCTGAATTTCTCTGCCAGAAACTTTTCCAGCCAGGTACCTTAATGAAGTATACAAGCCAGTAGGAAGGCGAAATGGAGGGCTAACATGAGTTCAAGCCTAGCTAATATGGAGGAAAGTACTCGGAGAAGATAGGAAAACACACACATAAATCTCTCTTATCATGGGTCCTATGAGGTTAGCAGCAGTGGGAACTGGAACTGCCTCATCATTTTAAAATGAAAGTAACTGCTATAAAAAGATACCACAAGAAAAATAAAATTATTCATATGAAGCCATAGAAAAACTCTGGCACTGACATCATGCCAGTGTAAGCAATTGAGTTAATAGCACAAGCGAAAAATGGCATTACTATATCTCATTGTTAAACCGAGGAAGGAATGAAATTGATAAAAAATTATATTTCTGTATTGTTTATCTAAATTGTGATGTAACATAGCGCTCAGTGACAACAGATCAAGGGATGATGGGAGTGTTAGCATTATAACAAAAATGTAATCTAATGAGACTTTTAACTTGCTGCTTTCATAAAATCCTATTGGACACTTTGAAGGCAATAGAGTAAAGGTTGAAGTAGAGAACAGTAATTAAAGGACAATAAGAGGCAATCAGTGCTAAGGAATCAAGACAGAAATGTTTAGAAAAAGCCTAGAAAATTGAACTTTTCTGGACATACAATCGTGATCTGCTTAAACCTGTATAAATATAGACACACGTAATCTACAAATATTTCTTTAAATAACTGAAAGACAATGACTTTCTTTTCCTAATGGCATATGATTCTGAAACCAGGTACAATACGTTTATATATATTTATAACCTTATTTCTCTATTTAATTTTAAAAATTATATTAAAACTTTGATTTTAATAAAAATTCTTGATATGCTGTAAAACACACTTGGACTCCAGTTTTGTGGGAGGAAGATCAAATGCATATTACAGTTTTATGAAAGAAATGTAGCTAACAGAATTTAGTGTTGATCCCAGGGACATAAGATATCCTTGTTCAGGTGCTAAAATCTTCCTCCAAAATACTTCTTTATGGAAGGAAATGTGCTGAGGGTCTAATTCTATTTTTACTTTCTAACTAATCAATATTGTTTAATCTCATTTCTTTCTTGAAACTAAAAACATAAAAAATAATCTGCTGGGTTGTGGGTAATTACAATGGGCAAGGCAATGGTGTACTGGTTTACTGCTCAGATAATAAAGAAATAAAGCGGGATAGCAATAAATATCAGTACATTAGATATGCTTTGCACAGTAGCAACAATTCCAGAGAAAAGTTAAAGGTTTAAAAGTTTAAAACTGATCTGAATAGTCCTTGAAGAGAAAGTCAGCTATTATAAACTTAAGGAATAATTTCTTTTGAAAGGGACCCTAGGAGGTCATCTGGTCCAACCCCTGGCTTGAAACCGGACCCATTTGCTTGTTCAGGGTCTTCGCCATAGTCTGTTTATGAAAACCTCCAAGAGGTTTCACAGTACCCCTGGGCAAACTGTTCCAGTATTTGACCAGCCACATTGTGATTTATTTATTTTTCTAAAAATCTAATTGGAATTTTTATTGACATAACTGTGTCTACTGTCTTTTGTCCTTTCACTGTGCACCCATAGAGGCTAGCTCTCTTTTTTTTATAACCATCTATTTGACTGCTAAGGACATCAGTAAGACATGCCCATANTTTTTTTTTTTTTTTTTCTAAAGACCGAATTAATCCAGATCTCTCAGCATGTCTTACTACATTATACTCTCCACCTCATAATCATCTTGGTGGCTGAACCCCCTCCACTTTACCAATAATTTTCTTACACTGCAACACCCCAAACTGTATTTTAATCCTGTACGTAAATCCACTGGAATGAATGAGTATACACTCTGAGGATCCTGGTTGCACCATTTCATAGTCATTCATATTTTGCTCTGAGAATTAAAACAGCCTGAGTAGTATTCTTCCTTTAGTGTGTATCAGTTATTTCTACTTACAGTAGAGCTTGCCCTTAACACTTCTGAAGCTCAAAATAAGTTGTTTAAATAAATAGCACATATATAAACACTGCCTGTCAGGAATATCTGTTTGTTAATATTTTTGTTGTTTTATAAACATGCATTTCTTAATGTTTGCTAATTGCATTTAACACAAGATGCAAATGTAATACAAGTATTTTTAAAACATAAACCATGAGTTTTGTAGCCAGAACTCCTTGATAATCCATGCCCTACCTTCTGAGGTACCTAAATGCAGCTAAAAGGCTAAATATCTGCTCCTGTAGCTTTTGTTAAATCAGATTAAACCAAAATGAATATGGTTTTGGATATTTCCAGAATTTTTTCTGAGACAACGATTTGTCCCTGTATTGTCTGCCCTTACTTCAAGAGAATTCTGGAAGAATTAATATGAAGGGTAGCTGACCTAGTCTCAAATAATACAGAATATAAGTGAATTCTAAGGATTTTCCTAGAAGTTTCTGATTACTAACATATACTTCATCAACTCAGAACTGATCATGCAAATAATTCTTTTTATTATTCATTTTTCAGGTACATGAGGGGAAAGACAGATAAACACCTTGAACACCAAAGATTAGAACTTTAATAACTTGTGAACTTGCAGGTGAACTTCACCTGTAAGCCCTTTGGTATCTAGTATGTCTTGGGGAACAGCTTGCATAAACCACTATTTGATGGATTAGTATCAGTATTGTATAATTTGAAGTAGCTTTCATCTTTGGAACATGTACTAAATGATAGAACCTCCAAGTAGGAAAGTGCAGATCAAAAGGATAAGCCTATATTTCAATTAACTTACTCTGATGTATTCAAAAAGAAGGCACTGATAAGTTTAGATCTGCATTAACTGCTTAATAACAGCTATGTATTCAGTTGCACACATGTTTATAAAACAGGACTAGTTAATAAAACCTGGTTAAAAAAAAAGCCTAGGGGCATAGAGAAGCTTATTCCACCAAATCCACTCAAAATTAATTTTTTTTAAACAATTTTCATTTATATTGGCTTGCTAGTATTAAATTTTTGCAGTAAATTTCCCCAGTATTTTTTTCCCAGTTTTCATAACCCTCACTCATCATAAGCTTCTATGGCCTTTATCTGGATGAAAGACCTCTAAAAATGATAAACAATTGTTTTGTGATCCTCAAAGGGCAGCAAAAGTAAAATATGGGCATCCCACTTGGGCAGTCCCCTCACTTCGTACAAGACTGTTCAGATTCAAAAAGAGATCATGGTTAGTGTTTCTAACAACAGCTATAAATCTAAAAGAATTAATATATAGATGTCTTCATCCATCATAAGTGAGAAATCAGTTGTCAGCACAGTCAATGCTGTTTCCTTCGTGTAACTTGATCTAATGCCATATCACTTAAGGTCAAGGAAATTTGAACGCTGCCCTGAAAATAACTGTGCTTGCTTTCTCCAGAATTGCTGAAATGCAAAACTTGAGACAGCCACTGAAGAGATGCCCACATAAAGAGCTGACAGTGGGGAAGAATTATTTATTTGTTTGTCTGTTTGTTCGTCTACTTATTACTTACTTATTTGGGGGAAAACTATAACCATTGTTTCTGTAAACGAAGGCAAGCATACTGAAGTTTGAAATGTCAAATAGCAAAAAATCTTATGATCACTCATAGTCTGGAAGATTCATACTAGAAATATTCTGGTTTTCATTCAATTTAAAGATTCCACCCTTAGCCTACCCTGTAGCTATTTCTCTAAATATTTCAAAAATATCTGACCTTTACATGGATGTCGCCTAATATTCATTCATACTGACATACACTCCTTCCCAAGTGCAATATATTTTACTATGCTCTTCTGATTTAATACTTTTATTTATAGGATGTTCTTGGGATACTAAAGATCTAATTAGAGCCACTTCTCAGATGATCTTTGAGCTTGATAGTCAAAACAATTAATTACTATGCTTAATTAGCATCTGGCTTTAGAGGAGTTGGCTCTCTTTTACTCCTAGCTTTTCCTAAAATCTCTTTGATGAGAAACTAGAGTTCAGATGTCAATTAAAAACTGCAGTCCAACCACTCAAGGATCTGAAAGTATTTTATCCAAATTTCAGGGTTTAGAAATCTATTTTGTTTCATTCCTACATCTTTATTGCCTTCATTCACCTATTTTCTGTCAAAGGGTTACTTATGGAATTATGACCATAATATTAAGGTATTAGATTTAATATTCCCCTCTTTGATGTTCCTTAAGAATTACCTATATGACAGGGTATGCATCAAATCTGTAATCTTCATAGGAATCTAGTTTTGAAAAGGAAAAAATAAATATTGGTTCCAAATACCAAATTATATAACAGCCAGAAAAATATTTATATTTAATGTTATTTTTCTTTGCTATAACATATTTTTGATAACATGGTACCTTTATTAATATTTTTACTGTATTACTTCGTATTTATGTACTGAATTGTCTGAAATGCTGTTACTGCAGAAGCGTTTCTTATTGATGGCAATGAGTCCTGTATCCATTTTCTGACTCTGAAACTCTGGAAGATGTTTCTCCTGTCACATGATTGCAATGCAGGGAGAGCTGTCCTTAATCCAATGTGTGAACCCTTATTTCTTTAAAGCTAGCCTTTCAGGAAATAGAACTGAAGTAAATTTTTGCTTCTTATACGTAACATATGTGCCCTTCAATTTGGAAGTTTCCCTTAAGTGTGAAGCACTTATAGGAAAAAAGAGTGACAGGAATACATTTATGGCTTTCATAGATTTCCAGGTTACCAAGCATCAACATAAAGTGTGTCTCTATTTTTCAGTCTTAGATATTGGGCTATCATTCTCATGCCAGAATGACTCCTTAATTAAACTTCAGAGATCTCTATTTCTTTGCTTTCTCCCGTGTTCAGAAATGGAGTTACACTCCTTAAATTATTGTGTTCTCCTTGAATTTCCTCCATGATGTCCCCTTTCCTGACATCATGATCCATAAAATTTTGCAGCCTTCTTCAGAGAAAGCACAAACAGAGATAAAAATGAAAGTGTGAAAAGGATTGCTGAATAGAGCATAACTGTTTCACTGTAAGAGTTTTTGATTACATTTTCTTGTCTGGTCTGTGAATGACAATTGCAGGTTTGCTTATTCAAGGTAGAGATCAGAAATAGAAATATATTGAGCTGGTTTATGATCAGGTTCTTTACTAATTCAATAAGCAGCGTAGTGGGGCTATGCGTATAAAAGCTGGGGTACCTGATGACAGTAAGCCATGAACAAAAATATTGTGTTGACTGGACAGAAGTTAAAAAGAGCACATTAAATTGCCTTTTGATTTCTTCTGGTCTTATCTTGGACTATCCCACTAGATACTATGCAGTGATGAAACCATATTTTAAATACAGTAAAGGAATTGACCTGTGTCTCAATAGCCAGTGTTCTATCCAAACTGATGAGGGACTTGTTTCTCTTACAAGTTGGCTAAATCCTTTTATCAGTAAAGATGCTAAATATCCTCATGAACCATTTTTCCAAATGTAATCTGAGCTCTGGGAATGCTGTGGAAGCAGCACCGCTAGACTCAGACCCTATTTATCCAGGATGACTCTAGATGATTTAAAATTGGTGTAAAGCTCAGTGCATAGGCCCAGCTAGGAATTAATTTTAACAAAAGATTTTGGTATTTGTTTAATTAAACCAGTTGAACTCCCAGCATCTTTGGAGTACTGTCGCTCTGAACAAAGACATGACCTTGTTGTACAACAAGATTGTCCGATGGTGGTTTTACATCATGCTTCTCATCTAACTAATACGCTCTGCAGTCTGCACAAACTGGGAGGAGTACAACAGATTTCAGTGCTAGTTTTATGAGATGAAGCCTACCCAAAAGCACCACCCAAAAAAATGAGACTTCTACTAGATCTTCGCAGTTCTAACTGACTAGATTAACCTGGTATGAGCTGGAAAACAAAGCAAGAAACAAACTGCAGAATTTTCTAACACGTATGAGGTAGGAGACCAGAGGGTGCCAGAAACCCGGTGATGGTCACTAATTAGTGATGCCAGTGGTGGCTTAAGCCAGCAAGCTGATATTAAAAAAAAAAAAGAACAACAAACAGTTGAAAGGCAGGAGCACAGGGGAACGCTTGCAGGTGTGTCTGGCACTATGAGGAAGGCTGACCCCAAGAGGGAACTGTTGGCATAGGAGCTCAGTCACTGACCAGGCCTTGGCAAGTTGACCCTGGAGCAAGAGTCCTGTTGTTCTGGTCTGTGGTGCTGCTCTAAACTGGACCAGAGTTCCACTACAGAGCAGAAATCTTAAAAGAAACATCAGTAATCACCTATTATGCTTATTCTGTTTAGTAAATGTATTTTAGATCATAGATCACCAATTAGTGTAGTCTGTTCTTGCAGTCAACCCACCTAAATACTGTGACAACTTGGAATTGCTTTTGAGGTATGGAGGGAGGAAAGACAAAAGGGAAAAAAACCAGCTTCTTGTAATTACAGTATAAAATCACAAACTGTCAAAATAATATTAATAAAAATTCAGCACAAGAAACTTTATGTCAGACTGTAACACCTGTTATGGTAAAAATGCACACATTGCTAAACAGCCAGCCTACTTTGTTCTAAAACCACAGTCATTATTGCTGACATGAATAATTCACTTTGATTAAAATAAAAATGAGTGTTTATTTAGATGTGTCAATTTTTGGTGTCTTTAAAAATAGTGCTTATTGGGTAAAACCAGCAAAAAACTCTACTTTTACCTATTTTTGGTAGGTATATGACTAATCTCAGTTAGAATTTGCAGGCTTACTAGTAAGTAATATTTTATTTTTACCTGTTCTGCACATTTAATTCAACATGTATCCGCTTTTTTCCCCCCTCTCTCTTTTTTCCTGTTAGAAGTTTAGCCATTGGGTAAAATAAAGTAAGTAATTACTTTTTGTTAAAATGGTGCAAGAACATAGGTCTGAGGTTATGAAACAGACTTCATTAGTAGCGTATGTCTTCAATTTTTGCTTTTATTTTAGCTGCCCTGAAAGACCTTGAAAAATGAAACTTAGCACTAATGGTCCTGAAATAATACTTCTAACTTTAGCATAGAATCTTGCATGGGTTATATGATAAATAAGAAATAGTTTGTCTTTCACATAAGAAAATGCCAGAAGTTTTACAAATGAAACATATTTGATTTGGTGCTCTTTAACTGTGAATTTTTTAATGGCAGAAAAAGATTCTACGCTGTTCCATCATTAGTAACGATTTCCCATGAAACACTACAAAGAAACTTTTAACATTTAGTTGTGAAATCATTTTAGATCTTTCTAGGGAGGTAAGAAATTATTTAATACAGTTGCTACAATTCTAAATGGTTAGAAAGTTTGAGTAATTAATTTCTGCCCAAAGTTCTTTTACTGCTGATAGAAAATAGCAAATTCGTATAATATATTTGTGGTGGGTTCACCTTGGCTGGACACCAGGTACCCACCAAGCCGTTCTGTCACTCCCCCTCCTCAACTCAACAGGAGAGAGAAAATACAATGAAAGGATCATGGGTCAAGATAAGGACAGGGAGATCACTCACCAATTACCATCATCATCAACTCAGAGAAATTAATTTAATTTATTGACAATCAAATCAGAGCAGGGTAATGAGAAATAAAAACAAATCTTAAAACACCTTCCCCCAGCCCCTCCCTTCTTCCTGGGCTCAGCTTCAGTCCTGAATTCTCTACCTCCTCCCTCCTGAGCAGCACAGGCTGATGGGGAACGGGGGTTGCAGTTTATCACACGTTGTCTCTGCCTCTCCTTCTTGCTCACAGTCTTCCTCTGCTTCAGTGTGGGGTCTCACCCATGGGAGACAATCCTGCACAAATTTCTCCAGCATGGGTGCTTCCCACAGGTTGCACTTCTTCATGAACTGCTCCAGCATGGGTCCTTTCCATGGGGTGCAGTCCTTCAGGAACACACTACTCCAAGTTGGGCTCCTCTCCACGGGGTCCCCGGTTCTGCCAGGAGCTTGCTCCAGTGTGGTCTCTTCACGGGGTCACAGCTCTCTTTGGGCACATCCACCTGCTCTGGCTTGGGGTCCTCCATGGGCTGCAGGTGGGTATCTGCTCCACCATTGACCTCGATGAGCTGCAGAAGTACAGCCTCCCTTACCACGGTCTTCACCACAGACTGCAGGGGAATCTCTGCTCCAGCACCTGGAGCACCTCCTCCCCCTCCTTCTTCACTGACCTTGGTGTCTGCAGAGTTGTTTCTCTCACATATTCTCACTCCTCTCTCTCGACTGCTGTTGTGCAGCAGTTTTTTCCCCCTCTTAAGTATGTTATCACAGAGGTGCTACCACAGTCGCTGATGGGCTTGGCCTTGGCCGGCGGTGGATCTGTCTTGGAGCCAGCTGGCACTGTCTCTATTGGACATAGGAGAAGCTTCTGGCATTTTCTCACAGAAGCCACCCCTGCAGCCTCACCCCCCCTCCCCCTGCTACCAAAATCTTGCCATGTGAACCCAATGCAATATTAGAAAAATTAAACTTTACCTTATTGGGACAGATAATAACATTGCTTAGTACTTTTTTTGATCACAGAACCTATTTCTACTGGGTTGTCAAACTGAGGCCTTTTCAAAGCAATGGAGGAAAGCATCTACTAGACATTCAGTTTCTCCTGCTTTCTAATCAAATTTGTAGATCAGCATTGGTATTTAAAATTTAGTGCAAATATTAGTTCAGTCTTAGAATGTCTATTACAAAAGAGTAGTCCACAAATAACTTCAAACATGCTTCTCTTTTTAATTAATGCAATCAAGTGCAGGTATGTAAGTTCAGAATTTCAGAGTCTGAATTATTCAATAGCTGAACAGGGGCCATTTTTTTAAAAACTTTTATTCCCATTGATACAAAAGCACACCAAAATAATAAAAAAGATTTCTCCATATACATTCTTTGTGTTCAAGGATACATATGATAGCTCTCAAAAATACTATATTTCCATCATTATGAAACAACAGCAGCAACTTCATCATTAAAACTGTCACTACCTTTCTATGTGGTACTGTTTCATGTAATTTGGTTAGGACATTATCTTGTTCATTGACTTTTTTTTTACATTTTAAGCTATATTATACGTGATTTTACATGCATGACAAAGAAATAGTAACGCTAAGAAATTATGCATTTGATGTTGGTCTAAATTTTTTTATAAGATGCTGGTCTCTCAGACAAGTCCAAAGGCTTATCTAGTTCAAAAAAATAGCTTCTCAGGTAATGAATTTCACGTGAAAAGCAAACAGCCTCTCTGCTTTTCAGCTACAGATAGATTTCTGAATTGTAGTTTTTGACCATTTTTAAACCTAACAACTTAGGTCCTGAACATCTAAAACTAGATGCCCCAATTTCTAAATGTTTCAAATAAGAAAAAGCACAATAATGTCCCCAGTGAGATATCTTCAGCTCTGTATATTCCAGGAAAATGATAAGACATATGTTGTCATAAGATTATTTTTTTTTTGTGGCAGCATGAGCATGACAGATAAAACCAGAATTTGGTGACTGAGATTTAATGTTATAACATTATACTAGTCTTTCAATTAAAATTAAAAACAAAGCCCCAAAACCTGAAACAAAAGAAACCACCACCAAAATCATGCAGTCTACCTGTTGCCACATCTATGCCTAAAAACTTCTGTCAAAATTCTTAAGTTTCTCAAAGACCTACAAGTCTCAAAGGGAAATAAATACCTGAAAGTCTGGTGCAAATCAATGGCTATGAGCAGAGATAAGTATATTGATTCCCCCAGCAAGGACAGACGGGGGAATCTCAGTTGTTAGACCTTGGCATCAGAGAGGCTCTCTGGTGTACGGTCTGCCCTGCCAGCACTCCCACAGCATTTCTTGCACTACCTCATATCAGACAGTAATTGGGACTATTGTAATGAGAGGTGGGGAGGAGTAAAGGACAGATGAGGTAGAATGAAATTATACAGCAATGGGTAGGAAAATTGCTTCAATACCTGAAGGCATAAAGGCATATCTTTTGTTCCCCTTATGTAATATGTAACTGTAGAATTAGAGCTAAATAAGCAAGTTAGACAAACTTCAGGGTTTTTGTTTGTTTGTTTGGGTTTTGTTTTTTTTAAGAAGTAGATTAGGACTCTGAGAAAGGACCATCTCCACAGCTCATACAATTTCCAACCATGTCACTTCTTACTTCAGAGTTACAAATACACCCAGCCTGGCTGAGATGGATGATACAAGTGTGGGGAGGGAAGAATCTGTGACTGTGTCCCACGTATCCCCTCCCTTGCTTGGATCCTTTGTCTTTAGAGGCAGGGAGAAGGGCTGCAGGAGGGAAGGTTTCTGAGCATGTGGGCAGCAGGGTCATGGCTACCTATTAGTGAGGAAAAGTAACTTCTTTCAGTACCCAGCTTGTCTGGGCCAGCGGTGATGAAGAAATGCCGCTCTAACTGTGGGTAAAGGGTCAAACAGTCCATCTGTTAGTCTGTGTATTTCTTTCTCGCTCCATGTCATGCTATTAGCACCTCTGTCTGTTCATTGTCCAAAACAGGTCCGTATTTTGTCTATGCTAAAAGCCAACCCCAGATGCCAGTTCGGTTGGGTACCTTATTACAATTTTGTATTGAAATTGTTTCACAGTGGGTTTGAAGACTGGATAGATCAAAAGTAATTATCTTCTGTCAAATAAAAAAAAGGAGTGTGTACTGGAAAGAGTGAGAAGATCATGATGTAGTCTACTCACTTATTAAGCTATTTTGAAACTTGGAAATAATTTAAATAAATATCTAAATTCTTGAAAATGTAACTACTGTAAGAATGATTAAAATCAAATTTATAGTTGCATATTCTGTGAACAACAGAATCCCTCTTCAAATTAAAATTTAAGGAATATATGATATACAAATATTGGGGCAATTTTTGACATACTTATCTGCACATTCTACCCAAGGTTTTACACCCAATGTAAAAGGCTTATTTAAGAATAAAAAATTCAGAAATGTTTTGAAGAATGTTTTTTGCTTTATCAGGATAAAGTTGTTACATAGATATATATGCATACAAGTACATATGCGTATTTCTCTTTCTCTTTCAATATAAATTAGAAGAATTAGAAGATGACAATCTTCATTAATGATTTTATAGATTTTAGTCCATTATCTTAGCTATTTACATTTACATTTTACACACATTTATAAAAATATATATATAAACATTTTAATCTATGAAATTTATCATACTGGAATATAGTATGATCAAAATTGTTCAAAATTGTTATTTCAGAATGATAAGAAGGATCACTATCACAGATAATGGCAATAAAAAGGAAATGTGAATTAATTTACTCAATGAAGGAAAATAAAACACTTTGAAAGTTATGTCATTTACAGAAAAAATGAACCTAGAACTTATTGATGTCTGGTCTTGCAAGGTACAGGACTGAGGAAGTGAGATTGAAAAAAATACAACTGAAATTGGGAGACTGGCTGTGGAGAAGTACATTCTACAAAGTAGGAGTTGTATCTATATGGATGTCCAACTTAATCTACAACAGTTAATATTTTTCTCAAATACATGGCTATTTATTGGAGTTTATTGTTGCTCAGTAGATATTATACTTAGTCTTCATTAATTTTTGTTTGTTTGTTTAATAAAATTAAAATGTAACCATTCTTTTTTCAAAGTTCATCTTTTCTGTCTTCCTATCAGTGATTTATCACTCACTTTCACTCATTATTTACAAAGAATTAAACACTTTCAGCTTGATATTGGAAATACTTCTATTAATTGTCCTGAGTTTTGAAAATTGTTTTAATTAGTATTTATCAAACAGTTTAGAGTTGAAAACAGATTTTAGTATCATATTTTATAAAGATGTATTTCTGTAGTATAATGTTTAGTATCACAGAAACATAGGGAGGCAGGATTAGCCATAACTGGAAAAGTGAAATGGAACACTCTGCCTGAATTGCACAACTTCTGATTTTCATAATACATGCCTGTCTTGGGTGAACTGTGGGATGTTCTTTGCTTGAACATACCCATAGTTAATTGCTCATTATATTTATTTTCTAATACTTAAAATTTCTATTGCATTCATATGATTATAAGGGAATTCTCCTGTGGATTATTTAATACCAGTTAATTCACGAGGAAGCTAAGGTCTTTGCAACCTAGTAGTAGGTATATATTCCTGATTCTTGTCTCAGGCACTGCGAGGTAAAGAACTTTCAATCAGGGCTTACTATCAGGGCTTTTAAATGAAATGTTTCTTTTACTGTGTTCAATTGTACCCCATACAAATTAGTCTAAATCCGTTATTCTTTCTCCCACATTTCTACGTCTAACCTAAAAGCAAAAATCCAAAATTCTAGGTAGTTTGAGGAACAGTAGAGCTAAATGAAACCTGTATTATATGGCTAGTGGTTTAACCACTAGCCATATAATACAGACTAGTGTACAAACTAGTGGGGTTTTTTTCACCCACATCAATATCTGCAGTAACCTGACATCACCTTTTTCATTATTTTAATACTGCCAGCTCTTTTTACTTTGCTAGGACTTGCAAGCTAGGAAAAAGCATGTTTATTGTCAAGACATCTGCTGCCATTTGATTAGTTTGTGAGCCTAAAGAACCCTCTCTTTCAGCTGCTGGAGACAAAACAATTGTTTTTAGGAGAGCTCTGTGAAGAATTTCCATACCCTTTGTATCAGATATTATATTGGCAGATATGTTATTATTCATCTGCTAAGTTTAGCAGGAACTGACCAATGATTTAAGATTGTTAGAAAAGAGATAGAAACGAAAATGATAGAGACTGCATGAACACACAACTTGTTTCCATAGAAACCCAACTAAAAATTAGAAGCTCCAAAATATTTTGTATTTAATCAAGAAAAATAAGAACTATATACCCAAATAACTGCACCTATACAAACAGGGAAATAAAATCAGAGAAAAAAAAATCCAAGCAACAATGTTTGCTTGGACATTATCAATGAGACACGGCTGCAATGGAATCATAGTATCAGGAATGCTTCATGCAGTAACCTTGAAGCTCTCATGCGACCAATCAGGATAACTCTGTATAGTCTTTAAAAATATGTAAATAAAATTGGTGATTTTATAATGGTGCTTACTTCTTTTTTCAGCTGTCAGTTTTTCAGATGCAGATTTTTTTATTTTGTATACAATAACATTTGAAAATTATAGTACTTTTTTTTTCTTTTGATTTGGGAAAATCAGTTTTGCAAAATATATTTAAGAGGTTCTTGAAAATAGGTGAATTATTTAATTTCCATTTTCATTTCTGGTTGTCAGAAATAGTATTTAAGTAATCTTACACAAAAGCAACAAATTTGTCAATCTGTTGTCTATTACAAGTTCTTCAAAATATATATCAATGTATCTATAGCAGTAGAATAAATCTGTTGCCCATCTGATCATCTTCTTGTCTATTTCTAGTGGTAAATTTCCCTTACTTGGCCAAATAGTTTTCAAGAAGTAGGAAAAGGCATTCAAAGCAAGCTAAACTGGAGACACTCGTCAACTGCAATTTATTAAAATTGGTCTTGCAGTCAAGCCTTACTGACAGTTACCAGATGATCTTGCATTGACTTGCTTTTACTGCCAAGTGCATGATCATTTATTAAAATGATGACTTCATTATGATGAAAGCAAGTTAGCATTTTTCTGGTAAGCTCTGCAAAGAAGGCTTAATAATTAATAGATAATTGCCTCCAGGTGATTATTGCAAGAACATTACAACCTTGCCTTGACCAAGAGCTGAGAGACAGAACATCATGAGCTGTGTCAGACAGGACAACATAAACAAGAACTGAATAGTGTGAGCCATGGTTGGGGCTCTGGACCAACAAGTGACAGGAGAACAACACCTGAGATTGCTGGAAAGGTGCAGTGTGATATCACCATGGTCTGACTTGATTGATGGCTTGTGCCACAACCCCCCATGCCCCAAGGATAGAGACTGGGGGAAACTGCATACAAGCAGAGAGCCCACGTCAGGCCTGAGCTACTGGCCGGAGCCTGACAATGGGCATGGCTGGGGTGACTGCTGTGTTTCCTCAGGGTGGGCTGTGCCAACCCACTGAAATGATGCCAAGACTGCCTCAGCTAATTCCCACTCTATATGTGTGTGTGTGTGTTTTGCAATGAGGAGGTACCAGTTCTTTTGGGATATCAGTAAAAAAAGCACCAATACTCAAGGCCAGTTATCTGTTTTATTCTGTAAAGGGTAGAAATTATAGAAAAGATGATAGAAATCTTATGTCCCTCCTGATGCTGGGAACCCTGGCTGTTGCAATGTTGGACAAGACCCTGCTTGTGCACCATGGCATGCTGTGCAGAGTTCCCATCTGTGGTGGAGTTAGTCAGCCTCACTGTTTCTCACATCTTTGTAGTATTCTTGCAAGTGAACAAAGCGATAAATCTTTTATCTCTACAGTACTAAACATTCCATGCGGTCTATGGAGGTTCACTTTGGGCATTATGCTCTTACACATCTCCATAGGAACAAGCTCTTACAGGACATAGATAAAGGCAGTGCATGCTGGCATCACAGTATGTACTCAGGTTATATAGCAGTCACTCAAATGCTAGCATGTAAGTCTCTACAGCCAAGGCAGTTATATTCTGCCTATATTCTGCTTAAAATCACAAACTACTCATTAAAACACCTTCCTCAGTGTCCTACTGCAGTGTGTGTATGTGTGCCTGCATGCCTGTGTGTGTGCGTGCGAATATGCCAAGCTATTCCTAACACAGCCTGTCCCTTGCTTAGTCCAATTCATAAATTGATCTTAACAGTGTCCATGGATGGGTGTCCCTTTTTGCCACATGGCATTATCTTTTGCAGGATATTTCAAAATATAATGCTACTGTAGGATCACATCTAGACCTGGCATCTAGAGTTTCAGTAGTGATTAAATAAACTCCTACAGCAACAGGTTTTCAATTGGCTGCATTTGCAATATACTGAAGAGACATGTAGCACTCTAATAAAGAATCTCTCATTTTTTTTTTCTCTTTATACTTTAGATTTTTTAATACAACTCTGGCTAGAATTTATTTGATCAGTTGGTTAATTAGTTGCTTTTTAAGTACTGAAATAAGAGCCAGAACTGGGGATTTCATGAAAACACAGATTGCCAGAATCAAACCTTCATAGCACTGCCGTAGTTTGCGGTATCGTTTCTATGATCTTGGAGGAAACTGAAGCACAGATGTAGGCTGAAGGCTGTGTTCACAGTACTTCAAAGATCCATATATGTCTATTAGACCATGCTTCATAAAGTGACACTAAAAATAGTGTCACAACTTGAGATGAAGACATTCTCCCTAGATTTTCCTGTCTTCATGCCTGAAACATGGATATGTCAATGGTACACATAAAGCTTAAAAAATTATTAAGTTGAAGTTTCTCTAAGTTCTAAGTTTCTTTTAGTGTTAAGGGTAACAGTAGAAATCATATCCAGAGGTATTTCATAAGTAGAATTTTACTTCACTAATTTGTCTAGTTATAATGTAAAGAACTTTTATTACACCTCTTGCCTCTTGACATATGACTGATGATTCTAATGTCTATCCTTCCTTGAAGTTTTAAATGAATGTGCGTTCACCGATCCACAATGTCGCTTAAGACAAAATGTTACCTGCATAATTCTGCTGTATTGGTTGTGATCATTGCAACAGCAGTTCCATAAAACCCAAAGTGAGCAAATTGTTGTGTCTTTAGACAGATGACCTGAGACATGATGAATAAATAAACAACTAAAAATCCCAAGCCCCTTTACAATTTTCCTGTTGAATATCCTATTTTCCAGTTAAATTGTCCAAGTAGCTTCCATATTTCTAATTATTCCTCATTTTCACTTTGATTTATTTACAGCTTCTGAACATTCTTTGTTTTACAAGTAGAGCTTTGTTATGAAGATTCGTGACTTCTTTTTTAAGTTGTGCAAAGCTTAAATATTATGAAGCAGTAATAAAGAGGGGTGCACAGAAGAGTCTTACCTAGAAGACTGGAAAAATACCTGTGCTGTATTATTTATAGAGTATACTTTAGCAGTTCAGCCACCCAAAGGGGTAGAAAAAGAAATGTGGAATTTCAAATTGAAATAATCTGTGCTGAAATACCCTTAAGCATGCTCATTTAGAATTGGTTGTTGTGCAGTCCAATGTCTCTCTCTTCATATGCACACCTGAAACTACAGCCAACTGCAGAGTTTTGCAGTGGTTAATTCACTACATATCAGAAAGTGAAGAAAGGGTGTTAATGGCCTCTAAGTGCCATCTCTTGCTATGGACAGATAAGGTATATGTTCTGTCACACAATATCAGACAAAAAAGTCTAGGTTATAATATTCAACTGAACACCTGAGTTGTTACATGGAAAAGAAAAGCAGCAACAATCCTTGACTTATCTTTTCCATGCTACTCTCCATTTGACAGGCATGTGTCATGCCATCTGTTTATTGTTTGTTTTCCAGATTGAAAAGTCCTATGTTTTTAGGCATTTTCCATTTGGAAGCCATGATGTTTGGTTCTGTGTCTCTTTCAGTTCTACCTTACTGTTTTTGAACTGGGGCTTGAAAGTACTCACTTTGTTAAAAGGTGAGTATGCCCTGTATTTACTACAGTGGCGTAAGGGTGGTTTTAGCTTTTTATTCCATTCCTTTTCTAATATTCTAAGCATTTAGCTTGCTTTTTTTGACTACTGAGTACTGAGCTAATACAAGTATGGACATACACAGTACATTCCAAAAATACGTGGATCTTCCTCCTGTTAAGAATTAATTCATCTTTTTTTTTACACTATACATGGTCAAATGTTGCACTGTAAAGCAGACAATGTATAAACAGGGGAAATGACCAGAGATATGTTCAAAGCCTCCTGTTTTGGTGTCTGGAATCTATAAAACTGAACTGTGCTCAGGGACTGTTGAAAAATACGCAAACAAAAAGTTGATTATATACTGGGTGTAAAAGAAGTTGGTAATATGTCTTTAAATTATTGGTAAGTTCTTTTATTATGATTACTTCACTGTTTCTTAGATCTAAAATACTGTTAGCTGAGTTGTATATATTTCTAGTTAAAAGTTACATGTCATTTACTCAGTAAAATTGATTATTTCTTTTCTTTATAATACAATTACTAAGCCAATGGCAAAGATCATAACACTGATGATAAAACACACTCCTATAAAATACTGTAAAATAGAGAGTGATTAAAGCTTAGCAAAAAACGTAAGGAAAAAACATCAGGAAGCTACTGGGACTGTGAGTAAATTGCTTGTTTAAAAAAGAAAAAAGGTTAATGTCTAACTTGGGGGAAATGGAATTGTTTGATAGCTCAATAGAGAACTGACCCACCTGTATCTCAGGCTTCAAACAATATGAACTAACTAATATCCTAAATTGCGAAAAAAGCTTTGTGGTTTTAGTGAGCATAACGGTGGTTAACCTTTCTAAGCTGTTGCATAACCTAAGAGTTTCTATTAAACCAGTGGAGAAAACATTTACATAGATTGTTGAAACTGTACCAAATCACCTAGTCCCTAAACTGCTGGTGACTTCAAACTGTTTCCACTTCTATATTTTTTTTTGAAGTGGCTGAATTAAGAAAATTAACAGAGCATTGCCAGTTCGGAGAGCTTAAATGATGCATTAAGGGACCAGTTAGTGTGTGTATGTACAAAAAGAAACAACCTAAAAGTGGTTATTAACTGAGGGTAATTTAACCCTACCACATGCCCTAGAATTTCTGTATCAATGAAGACAGCTACTAATGATGCCAGGGAGATGCATCTATATTGTGGAATCTGTGCAACAAGCGGCACAAGGACAGTATGCTCAGATGCCATGAGCTTCCCTTGTCTCATGATACAAGTCATTGTCAGGGCAAAGTACTATTAAAAGTACAGTAATGTGAAGCGGAAAAAATTCAGGTTATTTCAAAAACATAAGCAATTTATAAGATTACAGAAGTGTATACGCAAATTCATGAGTTTGCAAATTAAAGTTGGATCAAACTGAGAATGATATGATATAATATACTTTTTATTTGTTTAGATGATAAACCACATGTCTAATTTCTTTTACAATGTAAGAGATAAAACTTAAATTGGAACTTAATACAAGGTTTCTTATTAATTGTAAGGTTATCAGGTTTATCAGAGACAAAATAATCCATGGAAAACTGGATTTAAACAGTTCATTAAACTGCTGTCTGATTTTATTAGGTAAAAGTGGTACAGAGCAGGTCCCAGCTAAGACAAAACATAAACAAGTTTCTAAACACAAACGCCACAGCATGTTTTTGACTGGTAATGGATACCAAAATTACCAAGCAGAGAGAAGTACTATATGCTTGATGTGGGCTGATGTTAGTCTGCCTCTTTGGTTAGTAAGGAGAAAGAAAGGGTCCTCCAGAGAAGATTTAAAATGTATCTGTACTATCCTGTTGGCTTGTCTTTATTTGTGCACCATCCTCTTAGCAATCTAATTGTCCACATTTGATGTATATTTGTCACATCCAGGCTCTAATCTAGGGTGAGCAAAGAAGTTCTCTAGCCGGAATAGTTTAGTTATTATTGAATAGTTTAGTTATGCCTGGATTCCTTGCATTATTTCTGCTGTGTCCTGTAAAGTAGAAAATTTAAATAAATCAAGAACTCCCATAACTGGTAACGGAAACCTTGGTCATGAAAGGCATGTGGTTATCTAAGATTTGACTTGACATAGTGCTCCCAGAAGCCGTACCATATTTAGCGTTCCTGGTTATTTGAGTTTACTGTAACTATATGACTTCTTCATGCTCTTATAAATTAGCTAAAAAAGAGCTTTTTCTCTCATGGAAAGAATTTCAGAACTAAGCAAAACAAATTGAATGGAATTGCAAGAATTAGGTGAAGAGAGGCTTAAACCTGTCTGCCTGCAATCACAGGAAAATGTCCTTGCCTTTGAGTTACCAGTTATTTTTTGCTACATAATGCTATCGTGGACCTAAGAAAAATGTCCTGTAGAAAGCTGTATTAAAACTGATACACTTGGCTTCTAAAAGAAAACATTACAAATCAGCTCAGCTTGTAAAGGGAAAAAAAATCCAAAACAGGGCATAAGCCATGTCAGTCCCCTTACTGGAAGTTAAAAAAGGAATTACTGACACCAGAGTACTTTTGGTGCAAGTGTCAGTGCAAGATGTATCCTTGGGCTGTTAGAAGAGTTTCTTGCTCATTCTACAAATGTCTGTGAGGAAGGCAGATGTTCTATGCAGTCTTTTCTTAGGAATGGCTCCCTTCATGGATGAGATTTGTGGCTCTAGATATAAGAATTCTGTATTCCCTAAGGCTTTCAGAAACAGGTTTATATGAGTTTTGTTTTGGTGAAAGATGTATTATTGAATTGTTTGCTTTTTCCTTTCTGTTTGAGAAAGACTTGGTCATTTATAACAAAAAACTAAGGTTGCAACAAAGGGATGGAAAATTCTGTGATAGCTCTGTTCCTATAATTCACTAATCTATGTAAACGTCAGTATGAAGAATAGCAGGGTTTAACATGGGACTAGGATCTTTCATGGTGTAAATCTACAACCAAATAGACTTACGCAGATTTATACCATTTGAGGTTATTGCCCATAGACTACTAGAGGACATTTGCCAGGACGTACAAATACCTTCATTTCACAGTTAAATTAACTTTGCAATTATCAGGATCTGACTGATTCCCTAAAAAGCCCTAATGATAACCATGCTGCTGATTTAAAAGAAACCACATAATATTAATGAGAAGCTGGCTATTTTTAAAAGACATAACTCTTCTTTCTTTATGGGGGGAAGAGTTCTAATTTTCAGGTGTCAGTATAGGCTCCGGGTACTCAAGACCTCAGGAAATAAGGCAATATATCAATGAAATATGTCAATAAACATATATACTGGACTATTAGAGCAATAAAGCAAGTAATTAACATTTCTAACACACTTTTTCACTCTGGAACTTCAAGCTGTAAAAATGTACTTAATATTGCATTTCATTATTTGAGAAATGGTGTGTTCTGATGCACAAATAAATGTACAAAGAAAAGCTCTTCTAGAGAGAAGATATGATTGCAATCCAATAATTTGCCAACTTACGTTTAATCATATTAATGTTGAAATATTTTGTTTCATTTTTAACCAGAAAACCTAAGATACAATTAGAAGTTTAATGGGAGTGATCAACATGGATTCACCAAGGGGAAATCATGTTTGACAAATCTGACAGCCTTCTATGATGGCATGACTGGCTGGGTAGATGAGGGTAGAGCAGGGGACATTGTCTACCGCGACTTTAGCAAGGCTTTTGACATAGTCTCACATAATATCCTCATAGGTAAGCTTAGGAAGTGTGGGTTAGATG